>QEPC01003954.1:762695-852030 GCA_003113815.1 Sphenodon punctatus
GTGGGGGAGGTGGGGAACAGCCTAGGGGTGGGTGCAGGGTGGGGGGGGAACAGTCAGGGTGGGGGTGGGGAAACAGGCTCAGCCTAGGGGGAGGATGCAGGGGGGTGGAGGGGCATGGAGGAGATCAGGTACAGGGTGGGGAAGGGAGGGATCAGTCAGTCTTACCTGTTGAGTCTGACTGCTCCTTCCTTCCTTCGATGGTCCTCCTAGGCACAGATGGGAGGAGTTTAGTTGGGCTTTTTTTTTTAATTGCCCACGTGTCCCCGCGCGTGGAGCCAGGACGCGCAGGCAATTTTTTTTTTTAAAAATGGCCCAGCAGTTCCCGCTGCCACTTCCCCACCCCACCCCACCCCGCTTTCAGCAGCGAGTGGCAATGGCAGTGGGAGTGACAGCGGGAACTGGCGGAGAAACTGAGGCTCTCGGGGGGCTGACTGAGGCAGGGAGGAAGCGCGCATGCGCGCTTCCTCCCTTGTCAGTTCCCCGAGTCAAGCTATCTCGCCAGGGCGGTCAGCGCGACTGCCCTGGCGAGATCTTCCATTGTGCCCATTGAGCGCAATGGAAAGGCTTTGCCCCTCCCTCCACAGTACGTCCCATGCGTGCTGTGGACGGAGGAGTTCAGCCACCCAAATCGCGTTTTCCATAGGAAAATGCTTTGGGTGGCTGAGTAGCTGAGTCTTTTTGTCCGTTCGGGGACCCACTCCCAGCATGGGTGGGTCCCCGAAGGGAGAAGAATGACAGCTACAGAAGCCTCTGCAGCAGCTCAGAGGCTGCTGTAGCTGTCATAAGCGGCAGCATTTAAAAAAAACAAAAACCTGTTTCGGTGCCGGTGGCCCCCGCTGTGCTTTGGGGGGGCACTGCCCCGAATTTCCTGCAGGGGGAGCCACAGCTGGTACTTCTGCCAATGTGCAGAACTATTGGATAAAGGGTCCTGATGGTATAAGACATTAGCTTTAAAATGCGTAAGAGAATCCCTGGCATAGACTCCTTCTCTATGTATGCTGTGCAGGCATATAAAATTGGGAACCTTTATCACATCTTTCTGATAGTTTGCAGAGATGATCATACAAGTGTGATATACATCCCTGCAAAAGTTCATGTACACTGGTTACACTACAAAGATGTTACAATCAGACATACAGACATACATTTATAAGTTAATTGCTTATACCATCAGGACCCTTTATCCAATCCTTCTGAAAATTGGTAGAGATAGTAAATATGGGAAGAGGTATAAGCCTGCCAAGGTTCATTCATATTAGATGGGAGACAAAGAAGTTACAGCCAGGAATGTATATGCAGATCTTTGCAAAATAACATAATTCAACTGCTTATAAAATCGCATTCGTTTATCCAATCTTTCTGAAATTTGGTACACATAATGACTTCCATTGTAGGTACAATCCCTCCACATTTCATCCAAATATATGAAAAACAAAAGTTACAGCCAAAAATGTGTTTTCCTTTTAAATGAATGGAAAACGAAAACAAAATTTCGATATTTACAAAAACAAAATATTTAAGTAATGAAAATGAGAAATGAAAATGAATAATGACATGGGTTCCTGTTGCACACCTCTAGTGTCTGGTTACTGTAGGGGACTGGATGAGGACTGGCCGACTGAAGTTGAATCCCAACAAGACAGAGGTGATTCTCATTGGTGCGGTCGATGGTCTGGGTGATGAGGTATCACCCATTATTGACGGGGTCTGCCCAGTGCTGGCACCTTGTGTGCGAAGACTGGGGGTACTCCTGGACTCACAGTTGCGCCTGTATGTCCACGTGTCAGCTGCATCCAGGAGTGTTTTCCGCCAGTTAGATCTGGTGAGGTGGCTTCGCTCATATGTCTCGGTCTCCGATCTCACCACCATCATCCATGCATTTGTCATCTCAAAGCTGGATTAATGTAATTTCCTCTATGTGGGGCTGCCCATGGTGACAGTCCAGAAACTGCAGCTAGTGCAGAATGTGGCAGCCCATCTCCTTACAGGAATGGGTTGCCGGGAGCATATCACACCTGTGCTCTGAGCTCTCCACTGGCTGCCTATAGTTTTACAGACCCAATTCAAGGTGCTGGTTTTGACCTATAAAGCCCCTAAACATCCTGGGCCCAAGCTATCTGTGGGATTGCCTCACTTCCCAGGCTCCGGAGCAGCTCCTGCAGTCATAAGGGCACCCTCCTGGAGGATCCGAAGTATCTCTGGGTGGGAAACGACAGGCAGGCATTCTTGGTGCCTGTGCCATCACTGTGGAACTCGCTCCTGGTGGGTGTCCGCCTCAGTCCAACTCTTCTTGTTTTCCGACGTAAGTGTAAGATGTGGCCCCCTCCACGCTCCCTCGCCGCCTGCCCTCTGGGGAGACGGGCAGGTGGCGAGGTCAATGCCGCCGCAGTGTCTGGCCGAGTTCACCACGGCCCGGAATCCCGCCAGGGATTCCGGGCTGTGATAGCCGACCAGATGTTACTTTTTATTGATGCCCGCCTGGAATCACTTTCACCACACTTCAGCGGATTCTTGTGCTGGGAGCCTGGGAAGCATGGTTGAAATTGACCCCATGTGGGTATTCAGTGTGGTGAACATCTGGCAGCCGCCGAACAGACGTGCAGGGCACAGTGACCACAGGTAGGTATTCACTGTGGTTCACTGTGATCTCGTCACGTCTGAAAATACCCAGAATCTGCACTTCGGGGAGTCTGGGGGAGGCAGGCAGGCAGTGGGGACAGGCTGGGAGCACATTGACAGTCTGAAGAGCATTTGGGGGGAGAATGTCCACTCCGATGCTCCCATAGAGGATCCGCCCCAGCCACAATCCCTTGTACCAGCCCTCCGCTCTCAGAAGTTCCCCCCTCCTGTGCACGCACTTGTCTGCAAGTGGCCTTAGTTGCCTATTGTCAGGAAGAATTTTTAGCTATAAACTATGTCAAAAAGAAAGTCACGGTTTTTGGTAGCTACAAGTGGGAAAATAAGGGCATTTACCCACGTTACCAGAGGTGGGAGGACTCCTCGTGGGAAAAGTCACGGCCGGGAATCTTATGTAGCTCTGAATGTGAGTGGAGGGGATTAAGCGTCATCAGGCAGGTCCTGCAGCGGTTTCTCTCACAGATGACAGGGCTAAAAATTCAGGCTTGTCATCCATGAGAGAAATTGTCATGGAACCCGCCTGATGATGCCTAATCTCCCGTGCCCACATTTGGAGCTACACAAGAGTTTCCTGGCCACGAGTTTCCCTGCCAGGAGTCTTCCCCACTCTGGTAATGTGGGCAAGTGCCCTAAGTGGTGTATAGAGGGTAATGTGATAGAACAAGGGTCTTCCTTTTCATATTTAGGTATCTACTTCTCATGTTCAGTGTCTTGGAATAAACGTATATATTTTTATTATTATTATTATTATTATAGCAATTTATTTCCCATCCCCTCCTGCAAAAGCAGCTTGCAGCAGCTAACAAACATCTAAAAATCTGCTAAAATACAAATAATATAAAATCACATAAACCGAACACATTCATAAAATATAAAAAAGCAGACTAAATAGACACACATGTCTAACAAGACTAAACAATCAGTTTTTAGTGTTCTTAGATTTGCCTTACTATATGGTGGAAATCTGGATCACCCAGCTATTAAAGTGCTCAAAGCTAAAATTCTGTCACAAGCTCTTTATGGGGCAGAAATTTGGAGTATTTCATTGAAATCAGAATTTGATGTAGCCCAAAATTTATTTTTAAAACAACCTTTAGGTTTTCCCAGCTCAGTTCCAGGTGCATTACTTAGAGCAGAATTTGGCATGATGTCACTACAAAAAAAAGCAATATGGATCAGATTGAAATTCTGGAGGCTCTTGCATCTTCAGGTTGAGGATCCCCTCCTTAAATTATTCCTAAATGAGGAATGGGACTTTGTAGCAGGGGATCTTCCCCGGGCCACACAGGGGCACTGGGGTCTCTCTCGGGGAATCAACTCTATCCTACTGCCACGCCTATTCAGCCCGAGCCTTGGCTGAATCCCCCTCTGAGGAAGGGGGTACCCTCCCAACACAGTCCAGGCAAAGTCCAGAGGGTATCAACTCAAGTCCTTTATTTGTACTGTCCAATGTACACAATCCCTGGGCTGCCGACTCGTCCGCCTTCACCCAGCAGGCCCAGTTCAGTCTCTCACAAGCTCAGGAGCACCACAGTATCAACCCCCCTTGTCCCTCTAGCCAGGCCTCCAAGTCCCAGACTCTGGCCAAGCCTTCCCCAGGCACGAGGCTCCCTCCTGGGCACAGCCTCTCCTCAGTAGCTAGTTCCACCCTGGTTCTCCAGCCTTCAGCACCTTGGAGAGCATAGCGTGAGAAGGCCTCTTCCAGGGAGATGTTGCTCCTTCAGCTCCCTAGCAGAGACTGCCTTCCTCTCTGCCTTCCAACCCCTTATGTAGCCAGAGTGGGTGTGGTCCACAACATAGCACTATTGCCCTTAAAGGGCCAGTGTCCTGCCTACTCTGGTACCTTATGGCCAAGCTTGTTCTTCTCACAGGCTGGCTCCTTGGCATGGACCAGCTTACACCAGACCCATGCACATGCTCATAACCCACTGGCTGGCGCCCTCAGCCCCCTTTTAAAGGGGCATCAGCCGCACGGGACTGCTCCCTGCTACAGACTTGTTTGACACTAAACCTTTTCCTTGGTTTGCTCATCTGAAGAAGGATATATAAATTTTACGCTTTAATGATGAAGACTGAAACTTTTATCACTCTCTCGATTTAAGCATAAGGTAAAACAAAGAATAATTGATATTTCCATGCAGGAACACAAGGCAGTAGTTAGTAGCTCAAAGCTTTCATGCACATTATCATCTTTTTAAAAAAAAATTAAATATGCACTCTGAGTGCCATGGTGATGGAGGTGGTGCCATATAAAAATAAAGATGATGATGATGATGATTAATTTTATTATATTGATCTTTTCTCATCCCAACTTAGGCTGTTTTTAAATGAGACCCAACCATGCAGGTCCACCCATGAACCATGCATCCAAACACCCATCTGATGGTGGTGAGGGTTGGTGCGTGCTCCCATGATCCATGCAGTACCCATTCTTGACCACTTTTGAAGCACTGGTGAAAAAGCTGGAACACGACGTGCGAAGGCAGCCAAAGAAGTGCATGGGAGCCGACATCAATGCATCCCCAGCCCATATGAACAGTGACAGCCAACCTTGTCAGCTGAGTGGTCTGCCATTCAGAGGCCCGGTGTGTGGGGAAACAGCTCTTGCAAGGCACTGGAACTAGCTGGGAGTGCTGGGGACCCCGGGGACCCCAGTGCTTGGCTGGGACATGTCACTTTCAGAGGCCATCCCTACCTGCTTCCCCCTCTCACATGGTCCATGGCAGGAGTGTGTGGGGGCTGCCATGGTACCCACCCAGGGAGCTGCCTGTTAGAATCCCTCCCCATGCACTCCATCTGAGTGGGCGTTCTGTGGCTCTTTCACTCAGTGGACAGGACCCCACCCCCAGCCGTGCGCTTTTAAAAACAGCCTTAGAGTAGCTTTTACCAGACTACATTTTGCCTTGATGCACACTAATGTTCTTACGGGAAGATATTATAATATTCTACACAATAGGGTAGGAGGGTGCAGTTTAGACTCTTCCCCATTACCTTTTTGATTGTCCACTCGGTAAACCATTTTCTTCTGATGTTCTTTCTCCCCGTTAAGCAAACAAACAGTGGTCTCATTTGCTGGTATCAGACAGACTGTGGTTTTTATTGGGAAGCAAACAACATCATACCATTCATGTAGGTTCTGTTTGCTTTCTTATCCAATAAAATCAGACTCAGTTTGGGATTTTACTCTCTGTTAGGAGATAAGTTTAATTGTTTATTGTAAATTAATAATTTTAATTATGCTAATCATTTTAGCCATCTTAATATTTAAATAATTTTAACTGTTATTTTTAACATTTCCTTACAACGTTTCCTTAGTTTTATGAACTTTACATTTTTTATGTATTATGATTTTATCATTTGCGATCACGCAAAGCTAACAAAATAAACTGTACCTACCTAGCTAGCTAGCCTGGGAATTGCCACCCTGGTGTGATCACCATAATTGAGGGTGATCGCCATAACTGAGATCACCACCGCTGCACTCGCCACAGCCCCAGGTAAACTGGGTACCCTGAGAGGAGATTGCAATAACCAAACTGTGGGAGTCAGTTCCGGAAGTGCAGATTGACACGTGTATCTGTTTGCATGGGGACCTGTTTCAGCTCTAGTGTCTGTCTCCCTGGCCATTTTTAAATGAGACGTGACCACACAGGTCCACCCATCCCACACGCATCCAAACTCCAGTCTGAAGGAGGCATGGGGGGCGTGCGCTCCCATGACCCACACAGTACCCACCCATGGCCACCCATGGAGCATTGGAGAAAAATCTGTGCTGCTCTGTGTGTGGGAAGGCTAAAATGTGCATGGGTAGGGGTGCACATTCATCCCTGGCCCATTTGAATTCCTCCCCACTCAGCCCACATGGGTGGGCAGTCCATGGCCATCCCACTTAGTGCACACGGACCCGCTCCCCAACCGTACTTATTTAGAAAAGGCCTCTGTGTGTGTTTGTGTGTGTGTGTGCCTGGTGGGTGGGAGGGGGTGGGTAGAGAGTGGCTGGCCTAAAACAAGGAGTTGCTGAGAGAAGGCCCAGTCAGGGGACCGGCCTGAGCAGTAGACCAACCCTACCTTACTTCCAGGGCACACTAGATCTAAGCAGTGCCTGACAAGTCAGGCTTCCTCTGATGTAGAACAGTATTTTTGCGTACAACTAAAGCTTCAACTTTTTCTCACTATGCAGGACCCTTTTTCATGAAAGCCTAAAGACTTTTTTGCAAAGCACCAAGTTTAATGCAGCTTTTATGAACAAGCAGATTAATTACCTTAACTACTTTAGTCATACAGAGGAAATGAATATCCAGTGTGAATTTTGCATCTGATGTATTCGCCCCATACAATTCAGTTCTAATGAAGTAGATACGAATCTCAAGCCATTTCCTTTTTCATCAGATATCCATTTTGATTATTTCAGTGTTTCCGTTATTTTACTTGGGTTGTTTTGGATATTTTGGAACTCTGGTTACTTTGTTTTGGTTATTTCAATTATTTCATTTTAGTGCTATTATCCCTCTTGTGCCCTTTTCCGGTTCAGGCTGAGGCAGGGTGAGCAGTGAGCTCGAGGAGCTCCTCTGCCAGTGGCACAATGGCTTGTACTCACCCATTAATCTAGTATACTCTGAAAAGGGGGAAGTGTCAGGCAAAAATGTCACCTTGCCTGCCATTTACAAGGCTCTCATTCACTCGGATGTTGTGAACTTTGTTCACACCAACATGAAAAAAAACAACAGGCAGCCCTATGCTGTCAGCGAGCTTGAAGGGCATCAGACCAGTGCTGAATCTTGGGGAACTTGAAGAGCTGTGGCTCGTATTCCAAGAGTGTGCGGAGGTGGAACTCATTGCTCTGGCCAGGGTGCTTTTGGAAATATAGGGTGTGGAGGCCGCATGTTTGCTCCCACTAAGACTTGGTGACACTGGCACTGTAGAGTGAATACAATTCAGAAACATTATGCCATCTGCTCTGCTCTAGCAGCTTCAGCCCTTCCAGCACTAATTATGTCTAAAGGTCACGGCATTGAGGAGATCCCAGAACTTCCTCTGGTCATTAAAGACAAAGTTGAGAGCTACAAGAAAACAAACGAAGTCGTTCTTCTGCATGAAATGACATCAAAAAGGTCTATGCCTCCCAGCATATGCGTGCTGGCAAGGGTAAAATGAGGAACCGCCGTCACATCCAGCACAGGGGACCGTGCATATCTACAGTGAGAACAATAACATCATTAAGGCTTTCAGAAATATCCCAGGAATTACTCTCCTCAATGTGAATATGCTGAATCTTCTGAAGTTTGCTCCTGGTGGCCATGTTGGGCATTTCTCCATTTGGACTGAAAGTGCTTTCCGCAAGCTGGATGACCTGTCTGGAACCTGGTGCAAGCCAGCCACCCTGAAGAGCGACTACAATCTGTCAATGCACAAGATGACTAACACAGACCTTGGAAGAATGTTGAAAAGCCAGGAGATCCAGACGGCCCTGCGTGCACCAAGGAAAAAGATTCATAGCAGTTTTCAAGAAGAATTCACAGAAAAACTTAAGAGGTATGATTAAACTGAATCCATATGTCAAGACAATGCGCAACACCATCCTGTGTCATGCTAAAAATCTCACAAACTCAGAGAAGAAAGAAAAAGCACATGCTAAAGTAGTGAAGTCTAGAACAGCTGAAACTGCAGCATAAGTCTGGCTGAGTGTCTTATCAACTCCATTCCAGAGGCCTGTACTTTGGGTTTGCAGTGAATAAAAATTCAGCGGAGTGTCCTAAAATCATTTTGAGTGCTGCCGAGTGTATTTCTTGCCTTTTTAAGTTTTTATATCTGCTCAGTTTTGCTCTAGTATTCTTTTTACATGATTTCACTGGTGGGAATATAGTATCTGGATTTTCTGGGTTAAAGTCAGATAACAGATCCCTTTTGTGCATGTGCAATAACCAAAACGAAGTATGTGGAATAACCAAAATGAAATAACTGAAGTCATCAAATAAGACAAATACCAAAATAATTGAAAGAATGACTATGTGGATATCCATTTTGGTTGCAGATATTATTCTGATATTCAGATGGCTATTTGAAAACATGAATAATATTTGTGAATATCAAAAACACCAACTTGTTTCACTGCTCCTCTTTTATTTCTTCCCTTTCCACCTTTCTATGCATACCAAATAACCTTAGTAGTTATTTCCCACACTTCAATTCATGAGCATTGTTATGCACTCTGACACATTGTCAACCTCACATCCGTTTGTGCTTCTCAAGCCATTGCTGCATGACTTATTATGATAATTTTATTCAAATTGCTTTTGCAGATGGCAAATGCTTCCAGGTGGTTTTTGTTCCAAAACACTTTATTTATGTGAAAATATTACCGTGATTATGTTGCCAAGCTCAGCAAGACTTGAAAAAGTGCTGGTCACACAAGCTAAGGTTTCCTTAAGCATAGTTTTAACATATTTAAGTGTAAGCATTTTGTAATGTTTGGAGGATGTTGGAATTGGAGGATGGAGGATGTTGGATATATTTCCTACCCCACCCCCCAAATAATAATAATTTTAAAATTCTTCACCCCTTTTTGGATGGGTCTTTGTCTCCGCCCCCATACTTTGACAAGTTGCCCAAAATACAACCCAAATCCTATAACGATATAAGTATACTGGGAGATAAAAGCATTTAGTTTTCATTTGGATTAAACAAAACAACCACAATGAATCGACTCAATCAGAGAACATAAACCTACATTTTTTCTTATTGCTCTGTGTGAAGACCACATTATAATCCACTGCACTTTTAATATAATTTTTGATGGGATTGAACTGATATATTTTAGGCATATGTGTGTACTGATGAAAAGATAAGCATTTTAGGTATTAAAAACAGGACTTGTTTATGAATAGAGCTGCATCAAATATTCCTTGAACATGTTATCAAACAAGAATCTGGGTTTTGGATTGACAATTAGGGCTTTATGATCCAGATCCTATAAAGAGATCCTTGCACAAAGATGCTTATTTCTGTACAAAGAACTGCTGAAATCCAAGATCGGGACCTAAATAGTGGCCAGACATAATATACTTGGTTCAGGGGAGCACAGGAGGTTAGTGTTTTGTATGTAGGTGCAATGAAAACCACATCAGTTGAGTTTTTCTTTTTTTCTGATCAGATTCAATGCATCACCCTTATATCTTGAATCAAGATGGAAGGTATTATAATATTTGAATATCTTCCAGAATAAAAATTCCATTTTTTTAGCATCTCTGTGGCAGGGTGTTGTGAGTCCTTTCAGGGTAGGTCCCCTAGGGGTTGCACATGAGGCATTCTGGAGGAACACAAGGACCACAGATGGCAGACACCTAGCTCCTCTCTGACTGAGGGTGTTAACAAGTGAGATGTTACCCCACATTTGCCCCCATTAGTCCCAGATTCACGAGATCATCTATCCTTTGGCTACCAGATGTTCACCCTGGGGCCACTCCACACAGTGTCAACACAGGAAATTTGCCACCATGCGGGCAAATTCGGGCAAAACTGGGGCAACAGGTGCCCACAGGGCTGCTGCCCATCTGTTGGGGGTACGCACAGTCTCCATACGCATTACACATCATAGAGATGTGAGTGCAGCCTAGAGCATCGCTAGAGTGACTGCAGCTTGGTGGAGGGGGGCAGCGCATGGGCGGACTGTGGCAGGGAGGAATGGCAGCCCATTTGTTGCACTCCCCATGTGGGAACTGCGAGAGGCAGTTACATGGGAGCTCTGAGAAGCCACCTGGGTTCTGGCAGGCTCCAAGCCTGTGTATTAACACCCAGAATTAGGTGGAATTGCCAAAATAATAGGGTAGCAAGGGGGAGAGAGGTCAAAGAACAAGGGGGAGAGGGAGTAGAAATACTAGGAGAGGGAGCGGAAGGGGGGACATAGCTCAAGTGAGACGAGCACATGTTTTGCCTGCATAAGGTCCCAGGTTCAATCCCTGGCATCTCCACTTCAGGATCTCTGGTAGCATGCCTGGGGGAGGCCTCCACTGGGGGCCTGGAGGGGTCTCAGGTAGCACACCAGCATGGCCTCTGCCAGAGACACTGGAAGAGCTGGATTTGGACCCATATTTGAAACCCCTGCTGCCATGTCAGGTTATGACAATACTGGACTAAGATGGACCATTGGTCTGACTCAGTTAGGCAGTTTAGTTTAGTTTAATTTAGGGCAAAAGGTATGTGTGGTGGTAGTTGTTGGAGGGGACTCAATTGCCACCAATAAGCAGGAAGTAAAGGGTGCGGATTAAAAAAGCTTGAGACCCACTGGGCTAGTCCCATGGCTGACCAGCAGCCTGCTCTTAGTCATCTGAGACCCAGACAGGAAGAGGTTAATTTATTTATTTTATTTATTTATTCAGATTTGCATCCCACCCTTCTCTAAAACACTCAGGGCAGCTAAAGGCGGCTAAACAACACGTAAGAGGCTGTGAGCCCAGATAGAGTCAGTTAAATCAAATAACTAGGCTGTTACCATCAGAAAGAGCAATTCCTCAGGCAAAAGTTCAGCTGGAAAAAGAAAAACATCAGCACCTCTCCAGGACAACATCAAAGCAGCGGAGAAACAACAAGCAGGGACCAGAGCCGAGTCTTGAATCCTGATTTTTCAAGTAATCAGGACTGGGCTGCCTCTCCTGACAAGATCTTAATCTAAACCAACAACCAGCAAAACCTCGCTTATCCAGACCTCTCTAATGTCGATCTTTCCATATTCTGGAAAAGCTTTATTCCCTCATTATTTTTGTAGGGGACAGAAGGCGTGTTTGTTCAGTGCAGATAAGTAGTTCACGATTCATCTGCTGTGTTGTCCAGATTTCAACAGCTGTCAGTGATGTCTAGTATGTTCTAGAATCTTCATACATCTAGACAAAAAAGATTGTCCCTTGGACTGTCTGAATACAAGAATTCTGTTCTATACAGATTATCTATTCATGCTTGCTTGGTAAAAAAATATAATTTAAATGCGATATTTGCCACATTCTCCTGCACCCTAAACTGCCTTGACTCCTGGGCCCATACTGGACATATCTCTGTTCCCTCCCTCCCAAAAACCTAGTTCTTCCATCAGGGTTTTCTGTAGCTCCTCAACTCCTTGGTCTGCTTATTTATGCTTCTCCTTGTACCTTCTTACCCTCTAGAATCCCCCTCTTCAGCTAAGCATGTGCACCTGCAACTTCCCAGCTTCTTGAATGTATCCCTCTCTCTCCTTACATTATGACTGAAACCCATTCTTGGTAATCTTGCAACCCTCATCAAGAAACAGGTTCTCGACAAGATTTCTAAGAATGAGATTGTGTCAAGAATTGGCTGGTTCTCAATCCGCTCTCATGAGATTATTGAAAAAATTTAAAATACTCTGTGTGTGCAAAATGGCTGCTGCAGCCATTTTACAAACTTGCGGCTGTTTTCCAAGATGGGGCAGGCCAAGTCAGTGCCATTTTGGAAAAGAGCAGCCGGTTCTGAGTATGTGCAGACCAGTTGCCCTATTCCAAAATGGCACTGACCTGACCTGCCCCATCTTGGAAAAGGGCCATGTATGCACAGAACAGCCATGGTGGCCATTTTGCACATGCACAGAGTTTTAAATTATTATTTTTTGAGACTCTCATGAGAGAACAGGTTGAGAATTGGCCCTGTGACTCATTCTTGTTCACTGAAATCTGGTTTAGAATCTTGCAAGTTCTTGAACTGTTTTTGAGATCTTGTCAAGATCTCGTTAACGCTTCTCAGTTCTCACAAGATTCTCACGAGAATCATTTTTATTCTCATTTCAGCCCTACCTTATGTTCCCCTACATTCTAGATTGTTAAGCACCTCAGGCAGGGACTTGACTCTATCATGACTGTAAAATTCCAGACACATTGGCACTATAGTAACAAATTTGCAAATAAGTAAATAGAGTATTATTATTAGTATGTAGCCGAGTGGATGAGGAACTGGCCGTTGACCAGAGTTCAAATCCCATCTTAGCCATGAACTCATTGAATGGCCTTGAGCAAGTTGGTGGGCTCAATCCCAAACCCTGCACAAAGAGTGTGCGCCCATCTCACATGTAAGCCATGCGTAGATTGTACTCACACCCATGTGGGCAAGAGTATGGCCTGTGTGCAAGCCACATGCGTGCACATAAGCCGCAGGCAGTTGGGATCGAGCCCACTATCTCTCAGCCTCATTTCTCATCTGTGAATTAGGAGTATATGTATCTCTGTCTGTCCATACAGTTCCCTCTTTTGTCTGTCCTATTGTTTTCTGGCTGAGGTTGTCAGGCCCGACTCATGAGGGAAGACATACTTTGGACTTGGTGATCTGCACAGACCTTGAGGTGGGGGTGGGGGTCCGATGATAGGGGGGGGGCGGTTGTGTGTTCACCCTTGCCATAGTCGACCATTACCTCCTGTGGACTTGCATTCTGGTGCGGGCCTCCCTGACTGTGGGGTTGCGGGACTGATTAGGATGGTCCACCCTCAGAGACTTATGAAACTGGGAGGGTTCTGGAATGCTCTGGGGGATTTGCCTGAAGACCTCGATGGCTGCTCCATCAATGACCTTGTGGCCTTCTGGAATGACTGGTTGGCTGAGGCCTATGATCAGATGGCACCTAGGTGTCCACTCCCAGTGTTTCACCACCGCTGGTCTCCGTGGTTTATGGAGGACCTGGGACGGCCCATCCCCTGACCCCATCCCCTCCCGCCTCCTGACCTACATTGCTTCCACTGTCACCCCTTCCCTCCTCCACATCATCAACCTCTCCCTCTCTACTGGCCCCTTCCCCTCCACCTTCAAGCACGCCACTGTCTTTCCTATCCTCAAAAAGTCCACTCTTGACCCCTCTGACCCTTCTAGCTACCATTCTCTCTGACTCCTTCCCTTTGCTTCCAAGCTTCTTGAACGTGTTGTCTACTCCCGCTGCCTCGACTTCCTCTCTGCCAACTCCTCCCTTGACCCCCTCCAATCTGGCTTTCACCCGCTTCACTCTACTGAAACTACTCTCGCTAAAATCACCAACGATCTTCTTGTGGCTAAATCTAATCGCCTCTACTCCATTCTTGTCCTCCTTGACCTCTCTGCTGCCTTCGATAGTGTTGACCACTTCACTCCCTTGTCTTTCATGGCTCTGTCTTCGACTGGCTCTCCTCCTACCTCTCTGACCGTTCCTTCAATGTGTCTCTTGCCAACTTCACCTCCTCCTCCCTTCCCCTCTTGGTTGGTGTACCCCAAGACTCTGTCCTTGGCCCTCTCCTCTTCTCTATCTATACCCTGTCCTTAAGCAAACTCATTGCCTCCCATGGCTTCCAAAATCACCTCCACACTAATGACACTCAACTCTATCTCTCTACTCCCTCTCTCTCTCTCCATCTATTCAATCTCGCCTCACCAGGTGTCTCTCTGACATATCTATCTGGATGTCTCAACGTCAACTCTTCACAACCTTGCTTCCATCCTACTTCTTCTTCCGTACTCCAGTCTGTAAACTCTGCTCCTCCTCTGTCCCCTCTCTCGCCCTCCCATGCCTCCCCTGCTCCCCTAACTGCCTTTGTCCCTTCTCCCTAGCTGCCCCCCATGCCTGGAACTCCCTCCCTGCGCACATCCACCTTGTCCCCTCCTTTCGTACCTTCAAATCCTTCCTCAAGACCCACGTCTTCCGCTCTGCCCTCCCCAACTCCTCGCTCCCCTCACCTAACTCCTGCTGATATCCTCCATTCAGTACAATCTGTTACCTGAGGTCTGTGTACTCGTATCCTCACCACATGGACCAGCCAGCCATCATTCTCAATGTAACCAAGCCAAGTATGAGCACCATGGAACTCGCATCTTCATGAATGTTACACTCGTTGTCTCTCCATTGTTTCCTCTTCCTTCATCTCTCCCCGCCCCACTCAGAGTGTAAGCCCTAGGGCAGGGACTGTGTCTATTACATTACTTTGTAAAGCACCAGGTACACAGCTGGTGTTATATAAATGCTTGTTAATAATAAATAATAATAATCTATGCCTGGAGATTGACAGAGGGAATTGTGTCCTGTTGATCATGTTAGATCTTTCAGTGGCTTTTGATACAGATGATCATGTGGCGTTGTTAACACATCTGTGGGACCTGGCAGGGGTGCGTGGGACTGCTCTTGAGTGGTTCAGTTTGTTCTTGTCAGGGAGGACCCAGTGGGTGGTGATGGGAGATTGCTTGTCATTCCTTCGAGACCCTCCCTTGTGGGGTCCCGCAGGGTTTCATCTTATCTCCCCTCTTGTTCAATGTGTATCTGAAGCCGCTGGATGAGATCATCCATAGGTTTGGTGTGAGGTGCCCTCAGTATGCTGACAACACCCAGCTCTACCTCTCTTTTTCATCCAACCGAGGTCCTGCAGTCTTGGTGCTTTCCCAGTGCCTGGCTGCTGTCAGGGACTGGATGAGGGTGAGCCAGTTGAAGCTCAATCCAGACAAGACTGAAGTGATGATGGTTGTCTGAACTTGTGACGTGGAGGGCATTTGGATCCCGGTTATTGAGGGTTCTGTCCCCTCTAGTTACTCAGGTTCACAGCCTTGGTGTGCTTCTGAACCCTCTCCCGTGCCTTGATTAAGTTGCAGAGGTGGACGGGAGCACATTTCATCAATTACATCTGGTGAGACGACTGCGGCCTTTTTTTTTCTGACTTGGATCTGGCCACCATCATCTACTCTTTCATTACCTCAGAGCTAGATTACTGTAATGCGCTCTACGTGATGGTTTGGAAGCTGCAGCTGGTGCAGAATGCAGTGGCCCAGCTTCTTTCTGGGGTGGGTCACCGTGAGCAGATTACACTTGTGCTCTATAATTTGCACTGGCTTCCTATAGCTTTCCATGCACAATTCAAGGTGCTGGTTTTGATCTTTAAAGCCGTAAATGGCTTGGGCCCCACATATCTGAAAGACCGCCTTCCCTTCCATGCTCTATTGCGGTCGGCCAGGAGCACCCTCTCATGGTTACCACCAGCCAGTTTTGTCTGCACAACAAGGGCACACAGGGAGATGTTCTCAGTTGCCGCTCCCGTACTTTGGAACTCCCTTCCCCTGAAGGTCTACCAGAACGCAAGCTTGAGCATATTTTAAGGATGGTGTAAAACCTTTTTTGGTTGGCAGAGCTTTTGACAGGCAGGGATAGAGGTTGGATTGGGCTGGGGTGAGGGTAGGGTTTTTTAGGGGGGTTATTTTATATTTTGACTATTTTGTGTTCTGCTTTTGTAAACTAACCTGAGCCTTCGGGGATGGGTGGGATATAAATTTTAATTAATAAATAACTAAAAATAACAGGGATCTGTCTCCAGTCAATTGTTCAGCACCAAGCATATTGCTGGTACTGTATAAATAAATAATAATAAAATAAATGAAAACTTTAATAACAAAGTAAATTAAATTGTGAACAATGCACCAAAGAACATCATTGTGACAAACTAAACAACCACAACAAATACAAAACGGGATGTTTCTTTCGATAAGAAATATCCAAATTCAATTTGTGAATTTAGGGCTACACATTGATTTCAGCTCTAGCTAGAAGCTTTGGTATGTTTAAGATGTGCACATGTGCCCCGAGTTTCAGCTGCATGCTTTTCCAGTTCACTGAAGCCAATAAACATCTATTTACGAACATTGGGAGCTTTATTTTAGTGCTTTTATTTCAAGAGTGATTTACAAAACAAGCTGTATTTTGTTTATCTCACTGCAGGTGGACATGTGTTTGCAGTTTTTTAGTTATGTGCTGAATTGTTGCCCTCCCAGCACACTTTGGAATTCAGATTTATAAAGTGCTCTTTGCTGCCCCCACCCCTTTGGATGGGCACAGCAATGACTGCTAGCTTTTCCTGCTTGTATCAAAATGGCACTCACTGTTGAATTACATGTGGAAATGAAATGTAAGCAAGTTACATGCTTCTCAGTTCTTCAGAGGGTCCTCCCTTCTTATCAAAGCTTTAGACTTTGGGTTGTGTGGCCTCTTCATACATACCAAGCCATATATTTCTCTTCATAAAATGGGACCTCCAGTAGACGCAGGATTCAGTCCATCTCCAATGGCCTATGCCTCTCGTTGGAGTGTCTGAAGCTAGTCTTTTCCCCCACCATTCAAATAATAAAAGCCATACAAATATTAACCTACCAAGTATCTGTTAGAGATTAAGCTATATACCATTTCAACTGCAGAGTTAGCATTTGGGATTATGGAACCTCAGCCTTGTCCCATTTGTTTGGATCAGTTTCAATTGGTATTTCCCACCGATGCAGGCGAGGAGCTTGGGGTGATACAGGCAACCAGTTGTGAATTGGATCCTTGCGCGTCCTGAGTGGTGAAAGCCAGCCAGGAGCCATTGGAGACATTGTTGGATGGGGTTGACAATGCCTCCCAATGGGAGGGAAGGGTGGCAGACACCCTTAAAGCTGCGGTGGTTGGATGCTGACTCCCTGACAAGTTATCAGCCTGTTTCTAACCTTCCCTTTTTAGGGAAGGTTATTGAACGGCTAGTTGCCTGACAGCTCCAGGCTCATCTCGACGCTATCAGATTCCTGGACCCGTTTCAGTTAGGCTGTTGTCCTGGATATGTCACGGAGACTGCATTTGTGGCTTTGGTCAATGATCTCCACCTCAAAATGGACAAGGGAAATCCTACCTTGTTGATCTTATTAGAAATTTCAGAGGCCTTTGAAACAGTTGATCACGGGTAGGGCTGAAATGAGCCCAGGATTCCCCCTCAATGAGAATCTCACCAGACTCGAGACGAGGGTGCCCAAGACCTCACACAATCTTTCCCTCTCCCTCAAGATCTTGTTAATCTCACTGAGGGTGGGGGGAGAGCTTGGAAGAGACTGGGCAAAGTGTCAGAGGTGAGCAGGGGGCAAATACTTACCCCCCTTGCCACCCCCGGCACCCACCCGGTCCCCTTGCCTGACCAGGAAGGGAAATTCTGGGCGGTTGCCCATGACCTGGGAGGGTGACTGGGGGGGTAACGAGGGGCATAGCAGGGGATCAGGGTGGGGTAATCACTCTCTGGAAGGGGTCCCACAAAGTGGGACCTCTTCCCGGGGTTGTAGGTTTTGAAATAAAAAAACAAACAAACTGTGCATGCTCAGAAGGGCCTCTTCTGGGCATAGTCAGCCCTTTACAAAGATAGCGGTCGAAGCTTTCATTTTTTAAAAGGGCAGCTCATTCTGAGCATGCCCAGAACTTTTGAACATGCTCAGAACAGGCTGCCCTTTTCAAAAACAGCACCTGCAGCATGCTGGTGCCATCTTTGTAAAGAGATGAGCACACCCCAAAGTGCTGATCAGGCCCTTCTGAGCACATTCAGTTTCTGTTGTTTTTTTATTTCAAAACCTACAACCCTGGGAAGAGGTCATGCTTTGCGGGACCCCCTCTGGAGGGTAAGTACCCTACCCCCGACCCTCTGCTAGGACCCTCACTAGGCCCCTAATTCCCTCCCCACCCCCTGCTCAAAATTTCCCTTCCCAGGCAGGCAGGGAGCAGGGTGGGCACCAGGCATGGCCAGGGGGTAAGACTTTGTCCCCCCTCTTCGTGGCCTCTGACTCCTGCCCAGCTTTTCGAAACTCGCTGGTTCTCAGCAAGAATGGGTTTTTTCCTCATCTCATCACATTTAGGGAATGAGATGGGGGAAACCCCCATTCTTGTTGAGAACTGATGAGACTCAAGCAGCCAGTTTCAGCTTAAAAAAATAAATAAATCAGCATCTGTAAGTAGTATGTAGTTGCACAAATAAGGTAGCCTAGATGTAAACTAGAGCTGAAATGAAAGGATGTTTTTGTATTCATGCATACGCTGACGACACTCAACTCTCTCTCCCCACTCCTTCCCTCTCCCCCTCTGTTCAAGCTCATCTAACCAACTGTCTCTCCGATATCTCCGCCTGGATGTCTCAACGCCAACTCTAACTGAACATGGCAAAAACTGAACTCCTGATCTTCCCTCCCAATCCTTCTTCTCCCCTGTCAGTTACCATTGACGGGGTCTCCATCCTCCCCGTCCCCCAAGCCCGCAGCTTGGGCTTCATCTTTGACTTGCACCTTACCTTCAAACCCTACATTGACTCCGTTGCCAAATCCTGTCACTTCTCCCTCCACAACATTGCCAAGATCTGCCCTTGTCTGTCTGGCTCCTCTGCCAAAACTCTCATCCACACCCTAGTAATCTCACGCCTCGACAATTGTAACCTCCTCCTCGCTGGCCTTCCCTGCTCATTTCTTCCCTTATCTCTGTTCAAAACTCTGCTACCAGGATCATCCACCTAGCCCATCGCTTTGACCACTTGCAGCCCCTCCTCTCCTCTCTCCACTGGCTCCCTCTTCCTGAGCATATTCTGCACAAGCTCCTTGTCTTCACCTACAAAGCCCTTCACAACCTCGCTCCCCCCTACCTCTCTGCCCTGATCTCCCTCTGAACCCCTGTTTGACCCCCTCCGCTCCTCTTCCATCCCCTCCCTCACCCTCCCACGCCTATCCTGCTCCCCCAACCGCCTTCGTTCCTTCTCCCTCGCTGCCCCACATGCCTGGAACTCCCCTCCCTGCCCTCGTCCGCCTTGCCCCCACCCTCCACACCTTCAAGTCCCTCCTCAAAACCCACCTCTTCCGCTCCACCCTTCCTAACTCCTGCTAATCATCACCACCCAGGATTATCCCCCACCTGTTATCTGCAAACTCCCAGTTTACTGTAACCAAGCCAAGAACGTGTACCTGAGCTCTCGCATCCTCATGAATGCTGCATCCCTTGTCTCTCCCTCTGTTCCCCCTTCCCTGTCTCCCCTCCCCCTGTCTTTAGATCGTAAGCTCTCGGGCAGGGACCGTATCTATCTTACTCCTTGTAAAGCGCCAGGTACATTGCTTGTGCTATATAAATGCTTATAATAATAATAATAATAATTAATAATTTTCAGGCAATCTGAATATCCAAATGAGTATTTTTCTCCTCTTCTTCCACCACTCTCATCCATCCCAGACTCTCTGGCACTCTTACCTGTCTTCACCTCCTTCTCTCCCATGCTTCCACTATGCTTGGTAGCACTGCAATGAGAGCATGTATTCTTGTTCCAAAGGAAAATACTGGCCTGTTGGGAGTGATTGCGAGTGTCCTTCAGTACTTCATCAGTTTCCAGTGATTCCTCACTTCTGCAATTTTCCCCTCACTTTCCAGGACATTTGTGTCACTTTCCAGGACTTTTCGTCATTTTCATCACTTTCCAGGACATTTAATCACGTTCTGGGAATTTTACAACAGTTTTACAGCACTTTTATGGCAATTTATAACTCCAGGCCAGTCTCTCAGTGCGCCACCTCCAGAAGGGGATGGGACCAGTTAGATTGGTCCACCCTCGGAGGCTGATGGAACCTCAGCGGTTCCAAGAGGTCTTGAGGGAATTAACCTTGGACCTGGATGGCCACTCTGTTGATGAGCTAGTCCAGCATTGGAATAGCTTGTTGGGGGAGGTCATTGACAGGGTGGCTCCGAGATGCCCCCTAGTTCTGTCTCATCACTGAGATGCCCCCTAGTTCTGTCTCATCACTGCAGGGCCCCTTGGTTTACTGAGGGGCTGCGGTGTATGAAACAAGTAGGCAGGAGGCTGGAGCGATGCTGGCGTCGGACTCACTCTGATTCCGACCGACTTCTCCATAGGGTCCATTTGTGGTCCTATGTTGAGGCTGTGAGGACAGCAAAGAAGAAATTTTTTGCTGCCCTCATAGCGTTTGCAAAGTCACGCCCGGCGGAGCTGTTTTGGGTGGTGCGGCTGGTCAGTCCAGCCTCCCTCCACCTGGACGGGGACTTGTCCCAGGCCCGCTGTGAGGAGTTTGTCACCTACTTTGCAGACAAGATTGCTCGGATTCAGAGTGAATTTGACACAGGGTTGGGGGCAGTAGGTGGAGAGCATGAGGTCACGGAGGCCCCGTCTGGTCCAACTTTGTGGGGAGAGTTTCAGGAAGTGACGCTGGCCGATGTGGTGGATGTTCTGGGGTCTCTGAGAGCCACCAGCTGTGAACTTGATCCTTGCCCATCCTGGTTGGTGAAAGCCTCCAGGGAGACATTGGGGGCGGTGCTGGCGAGAGTGGTTAATGCATCCTTACAGCAGGGGAGGCTGTCGCCCTGACTCAAGGAAACTGTGGTGTGCCCCCTGCTGAAAAAAACATCATTAGATGTGGATGCACTCGCCAGCTACTGTCCTGTCTCTAACCTTCCCTTTTTAGGGAAGGTTATTGAGCAGGCAGTGGCAATCCAGCTCCAGGTGCATCTGGATGGCATCGGTTTCCTGGACCCTTTTCAATCTGGGTTCTGTCCTGGTTATGGCACTGAGACGGTGTTGGTGGCCTTGGTTGACAATCTCCGCTAGGAGATGGATGCAGGATGTTCTACATTTCTTATTCTGCTAGATCACTCAGCCACTTTTGATATCGTGGGCCATGGGCTGCTATTCAGATGACTGCAAGACCTGGGGGGTCTGGATGGGACTTTTCTTGAACGGTTCCGCTCATTCCTCTTGGGGAGAAGCCAACGGGTGGTGCTGGAAGCTGAAACATCTTGCCCCTGCGCCTTGTCCTGTGGTGTTCCGCAGGGTTCCATCCTGTCTCCTTTATTATTTAATGTATATATAGAGCCCTTGGGGGAAGTCGTGAGATGGTTCGGTGTGTGATGTCACCAATATGCTGATGATACTCAGCTGTACCTCTCTTTTTCAGTTGAACCAGACCCTGCTGTCTCGTTACTATCCCAGTGTTTGGAGGCCGTGGTGGAGTAGATGTGGCAGAGCAGACTGAAACTCAACCCCGATAAGATAGAGGTGATGGTGGTGGGGAAGGTGAGGGAGGTGTTGGCCCCCCTGACTGGGAGCGTTTGCCCTCCTATAGCGCAGCAGGTTCGGAGTCTGGGTGTGGTTTTGGACTCAGATCTTTGCCTGGATCGACAGGTGGAGGGGGTGGCGAAGGCCGCCTTTCGCCAGTTGTATCTAGTGCAGAGGCTGCGTCCATACATCTCCAGGCTGGACCTGGCCTCCCTCATCCATGCCTTCATTACCTCGAGGCTGGACTACTGTAACACGCTCTACGTGAGGCTGCCCTTGTTCCTAGTCTGGAGGCTGCAGCTAGTGCAGAATGTGGCGGCCCAGCTCCTGATGGGGATGGGTCGTCGGGAGCATATAACACCTGTGCTCTGGACTCTGCACTGGTTGACAATAGCGTGCCGAGCCAGGTTCAGAGTATTGGTACTGATCTATAAGGCCCTTCACGGTCTCGGCCCCTCGTACCTCAGGGACCGCCTCGCCCTCCGTGTCCCAGAGTGGCTCCTTCGGTCTGCCGGGGGTGCCTTCTTGGAGGTCCACAATGGAGAGGGCATTCTCAGTGGTCATACCGTGCCTTTGGAATTTCCTCCCGGAGGAAGCTCGCCTGGCCCTGAGCCTTTTGACATTCCGGTGGACTTGTAAAACCTGGCTGTTCACCCAGGTCTTTGGGGAGGAGGTGGGGAGGATGGGTTAGAGTTTTAACATTTCCCTACCTTTTATTTTTATTCTATTCTCCCAACCTGTTTTGGTTTATATTGTTCTTTTTAATGAATGTTTTATTGAATTGTGCGTCGCCCCAGGATACCGTAGGCATGGGGAGGGGGGGGGGGGCAACTAACAAATGTTTAAAAATAAATTAAAAAATAAAAACCTTTCCAGCACTTCCCCCATGCATAGCCCTGGGGCTGCACATGGGGCACACACAGGGCTTGAGACTGGCCCAGGACAGCCCAGTTCAACTTGTGAAAAATATCAGAAAATGGTGAAAACAATGGGAAAACTGATATATTTCCGTGTCACACAGATCTCAGAGAATGCCCTGCTTCCAACAGAAGCAACACTCATGAAGATTTTTTTGTTTCAGGTCTAACGGTACTCCTTTCCTGAACAGATGTGTGCTGCTCCTCCCCCGCAACCTTCAAATCCCTCCTGAATATCTACCTCTTCCATCAGGCCTTCCCTGACCCCTCACCACAGTAGATTCCTCCTTTATGCTTCTCATACTGTTTCATCATTAAAGATTCCCTGCCTCCCCTTTAACTAAAGTAAGTATGTGCATCTGCAAATTCTCAGCTTCATGAATGTATCCATGTCCCTCCCTATGTGTCCATCCCCTTAGATTGTAAGCCCTTTGGGGCATGGACCTGTTTCTGTAATCATGACTCTTCAGTGCCAAGCAGATTGCTTGCTTTTATATAAATAAAATAAATAATAATAATAATAATGAATAGCAACTGAAACAATATTCACACATCTGTTTATTGTTCAGATATTTTGGTTTGTTATATTTCAGTCACTTTTCAAAACAATAACACTAATAGTACTGAAATGAAATAGCCAAAATGAAATAGTGCTGAAATGAAAAAGCCGAAATGAAATAGCACTAACTG
Source organism: Sphenodon punctatus (assembly GCA_003113815.1). Classification (NCBI taxonomy): domain Eukaryota; kingdom Metazoa; phylum Chordata; class Lepidosauria; order Sphenodontia; family Sphenodontidae; genus Sphenodon; species Sphenodon punctatus. The sequence goes on from QEPC01003954.1 coordinate 785,755, forward strand.
AAATGGATATCAGTTTGGGAAACCTAGCAAGAACTGACTAGCAGTTCATATCCGCTTTGTTGAACCCAATTCCAAGTGGGTGAAATTGCTGGATACAATATTTGCCACGACTATTTATTTCAGCTCTACTGTAAACTCTCTCATGTAAACTCTGTGAGTAGTAACTGACTATTAAAAAAATCGGAACCAAATCCGAGGTAAGTTTAAATGCCTCTGACTTAGGTAATGGGAGGAACTGAGTAACAGAGCAGCTTTGCACTGACTGTAAGTTGTTGCAGGCCCAGGCCCAACAAAGCATAATACACAGCTTCACCTAATGCTTTTATTGATGAACTAAAATGGTGTACCATTCCCAAAGTCCTTTAGACAGCCAGCCTCCCTCCCAGGGTGAGCCCTTATAACACAGGGGTCCAGTGACATTGCCAGTCTGCAGTGGACCCAGGCTCAGGTCCCAATTTTGGGCCACCCTAAAGGCAAGGGAGCAGGGTCTGCAGAGTGGGTTTACTTATGAAGGGGTTACTTATAAAGGCTGTGCTGCCTGCCCTGGCTCCCAGTAGGCACCACCCCCCAGAGTGGCAGCAACTGCCCCAGGAAAAAAGTTTTAAGAGTGGGTAAGGATGGGGCCAGCATTCCACCCCCACCCACTCTGAAAACATCTTTCTTGATAGGGCCCTTTGCAAGTGACCTGAGAGCACTGCTAGGAAATTTGCAGGGTGGGTGGGGGTGCTGTGCTGGCCTCACTCCCTCCTCCTCTGAAAATTTGCTAGTGGCACTTCTGAAAGGCCCCCTCACTCCATGGTAGCTCTTCACCTATAAAGCTCTTCACAACCTTGCTCCCCCCTACCTCTCTGCACTTATCGCCCTCCTTACTCCAGCCCGTGCACTTCGCTCCTCCTCTGTCCCTTCTCTCACCCTTCCATGCCTTCCCTGCTCCCCTAAGCGCCTTCGTCCCTTCTCACTTGCTGCCCCCCATGCCTGGAACTCCCTCCCTGTCCACATCCGCCTTGCCCCCTCCCTTCATACCTTCAAATCTCTCCTTAAAACTCACCTCTTTCGCTCTGCTCTGTCTGACTCTTTATCCTGCTGAGCCACTATTCCTATACCTACGATCGGTTTACCCTTATCCTTGCAACATGGACCTGCCTGCTGTCATTCTCATCGTAACCAAGCCAAGTACGTGCACTTGAGACCTCGCATCTTCATGAATGTTAGACCCCTTGTCTCTCCCTCTGTTCCCCTTCCTATGTCTCTCCCCCAGCTCCTGTCTCTCAGATTGTAAGCCCTAGGGGCAGGGACCGTGTCTATTTTATTACTTTGTAAAAAGAGCCAGGTACACTGCTGGTGCTATATAAATGTTTGTTAATAATAATAATAATTAATAATAATAATGCCCCTGCAGGAGTCCTAGACAAGCTCTCAGTCTTGTCCACTTCCCGCCTGGGAAATTTCTTAAGTGATTTTCCTCCCTCCAAAGCAGCTCCATTCTGGGCTTTGTCTCTTCATGGTGGTCCTTCCTAGCTAGGATTTCCTGCTCTTTTTATTCCCAGTTGCAGCCCACCTGACCCATGATGGCTGTCCCTGGAACTTACCTAATGGGTAGATGACCAGTAGCAGGGCACTGGCTAGCTGTAGGTCTCATCCCTAAGGACTTACCCAGAACACCCAACCACAAATTAGGCTAGTTATATTTGATCCTGTTCCGATACTGTTGACTGAATTTTAAACTTAACCTATTCAGCCATGATCTGTGGTAGGTTTGAAAATGGAAACACATCTGGACCTTAGTCTCATCCAGGAATAATTGTTGCAGAAAATAGAATCTTTTTCATGCGAACTTTATTTTGTCACTTTTGATGCTTTGTTTTTTCCTGCCTGTATCACATTTAGAGCCTTGTGATGAAGCAATAACACTGAAACTGTCTCTTTGGGAAGCCCACGTTGCAGAGCATACAGTACCCAGCTTTATGGACCCTTTGTGATAGCCTAGCTTATTTTGCCAGAATTCAAAGGATCAGCAGCTCATCAGCCTGAACCCTGACAGATGTCAGGATTTACCTCAGTCAAAGCTGAACTGAAGTAGTAACCCAATGATTCGTTTAGCTTCTGTCTGATATCAGGGGTGTTCTCCTCACTGAGTGAGGTTTCTTCACAAACATTCTCAGTAGCAACACTGCCAGGAATTGTTCTGCCAGCTGAGAAAGTCAGGAGCTTTCATGTGTATTGGCTGCACCAGAACTGTTAAGCTTATCCAGACTTTTCTCCCTGTATGATTTTTCTCCTCTGCTGTGTGGGCTCTTGAACTTTAGATAACAGCTCCTGCTTTATGTCAAAGAATCACAGGGGTTATGAACTTCTATGGGAAATCAAAGTGTTACTGGGATAAAACATGTGTCATGGAGACTGGAGTCAAACTTCTGCTGGAGTTGGTCTCTGGAAACATCTGTCACCTTCCATCAAATAATTGCATTTCCAGGAGCCAAGCTCCATTGGACTGTTTCAGAAATGAGATTGGATTTCTTGATCTTCCTCTGAGAGGAAGAATTCAAGGTGATAATTGTGAAAGTGACATGATTGGTTTAACAGCACTGCTGGGAAGGAGGACGACGACACTGGATGGAGGACAGAGAGGATGCATGATCTGAGTGTGGCTGGGTCATAACCAAGAGGCGAGTGGGTCACCTTCATGGAGGCATATCAAATAGAAACTACATAGGATCAAGAAGTTTTAAGGAATGGGCCCCAGTGCAGAGGATGGAATGGGCCCCTACTGGGGCACTCATCTCCAGTGAGCATATGCACTCTACATGTGTGTGGGGCCCCCAGGCTCATGGGCCCCAGTGCAACTGCACCCAATGCACTGGGTATAGCAGTGTGGCAGAGTGAGCCACAATAGGGCTTTGGCCCTTTAAGACTTATAGAGCGGGCTGAAAACCACACCCACACCTAGCTGCATATAAAGAGGAAGGACTGGAGAAAGAGAGGAGTCAGAAGCTGCCTGGATGTCAAGGGAGACACACCTCTGCTCCTGAGTGGAAGGAGGCCATGGAATGATACCCAAGAGAACCTGACTATTAATGGAAACTGCATGATGTGCGCTTGATCCTGACAACACTTGACCACAACAAGGCTGTCCCCTGCTAAATAAATAAATAAATAAATAAATATTTAAAAAAATTATCCCGCCCTTCCTGCCCACAGGGCAGCCCGGGATGGCGAACAATATAAACAATAAAACAATTTAAAACAATTAAAAATTCACAAATGCAGGGAAAATAAACCCACCCTACCCCCACCCCACCCAGGGAACCTCCAAAAAGGCTCCCATGGATGATCTCAAGGNCCGCCCTTCCTGCCCACAGGGCAGCCCGGGATGGCGAACAATATAAACAATAAAACAATTTAAAACAATTAAAAATTCACAAATGCAGGGAAAATAAACCCACCCTACCCCCAACCGAGCCTCCTCTGGGAGCAAATTCCACAGCACAGGGGCGGCCACTGAAAAAGATCTAACATCAGTGGCCACCCGCCTCGCCCAGGGAACCTCCAAAAAGGCTCCCATGGATGATCTCAAGGATCGCACGGGCACATGGGGAGTGAGGCGACAACAAGCATATATAGCTATGCCCCCCTGGGATCAGGTACCAGCAAGCCAGAAGGATCTAAGATACTCCAACAGAGAATCTGACGAAAAATGGAAGTTCATAACCAGATGGAAGCCAATCAGCTGCTTAATGCTCATTACCTGACAACCCTGCAGCATGGTTATGCAGAACGTGGGGGTCAGTACTTCTGACCAATGACGATGAGGCCCAGTGGTTGATACTCCACACACCTGACCCCTGCTTCTAAGAGGAAGCAGTAAACATTTCTGTGTGATCCAGATAAGAATGTTGTAGGCTCCTTGTTTTCCTCTGCTAATTGCCAGACAGGAGATGGATACACTTATGGTCATCTGGGAGATGGACTTTAAAAAACTGGAAAGGACAACCAAAATATCAAATCGATCCCTTGTATAATTAAATCGTTTACATTCTGTGGGTAGGGACTTTCCCCCTTTCTCTGTTTTGTGCAGTACCTAGAACATTATTGATGCTTAGTAAATGCTAAATTATAATCAGGAACCTGTGTTCATTGTGTTTTCCCCTTTGGTCGCAATGGGGAAAACGCAGTGAACACAGGTCCCTGGTTATTATAACAATAATAATGACAACATAAAACAGATACAGGAAATTTTTGTGTTTAAAAACTCTGCCAGGAAGCACAGAACTGAATAGGATGAATTGTTCATTATCAGAAATGTTTGCAAGTGAGAAGTGAACAATCTTGCAATATAAATAATTGTTATTGACCAGGTCAAGAACCACCCTGGAATTAGATGTACTGGCAAGAATATGCCAATACCTACTCTATTGGGCTATAACCGCTAGATCGAGAACAAGGATGTGGGAGAGAAGTCAGAGAAAAACAGGGTTAAATCAGAAACGAAAAATGACAAACTTTAAAGATTATGATTTGGATTGATGAGAGTCCCTTTCCCTGAAAGACAACATGCAGATTAAAGAGCTTTTAACTATCCTTGATGCAATCAAAGGGTTATGGTCTTCTGCTAAAAACTGAGTTTCAGCCATAGTTTATGTAAGTTGTTCACATTACTCACCCTGTAATGATGTACTTGGCTTCATTGTCTGCGGTCTGGTTCTCATTTGTTTGGCTTTGCATTCCAAGATTGCAATGACTCATAAATTTCCTTTAGTTTTACAATAAAAAGAACTAGCATGAATTGCATGAAACATCTCGAGTTTTATCACTTGCTTTTGGTCCTCTCTCCTGTGCCATTCAAACAGGTGTATATCAGTGGATATCTCTGCATGCCTAGTTAGAGACATAAGCACTAGAGAAGTCTAATTTCTTACAGAATCTCCTTGTGGCTTAGGCCACTTTTACATGAGGCACTTAAAGCTCCTCTGGAGCCCCATGTTCAAAAGGAAAGCCACACGGGGAGTGTTTACATGCTCCCTGCGCTACCGGCAGTGACGTGCCACTCGTTTGCTTCAGTGGCGGCAGCTGCAGACGCAGGGCTTTCACAAGGCACATTTTGTAGACCTGAAAATTGGGGCTTTCACAAGGTGCGTTCTGTAGACCCAGCTGGAGCTGGGTGATTTTGTGATGATATTGCAAAGAGTAAGTGCTTTTAGGAAACTTTTATGATATAATTTGATATTTGTTGAGACTTAGGTCTGTCCCTTTTGGGTGTCCTTGAGTGATTAAGAATTGGTAGGATTGCTTTATTTTTAAGATTTGTTGATAAGGGTTGTTGGGTTGGTTGGAATTGAACTAATTATTAGATAAGTATTGTGAGCTGTGGACTTTTATATTATATGATGAACAAGAACTGCATGTAAGAAATTGGGAATTTTGCCCTTATCTGTTTCTGATAACCCAAAAGGCTTCTCATGATCCCCCAGCCCCCCAATGCAATCCAAAACAAATCAAATCAAATGCATTTTATTGCGTCATCTTTGATCATTGCAAATTATAAAAGATACAAACAAACAAAAAACACAATATACATCATTACTGTTTAAAAAATAATAATAATAATAATCTACTGTCCCCCATACATACCCCCTATCTAAAGCAGGTATATTTACTTATTTTACATAGCCAAGGGAATAGTTTGCAAGAACCGAGATCTAAGGTGGACAGCTCTTAACAAAAAGATTGCTACATTCCGAATTATATCCAGATCAGAGGAATCTAATAGCACAGCTGGTAATACTTGGTCGCTTCTGCCTGGGTACTTTCCCATGATGGGAGCAAGGAATTCCTGGTGTGGCCCATCATAAAGATGGCAGTATAAAATAATATGCCCAACTGTCTCCGTTATTATGTTGTCAAAAGGGCATAGCCTATCTGAAAATGGAATTCCCTGAATTCTGCCCTCAAGTACTAGAGAAGGGAAAGCGTTGAAACGGGCACTAGCAAAAAGCTGTTTGGCTTTACCAGAAATAATAGCTGTCAAATAAAAGGTCATCAGCCCTACAACCGGCACATATGCCAGATAGTCATAAATGTGGGGTGATTGCCTTATTCTAGCGAGCTCTGTTTGCCAACCTATATCCCTTACACGAGAAAGAACCTCCCGCTTACATGAGTCTGGGAGCTTATGTTTCAGATATTCTGGAGAAATGTCCATCTCTTTTAATTGCGCTTCAACCTTCAAGGACCATTGGGATCCTCAAGCATATCCCTTGCCAATATGGATCCCTGCCCTAGATGCAATTTCAGCCATAATGTCAAGGTAGCTTCATTGGCTGCTTGGGTCCATGATTTCTGACCCAACTTCGTCCGAATGGCTGCCATGGGAGTACCTCTTGGAGCTCCCAAGAGTCTCTGGGGAAATATGGATTGGATCTTATCTACCACATTGGAATGAAAGGGAGCCCATAACTCCGCCCCATAAAGTAATTGGGATCTGACTTTGCTGTTATATACCTGAAGAGCTGGGCAGATTGCTGACCTACCTTGTTTAGCAAAAAGCCTGCTTATTGATTGAGCAACAGCTTGTGCTGATTGCATGGCCCTGTTAACGTGCTCCCTCCAGCACCCAGAGCTATGGAATAGAATTCCCAAATATCTAAAGGACTTAACCTGCTGTATCGGGATACCCCCCACAGACCAGCCCTGTAATTTTGACTTTGAAAAAAAGACCAAAATCTTACATTTGTCATGGTTAATGATCAAATTGTTAGACTGACAGAAGTTAGCAAAGGTCTGTAATTGTCGCATAAGCCCCACTCGAGTCTGGGACAGTAAGGCCACATCATCCGCATAACAAAGACAGCCGATGGCCCGGGCTGCCAATTTGGGTGGAAAAAATCAGGGATCTGCCATGACTGGAATGATGTTATCTATAAAGCAGTTAAAAAGTGCCAGAGCCAAGACACATCCCTGTTGAACCCTCATTGAGGTTGGTATTGAGGAGGGTAATATGGCCATACTTATCCATTTTGACCATCAAAGATGAATTAGTGTATAGGGAACGCATCAGAGCCAGCAAACGTCTATCAATAGATAACTCCTGCAACCTATCCCACAGGACAGCCCAATCAACCAAATTGAATACTGCCCTGAGGTCTAGAAAAGCCACATACAGAGCCCCATTATGAGCCCTATACTTGGCTGTAAGATATTGTAATATGCGGCAATGCTCAACAGTAGAACGTCCTTGCTGAAATCCTGCCTGTTCTGGCGAAATTATCTTCGCCTGTTCCATCCAAGAAGTCAGTTTCCCCAAAAGTAGCTTTGCATAAACCTTTGATATCACTGACAAGAGACTGATCGGTCTATAATTGGCCGGGTCTGATCTAGAGCCCTTTTTATAAATAGGAACTACAAAAGCCGTGGCCCGCAGGCACCCGTCCTGAGCTGTTTATAGCTGTAAATAAAGCAGCCAGCACAGGGAGCCACCAAGCCTTATTTGATTTAAGGAATTCTGTCCTTATGAGATCCAGGCCTGGAGCTCGTCCATTCCGCAAGGAGTCAACCAGCACTTCAACTTCCTTAATCTGAACCGGTGGCCAAGCTGACAACTCCTCAAGCCCCTCATTCAGGTCATTCCTTGATTGGCCTCCATCATTGTCCTTACCCAAAGAATTGAATAATTCATTGAAATGGTCCACCCATCTAACTGCTGATATTTGCGAGTCTAATGAGTCTTTCCTTCCCCCAGTAGAAATATTAACCAGATGCCAAAAGCCCCTGGTATCCCCTGTATTGGCAGCCTACAATAGGGATCCCCAACGAGCATCCAAAAAACCCCTCTTTTTTGAATTGATTAAGTTCCTATATTTAGCCCTAAGAGCTATGTATTGAGAAGGTAGGGTAACTGCCCGGGAGTTCCTATATTTATAATACGTATTTTTAAGCTCAATTCTGGCCTGCCTACACTCTTTGTCAAACCATGGCTGATTAATTTTAACTGTTCCAGAAACTGGAGGCCGACTTAATCCACGAATACAAGACTGTAACTCCGATGTTGAACAGTCAAACAATTCCAAAACCTCAATAGGGCTTTTGGAATCAATCAGTCTCTCTCGCAACAAAACAACCTGGGGTTGTGAAGCAAATACCCCCAAGGTAGATGATAGCCCTTCATCCCAACGAGGGACCCAGACAGTTTCATACGTTTCCCTGCTATTATTTATTATATTATTTTGCTTATATAATTCCCCTAATGCTATTACAGGGGAGGGAAAGGAAAGGGAAAATTCCATTGGAAGATGGTCGCCCACCAAGGGAGGACCCAGCTCAAAATTTGAGACATAAGGCAGAAGCCCAGCCAAGACGAAGGAGTAATCCACAGTGCTGGGACCCCGGTGCCCAACAAATGTAAATTCCCCCTCCGAGTCATTGAAGCCCGTGCCATTTAACACATGCAACTCCCTAGCCACTAAGAGCTGGGCCATTCTTATCCCTGATGACTTTATACCTTTGTCCTTAGATTGCCTAGACCCTAAGAGGTCTTCTGGAGCATAGGGTAAACCATCACAATAGGGGGCCAGGGCTTGATTGTCTGCACCTATGCGGGCATTAAAATCGCCCATTAGTAATCCAAAACAACAAATTTTCCATTGTGGATTTGTTAAGGGGGAGGGAAGCTTAAACGTCATGATTAATCACGAGGCTGCTGTAGGGTCACTATCTTCTAAAGACAATACTTCCTTTGAACATTCTCGAAGTAGTGAAGATTTAGTAGGTCGGGGGTTAGGAGCATCAATGGAATTATGCAGCCCCTCCAAACACAATATCTCTCCTAAGATCATTCAGAACTGTGATGACTTAGTACTGGAAGGATCAGGTGTCAATGTACATCAGACCGTGTTCATCTAGCAAGGAAGGATTCAGAGAAAGCTGAAAAATTCCAGGAACAGCTTTTAGAGGAAATGACAGGCAAGGTCATGAATGCTCCCAATCAGGTCGAGCCTGATCCTGTGTTCTATCTAGATCTCCTTCTTTCTGATAGCATAATGATTAGTGAACTAATTACTTATTTGTTTAGAGAGCTACATAATATCTTTTTTTTTTAATTGTTTGTAGGGATGCGCTGTCCCAACTGAACTTCTCTCCTCCCTCCAAAGAAGTTCTTGAGGTATAGGAGGCTGAGACATCTAGCTCCTGGCAAGATATGGAAAAGTCCCCCCAAAGAGAATTGGTTTGAGGAGAAAGCTTAGACAGAAGAGCAAGAAAATTAAAAATAATAGGAGTAAGTTAACTACTAAGAAATAAAAAAAAACATTAAAGGGCATTTTAGCAGACTCAGGCGCTACAACCAAATGAACTTTAACAGATTATTTTGACTCCTGGATAAGAACCAAAATAGTTCTAAATACCCTCAGAATGAGCTTAATAAGGCAAATAGTGTGACCAAGGGAAATAGTTTGACCAGAACTGATGACGTAAAATTTCATACTACTCCTCTTATAAAGAGGAAAATGGGGAGGTTATCCTCCAAGATCCTTGGTCTCTAGAAGGACTTGTTCAGAATTTATGCCCATAATCCAGTTATGAGTAAGCAGGTTGTAGACGCCTGGAAGCTACCACTGATTGCACAGCAATTAGTATTCATAAATTATTCTAAACTGCCTGGGTTATTATCTCAGAAGAAGCAGACGATTCACTTTAACAGGATTAGCCCTGGCTTAGTTGTGGCAGCAGATATCGTGAAGATAGAGTATCTCTTCTATAATTACTGCTCCGCTAGAGCAATGGTAACATTTAAATCAAATTTAATAGCGGAGAAAGTTTATAGGAAGAGATTGTTATAGTCTAAGGAAGCTCTGCAAATTGAAATAATCTCTAAATTGCCAGTTATTCTAGAGATCTGGCTCCTGCCCATACCCTTTTCACGGATGGGGGGAGGGGTAGCAAGAAGAGAGAACATGGGATATTGAAGTCAAAGGGTTTACCCTCAATAAACTTGGTAAATTTACAAAAAGAAGGGCTAAGAAAATACTTGATCCTCCTCTGAATCCTTCTATTCCCTTGGAAGTAACTTTGAAAAGAGACAATGGGGAACTTAAATTAGTGGGTTCTTCCCCTGCTTTGTCAGAAGGGGTTTTGTCAGACTGTTGGGTTGCTCCCCCTTTTTTGACCCTAAGAAAGAAGTAGAGGGATATAAGAACCCTGCCAAAATTCCAGAGAAAGAAGTTAATTCCCCTTTGCAAACATCATTAGGGCACATGGCGGATATAATAGATATTCATACTTTGGATTCTGTTCTTGCTACATCTAATCCTGGGATAATTCCTCTTTCCTTGATCTTCCCACAGAAGGGAAGTGAGGGTATATCCCTAGGGAAGGGCCCCCTATTTTGCAAATCTATGACCAGCATGGGGCTGGTGGATGGTCCAGGGAAGAGAGCAATCAACAGGAGATCCTAGTGTGGGCCATAAACTTCCACCAGGATGTGGCTAGTTTAAACTCTAGCGATCTAGGAGAGGATGAGTTGCAGTTGATAGACTTTTTTGTCACTTTTCCTGGGAATGTGCAGGCATATACCAGGATGAGATTTTCCAAGTTGCACAAAAAACTGTTGGAAACTCGAGCCTTTTCTTTTTCAGTTCCATCAGAACCAATCATAAATATTAAGCACCATGATACAGTATTGGGGGGAGGGTTTAAATTGTTTGATGGGTCAGCAGATCCAGGGTGGGTTTATGTAGTGGACAATCAGCAGCAGAAGTGTTGTGTAACTAGTGAGGACTGGTTAGAATGTAGATATTTAGATCCCTATGAACTGGGCTCCATTGATCCTAAACAGGTTCTCAACCAGGGAAATGAGATCCAGGGGTGGAAGGACGAGGCTAGAATCTCACCCAGGAAACCCATGGCAGCTAAACTAGTAGTTAATACTATAAGGGAAATAGGCCAGCCGGAGATATCATTGGATGGTGCAAGATGTAGTGACCCCTCAATGAGGGAACGGCATCAAGTTGACTATCGGGGGATGTCCAGGAAAGGTAAGGGATCCTACTATATCTATGGGTTCCTGGAATATAGCGGGATTATAAAATAAATCGGGTTATAGAGATCTCAGTGATTTTTTGGGGAACTTAGATGTTGTTCTTCTCCAGGTGACATGGTGTAGGGATTGTGTCGTTTTGAAGGGGAATACTTGTTATAATCTCCCAGAAGTACCTTCATCCTCTCGGGGGAGACCACATACTGGCCTGCTAAGACAAATATTAAATAAACCTGGTTGGGTCACTAAGAGATAGCTCACTGCACCAATATTAGTTTTGCTGTTGAATTGAACATCCCCTTTTCCCTGCCCTGGATCTTTGTTAATGTTTATCTACCACCACCACCACCACTCCAGTCAAAGAGGGTTTTGACTGTGCAAAATTGGGATGTGTTCCTACAGTTAGAATTTTTCCTGAATAGGTTTACTGTAGCGGTAGACTTTAATGCCTGAGTAGGCGGTCTCTTCTGGGAAGATGAAGATTATATTTTTATAAATTAAATCTTTGGCATTGATCATCCGATATTCAAGGATCTAGGAGTAAATTACTTAGTGAAGAGGTTACAACAACTACAAATTTATCTGACGTTTAGGTCAGTCAATGGATCCTTTCCAAGTCCTTCTTCCTCAGATCCGACATTTGTATCAAGATTGGGTACAACTACAATAGATTACATATTGGTTGAGCCTAATCTTTGGTGGGAGACTTTTGCATACTTCCTTTCCCCGAGAGTGATCATCTACCCCTGTTGATATGACTGGAAGTTCAGGGTTCCTCAAGTAGCTTGGATTTATTGAGTGGAGTGGGATCTAACGCCTCCCTCCCCTCTGTGTGGTGATAATTTTACCCCAGGTTTGGTTAATAAGAAACTCAGATGGGATGGAACTTTGGTCAAGGAATTTAACAATGTCCTCCAAGATGAGACAATTGCAGGTTTGAGGGACCGTATTATGTAGCCCAAGGATAATCGGGAGGTGTTTAGTTGTTTTCAACACTTGATTAGTGCATTACAACCTTATTTCCTTATCCCTCTGGCTATTACAACCCCCCAACGCAAATTATTCAGGGATACATCATGGTACGATAGGGACTGTGCTGCTAGGAAAAAAACTTTTAACAAGAGAGCTAAGAAATTAAAAAAGCATGATCTTATGGATTATTCTGATTATTGTGATCTGCACAGGGAGTACAAAAATCTTCCAAGTAAAGGGAATATTCCATCAAGCAATGGGAAGAATTGAGGTCAGTTATTTCTAGTAAAGACTCTGGGAAGTTCTGGTTTCCGTAGGCTCAGGCAAATACAATAAACACGTCAAAGCTAATATTACTGCTGGCCAATGGGTGGAATATTTTGCATCACAATTTGTAGATTATCAGAGTGGACTGGGCAACGCACAGGCTACTCATTTTTCTAACATCGATATGTCCTTTTACCATCTAATGAGTGAGATGCTATTAGCTCTCTTCGAATTCCTGAAGTGCAATAAGGCTCTCAGCCCTGATGGCATAGCTGCTGAATTCTATCTATATAATAAGGAGTGGTGGATACCAATCCTTGGTGTCTGGTTTAATAGCATCAGAGATTCTTGTACCATCCCTGACAATTGGAAGGAAGTATTATCGTCCCTATCTATAAAAGAGGTATGAGGAATGATCCCCACTCCTACTGTCCCAACAGTTTAATCAACATTACATCAAAGATTTTTGGTAGAAAATTTCCCTCTATTTGGCATTTATTGATTTATCAGCAGCCACTTTCAACTGCTTGGTCTGAGGGTTGTTATGGCATAAATTGACCCGCTTAGGTATAGATCCCTATCCCCTCAAGCTCCCTATAGCATACCAGAGTCAAATTTGGGCTCGGGTATGCTGGGGTCTATCAGGAGAAACAACCTCTCGATTTCCTACATGTAGAGGTGTTAGACAAGGCTGTGTTTTAGCTCCCTTGTTGTTAAATCTCTACATGGTAGATATTATTAATGAGATGACCAATGGAAATTTTCATCCTCCTAGTCTGATAACAAAAGTTCCCCTGCTCATGTTTGCAGATGATATGGTGATCCTTTCAAGAACACCTGTGGGACTCCAGAGGGCCATAACAGAATTTGAACAACTGTGCTCCTTTAGTAAACTTTGGGTCAATTATAATAAAACCAAAATTATGGCTTGGGGTAGGGGGACTAGAAGGTGCTCCTGGTGGATGGCCTAGAATAAAATTTATGTGGTGAAAATCTATAAGTATTTGGGTGTCTGGCTGTCCGTTGATATGGGGTGGAAAAATCATCTGCAAACAGTCAAAATCAAATCTATTCAATCTGCTTGGGCAATCAAAAACTATTGATGCCTCTGTTGCTTCACCTATAAAGCTCTTCACAACCTTGCTCCACCCTACCTCTCTGCACTTATCACCCTCCATACTCCAGCCCGTGCACTTCGCTCCTCCTCTGTCCCTTCTCTCACCCTTCCACGCCTTCCCTGCTCCCCTAAGCGCCTTCGTCCCTTCTCACTTGCTGCCCCCCATGCCTGGAACTCCCTCCCTGTCCACATCCGCCTTGCCCCCTCCCTTCATACCTTCAAATCTCTCCTTAAAACTCACCTCTTTCGCTCTGCTCTGTCTGACTCTTTATCCTGCTGAGCCACTATTCCTATACCTACGATCGGTTTACCCTTATCCTTGCAACATGGACCTGCCTGCTGTCATTCTCATCGTAACCAAGCCAAGTAAGTGCACTTGAGACCTCGCATCTTCATGAATGTTAGACCCCTTGTCTCTCCCTCTGTTCCCCTTTCTAAGTCTCTCCCCCAGCTCCTGTCTCTTAGATTGTAAACCCTAGGGGCAGGGACCGTGTCTATTTTATTACTTTGTAAAGTGCCAGGTACACTGCTTGCGCTATATAAATGTTTGTTAATGATAATAATAATAATAATAATAATAAATGCTCTGTCTAAGCCCCATTAAAGGCATATAAGGCCTCAGTCAACTCTCAGTTCTTGTATGGTGCAGGGGTTTGGGGTTATGTAGTAAATAAGGACGTAGATATCCCACAGAACAAGTTTTTGTGGTCCTTTTGGGGCCTTTCCCCCTTCCTACCAGCGCCTTTCCTAAGATTAGAAACAGGATTGGATGAAATCTTTTCTAAAATACTTATATGTTTTTAAAAGTATTGGATTACGGTCCTGTTCTATTCCCCTTTTTGATCAAACTTTGCCTTCTCAAAGATATGGCCCTTGAGCCATCTAGACAAACCCCTTGGTTGGCTTTTTTCTATTATACTTTGAAAACTGCAGATCTGGGCAAATATATATTTTGGATTTATAGTGGACATAGGGGTGTGCATGTCATTTTCATTATTACAATAATGATAATGAAAATTGTCATTATAATTATTGCAATAACAAAAATGACAAATAATAATAATAAAAATATAAACGAAAACGACATTTTGTTTTTGAAATAAAGGGAAAAAACAGAAAAACATATTTCCAGCAATAACTGTTTTGTTTCTTATTCAATTTTGATGGGAATTGGGGAGGTTGTACCCCCAATGGAGGGCATTATGTATACCTATCTTTGAAAGGATTAGGTGAATGGAAAATATTTTAGAACCAATTGAATGTTCTGATTTTAAGAACAGCTCCATACACATTCATGACTTCAACTTTTTTATATTATTAATTTATTATTTATTATTATTATTAATTATTATTATTATTATTATTTATATAGCACAAGCAATGTACCTGATGTACCAAAGAATAAGATAGACATGGTCCCTACCCAAGAGCTTACAATCTAAAGACAGGGGGAGGGGAGACAGGGAAGGGGGAACAGAGTGAGAGACAAGGAATGCGACATTCATGAGAATGTGAGAGCTCAGGTACACGTTCTTGACTTGATTGCAGTAAGTTGGGAGTTTACAGTGTGGATATTATGTCTCTCCACAAGCTTAACACTCCTCACAATTTTCAGAAAGATTGGATAAAGGGTCCTGATGGTATAAGACATTAACTTGAAAATACATTTCCAGCTGTAACATTTTTATATTCCATCCTGTTTATAAGACATTTGGCAGGTATGTATCACATACCTTCCCTGTCATCTCTGCCAAACTACAGGACAATTTGATAAAGGGAACCATTTGTATAAGCAATTGATGTTGTATTCTTGAAGACCATTATTCAGATAAATAGCAGCAAATGCAGTGCCAGTCAAAGGAAGGCACCTGGCTTGGCAGGGGGAGGGAGGCTCTAGTAGGAAGGATGTGGAGCAACCCAAATGACTGACAGACACATTCACTGTCCAATTACTGCATGCTTCCACCTTTACAAGACCAATCAGTAGTAGATTTGAGGTGGGCATAGGGGGCAGCCCTCAAACGGGCATAGAAGGGACATAACTGGGGCTTTAGGGATAGCATCCCAAGAAATCAGGAGACATAGTTTACACATCCAGACTGGCCAATTATAATCACAATCACATCCTGCAGCACTGTGAGAGAGGACATAAGATAATCTCTATTGACTCTTTCCTAAACAGATGCATCTGACTTCCCAGTAACAAGTGGAGGAGAGATGTTGGGATGATCACAGCACAGAATGAGGATATTTGGTTGACATTTCTGCTGGCCAATTGGCATCACAAACCAATCTTATACCACAGTGACATGTAAGAGAACCCCTGGCATAGGCTCCTTCTCTGCATATGTTTGTGCAGGCATATAAAATTGGGACCATTTATCGTAGCTTTCTTATATTTGGCAAAGATGATAAAGAAAGTATGATATACAGCCCTGCCAAATTTCATGTACACTGGTTGGACTACAAAGATGTTACCGTCAGACATACATTTATAAAGTCATTGCTTATACCACCAGGACCCTTTATCCAATCCTTCAGAAAGTTTTCAGAGAGAGTAAATATGGAAAGAGGTGTAAACCTGCCAAGTTTCATCTATATTACATGTGAGGCAAAGTTACAGCTAAGGATATATATGAAGATTTTTGCAAAACAATATAATTAAACTGCTTATAAAATTGGATTCCTTTATCCAATCTTTTTGGAATTTGGTAGACTTAATGCCTTCCATTGGAGGTATAAACACTCCATGTTTCAGCCAAATAAAATGAAAAAAAAAGGGTACTTCCAAAAATGTGTTTTGTTTATGTATTATTTATTTATTTAACCGATTTTTATCCCACTCTCCCCACCTCAGTGGCTCAGAGCAGCTAACGAAACCATAAAAACAATATAAAAACACTTAAACAATTTAAAACATTAATCATAAAAACACACCTCTCCCCCAACCCTCCCCCTCACCCCTACCCACTCCACCCTCTCCCTCCCCCTCGCCAAATGCCTGACGGATCAGCCATATCAGCCAAGAACAGTTCTTCTGGAAGGCTGGAAGGTCTGGGGACAATCGTTCCCCCACCAGGAGGGAGTTCCCCAAGTGCTGCGCAGCGACTGAAAATGCCCTGCTCTGTGTGGACGTATAGGGCTTTATAGGTTAAGACCAACACTTTGAATCAGGCCCAGAAGACTATTGGCAGCCAGTGCAGAGACTGGAGCATCAGTGTAATATGCTTCCGGCAGCCCAGTCCCACCAGGAGCTGGGCCACCGCATTCTGCACCAGCTGCAGCTTCTGAGTCATCACCAAAGGTAGCCCCACATAGAGCGTGTTGCAGTAGTCTAATAGAGAGGTAATAAATGCATGGATGATCATGGCCAGGTCTGGAAACGAAGCCAGCGGCCGAAGTCGCCGCACCAGATGTCACTGGTGGAAGGCACTCCTCACCGCAGCCTCTACCTGGACATCCAGGCGGAGCTGTGCATTGAGGAGCACCCCCAAGTTCCGCACCTGGGACGTCAGTGGAGGGCAGACCCCATCAATCGATGGAGCCGTCACCTCCATCGACTTACCCACTAACATCACTTCCATCTTGCCCTCATCCAATCCCCCACAGCCATGAGACAGTGGGTAAGTACCGAGAAAGCTGAGCCTGGGTCAGCTGAAAATGAGAGTTACAGTTATGTGTCATCCGCATATTAATGACACCGCACCCCGAACTCTCTGATCACTTCACCCAGCAGCTGCATATACACATTGAACAGGAAAGGGGACAAAACCGAACCATGTGGGACACCACATGGGAGGTCTCAGTAAGATGAAAAATAATCACCGAATACCACCCGCTGAGTTCTCCCAATCAGGAATGAGCGGAACCACTCAAGAACAGCGTCGCCCACCCCTGCACTTTCCCACAGGCACGTCACCAACATCTCATGGTCAACAGTGTCAAATGCTGCCAAAAGATCTAAAAGGACCAACAGGGTCGATTGACTCCGGTCCTTTTCTCAGTGAAGGTCATCTACCAAGGCCACAAGCTCTGTCTCAGTGCCATGCCCCGGATGAAAGCCAGACTGTGAAGGATCCAGATAACCGAAATGGTCCAGATGCCCCTGAAGCTGCTGAGCCACTACCCATTCAATAACCTTCCCTTAAAAGGGAAGGTTAGAGACAGACTGGTAGCCGGCAGGGGAGTCAGCATCAAGTGGTTTCTTGAGCAGAGGCCGCACCGCCACCTCTTTGAGACAGCTCGACACTCTGTCCTTCCGCAGGCCGACATTGATAACCCCGGCCAGCACCGGCCGCAGTGTCTCCTGGCAGCTCTTAACCAGCCAGGATGGGCACTGGTCTAATTCACAAGAGGTGGCTCGAACAGTCCCAAGCACCTCCACCACATCTGCAGGTGTCACCAATTGAAAGTGATCCCATAAAATTGGACAAGCTGGGGCTTCTACAGCCTCTACTCGCCCCACTGCATTAAGTGCAGCATTGAGGTCTTGGTGAATCCAAGCATTTTATCCGCAAAATAATCCGCAAAAAGGTCACAGTGGGCAGAAGATGATTCAACCCCCAGATTGAGGGAGGCCGGACTGACCAGTCCCCTCACAACCCAGAACAACTCCGCTGGAAGGAATTTAGCAGATGCTATGAAGGTAGCAAAGAATTCCCTCTTTGCTATCTGCACAGCCATGGCATAGGCCTGCAAACTGGCTCTATGTCCAATCTGTCAGCTTCAGCATGAGAACGACGCCACCATCGCTCCAATCATCGCCCCTCTAGTTTCAGGACCTGCAGCTCCTCAGAGAACCAAGGAGGCCTGCGGGACCGCCGCCTGGGCAATGGACATCTGGGAGCCGCTTGATCAATGGCCTCAGTTAGCATGATGTTCCAAAGCTCAACAAGGTCATCGATGCGACGGTCGTCAAGGTCAGAGGGTAACTCCCTCAGAGCATCTAGAAACTGCAGTGGGCCCATCAACCTCTGGGGGCGGACCATTCTAATAGGTCCCACACCCTGCCGGGGGCAGACATGCGCTAGAATGGAAGTCTATTGGAAACCAATGGAAAATGAAAATGAAAGCAAAAACGAAACAAACATTTGATATTTATGAAAATGAAAATGACATATTTAAATAATGAAAACAACAAAAACCAAAAATGACATGGGCCCCTGGTGCACACCTGTAGTGGACAATGATTTTTTACATCTAACGATTAGATACTTATGATCCAGCGTGTACAAGGCATGGCTAGACAGAATGATTTCGCTGCTGTGAGATTTTCCCCATTAGCTCCCTTGTATACCCTTAGGCTTGAACTCAAATGGAATCTGCGAAGGGCTCTAAGAGGGGCTGATTAAGGGCTGATTAAGAGTTATTTAGATGCCCACTGCAGTCCTAGAAAGCCATAGAACTAGAATTCCTCTATTAGAACAATGTTGTCCAAGATGTCCAGAGAGTATTGAGGATATGGTTCATTACATGTTGGACTGTCCCATGTATACAGTAGCTAGAAATAAATTTATTTTTCCCCTTCCTCCTGTATTAACTGCCTTCTCCCAGGAGGAGAAAATTATTTGGTTCCTCCAGCAGAGTAATGATGATTTCTTAACTAGGTTCGCTTTATTTGCATATAAAGCTGAGGAATTATGTGATAGGCTTGTTTCCTCATTAACTAATACCTAAGGTCTGTCCTCAGCATAGTTACTGAGGGTATTTTCAGAAGTGACGCAATCACACTTAGACCCAATTTGGGGTAACGGCCGCCACCTCGCCCCGGGGTAGGCCGGTACCCAGAACAGACATGAAGGTGTGCCTTACCACACTTTGCCCCGAACTGTGGTAGCGCTTACCACCGGCTGTTCCCTGTGATTTTCCGAGATCACAACCAGTGGTAACTGCTACCATGGTTTGGGGCAAAGTGTGGTGAACATCTGGTGCCCACAAAACAGAAGTGGCGGTGGTTGTGACCCCAGGGTGGGGTTAAATGTGGTAAAGTGTGGCTAAGTGTAGTAGCGTCACTTCTGAAAATACCCTGAGTTGGATTTGCTTCCTGTGTATAGCAGGAACAGTATACCTCAGGGAGTAAGATTGCTCACTCTTATAAGAACATAAGAAGTGCCATACTGGGTCAGACCAATGGTCCATCTAGTCCAGCATCCTGTCTCCGACAGTAGCAAATCAAGGTGAAATCACAGAGCTCTGTTAAAGAGCAAAGGCAGGACTACTAATATTCTTCCAAGTCAATTAATGGTTCAAGTTTTAGAATTACTATCTGGGTTGGATGACCTTAGATAAGAATATATTCTTTTATATTATTCTATATTTTCCTTGTTTAAATGATGTGATTTACTTTGCTCTGCAATATTACTTAAGGATTATGGTGTAAGCCAATTCCTAATAAATTGATTAATTGATTGACAAAATTTAGCAACAGATCTCTTAGGTCATGTGACTTCATGCGAGATCACCTCACTCCCCAGGACTTGGATCGGCCCCTGCAGTCATCCACAGGTGCCCTGCTCGAATTCCCCTGGGTTTTTTGGGGGGGCACACAGGGGAGAGCATTCTCGGTGGCCGCGTCACGGCTGTGGAACTCCCTGCTGGTGGAGGTCCGGCTGGCCCCGGATCTTCCCTCCTTTTGGAAAAGCTGTACGACCTGGCTGTTTCGCCAAGCATTTGACAGGGGAGATGGGTAATGGGGGGGGGGAATGGGGGGATGTGATTTTTTCCTCCTTTTAATGTTGTCTTAATTATTGTTTTTAGTATTTGTAAGCCGCCCCGAGCTGTCTGTGGCAGGAGGGGCAGGGTAGGAAATATTTTAAAATAAATAAATAAATGAATAAATAATGCTGGCCCCCAAAAAATCAGAATGAAAATAATGTAGGCATGCAGCCCAGCAGGAATCTTCCGTGATCGCTCCCTTTCCGTGAGATATTATTTCACGCAAATATCGGCATATGCGCAAGAAGTCTCTGTCTCAGTACCAGACTGGAAGCTAGCTAATCTAAAGTTGGTACAAGTAAAATTGGCAGATCACAGAAAACAATGAAGAATAGAATTAGCAGGGATATATAGGCAAACATGATATGATGAGGAAGAGCCAGCATGTATGTTTGTTTTTTAAAGGGAATTCATGCCTCATCAATCTATTATAATTCTTTGAGGGTGTCAAAAAGCATATGGATAAGAGCAATCTAGTCAGTATAGTGTATTTGGATTTTCAAAAAGCCTTTGGTCAGGTCCCTCACTAAAAGACTTTTTAAGAAAACTACTCATGATGTAAAGAGATGGCCTTTCCATGGACCAATAAATTATTAAAAGATAGGAAACAAAGGGTGTGGAAAGGAGTAACCCCGAGGTGCCCAAGGGACCTTTACTGGGACAAGAGAAGAGCTCTTTACCTTAGAAAAGACTAAAGAGATAACTTTGTGGGCATATCATGGTGGTTTATAAAAATCAGGAGAAACACAAAGAAATTAAATAGGAAGCTGTGATTTATAGAGGTGTGCACCAGGGACCCATGTCATTTTTTGTTTTCATTTTTGTTATTTAAATCTGTTGTTTTCATTTTCAAAACATCAACATTTCATTTTTATTTTTTGTTTTCGTTTTTGCTTTCCATTGGTTTCAGTGAAAAACACATTTTCAGCTGTAACATTTTTGTTTTTCATTATATGTAGATGACACCTGGGGGGTGGGGGGTTGTACCTCAGATGGAAGGCATTAAGTGTAGCATATTCCAAAACGATCTGATAAAGGAATCAGATTTTATAAGCAGTTGAATTATGCTATGTTGCAAAAATCTGCATATACATTCCTGTCTGTAACGACTTTGTCTCCCACCTAATGTGGATGACACTTGGCATGTTTATACCCCTACCCATGTTTAATATCTGGTGGTATACAAAATTAACTTATAAATGTATGTCAGACTGTACCATCTTTGTAGTACAACCAGTGTACATGAAATTTGGCCGGGCTGTATCAGATACTTTCAGAATCATCTCTGCCAAATATCAGAAAGATGTGATAAAGGGTCCCAATTTTATATGCCTGCACAGCATACGCAGAAAATGAGCCTATGCCAGGGATTTTCTTATGTGTCACTGTGGTATAAGATTGGTTTGTGATGCCAATTGACCAGCAGAAATGTCAACCAAATATCCTTATTCTGTGCTGAGACCATCCCAACTTCTCTCTCCCACTTGTTACTGGGAAATTGGAAGCATCTGTTTAGGAAAGAGCCAATAGAGATTCTCTTATGTCCCCTGTCACAGTGCTGCAGGATGTGATTGTGATGATAATTGACCAGCCTGGATGTGTAAACTATGTCTCCTGATTGCTGAGATGTTATCCCCAAAGTCCCAGTTATGTCCCTTCTATGCCCGCCTTGAAGCCACCACCAATTTGTCCTGTAAAGCTAGAAGCATGCAATAATTAGCCAGTGAGTGGTTGCTCCCCATCCTCCCTCCTACAGCCTCCCTCCCCCTGTCATGCCAGTTTCAAGTTTAAACCTTTCCCCATGTTTAATATATATGCCAACTTTCAGAAGGATTGGATAAAGGGTCCTGGTGGTATATGAAATTAAACTATAAATGTAGGTCTGACTGTATCATCTTTGTAGCTCAACCAGTGTAAATGGAATTTGGCATGGCTGTATCTCACACTTTCAGGATCATATCTGCCAGATATCATCTTTGTAGTCCAACCAGTGTACATGGAATTTGACAGGACTATATATCACACTTTCAGGATAATCTCTGCCATATTATCTGTGTGAGGAGGGAATAAAATGTACTGCATAGTTTGGTACCACAGATTATGGAAATTCTCTCTCTATTGCAACTGTGGCATTAGCAATGGACATTTTTACACACATTTTTAAGTTCTTGATTTTTCAATCTTCTGGGTTTACAAGTCCACAAGTAAGTTCCGGATTCATTTTTCATACACACTGCCCTGAGGCAGTTCCTGGGTGCATTCTTCACACAAACACTGCCCTGAGGCAGCCTAAAGTAGTCACAGCTGTAAATGTGACAGGATGCCATGGAAACCAAGTGACCACAGCTGCCTGGAGCGAAACTACCTTATGGTGACGGCTCGGAAGCTGCAGCTGGTGCAGAATGTGGCGGCCCGGCTCTTGGTGGGACTGGGCCACCGGGAGCACATTACACCAGTGCTCCGATCTCTGTACTGGCTGCCAATAGTCTTCCGGGCTCAATTCAAAGTGTTGGTTTTGACCTATAAAGCCTTACACATCCTGGGCCCTGCCTACTTGCAAGATCACCTCACTCCCCGGGTTCTAGATCGGCCCCTGCGGTCGTCCGGGGGTGCCGTGTTGGAGGTCATCTGGGTTTCCCAGGGGGCCATGCAGTATAGGGCGTTCTTGGTGGCCACGCCACGCCTTTGGAATTCCCTCCTGGTGGGGGCCCGTCTGGCCCTGGCCCTCGCAACCTTTTGTAGGAACTGTAAGACCTGGCTGTTCCATCAGGCGTTTGGTGAGGGAGAGGGGTAAGGGTTGGTAGGGGGTGGGGAGATTGGTGAGGGTGGAGGTGGTTTGTTTTTCCCCCCCTCTGTTATTATTATTGTTGTTATTATTGGGGTATGTTTTAATCTGTTTTATAACATTTTATATTTTTATTGATATTGTTAGCCACTCTGAGCTGCCTGTGGCAGGAAGGACAGGGTATAAAATTCTTAAAATAAATAAATAAATCAGTTTACCAGGCGAATGTTTTACACACAAACATTCTGGGAGAAGTTCTACGCAGAAGTTCAAAGATCCAGATGTTTAAGATCTGGGTTAGTGATTTAGACACACAGACAGTTCAGGATGTAACAGCAAACATCCAGGAGAAATGTGTGTGTAAAAACACCCAATTATGAAGTAGGGGAGTGAGACCTTATGAAGTAGTGGAGCACTGCATGTGCTACTACTTATCTGAATAATGGTCTTCAAGGGGACAAATTCAAATGCTTATAAAATTGGGTCCCTTTATCAAATTGTCCTGTAGTTTGGCAGAGATGACAGGGAAGGTGTGTGATCTCTGCCAAATTATACTTGTAAAAAGGATAATATATAAAAACGTTACAACTGAAAGTGTATGTTCAATTTAATAGTTTATAACATCAGGACACTTTATCCAATCTTTCTGAAATTTGACATTATTGGTACACTTAATGGAGGGACATAATTTCCCTAGGTTTCATGCAAATTTCATGGAAGATAAGAAAGATGTAGCCAGGAATGTGTTTGGAGCTTTTCTTTAAATCACAACTTTCAATTGCTTCTAGAATTGGTTCCCTTTATCTAATCTTTTCGAACTTTGGTACACTTAGTGCCTTCCATTGGGAGGTAAAATCTCCCCCCGTTTCATCAGAATTGAAGAAATGAAAAAAGTATATCCAGAAATATGTTTTTCAGTATTTTCCCATTATTTCAACAACAAATATCCATTTTCATTTTTGTTTTTGTTATTATTATTTGTCATTTTCGTTCTTACAATAACAAAAATAAAAATCACAATTTTTGTTTTCGTTATCATAACAACGAAAACAAAATGCACACCCCTATTTTATTTTCTCTCATAATACTACAACTAGGGACACCCAATGAAACTATCTGGCAGATTTTTTTTGGACTGCGTGTACCATTAACCTATGGAATGCCTCCAGAAGCCTCTTCTTCAAAGACACTCAACACATCTTTTCAATTCTCCCTCTTCCAGGCCCTAAATCCCCCTTTAGAGCTCATATAAGCCTGAAACCTACTGCTCCCCCTTTAGGACTCGTATAAGCCTGAAACCTACTGCTCTCTTCTTCAACAGAGGATTTGTGCTGTTGTCATGTGTGGGTCCTTAACAACTTGATCCCACGGGACAATTTCAACTAAATTTGGGATAGGAGAAGCAGGCCAAAGGGATATGGGGACCCACTAGTTCATTAAAATAGATGGTCCTAGAGGGGAGATATGACCCCTTTTCTAGCGAAAACACTGAGGATTGTAACCCCTAAGGAAACCAGTGTTCATTAATTTGTCTCAAGGGGACCTTTTCCCTCTTGAGAGCTACTTTGAAAATTAGTACAAGCTCCATAGGGAGTGGGGGTTCTTAAGGGATATGCTTGGAATGTGTGTGTGTGTGGGGGGGGGGCTGATGGTGGAGTCTAGATCATAAACCTGTACCCATGGATTCATCCCCTGTCTTTGAGTGTGTGTCTTCATCTTCACTCCCTTTCCCTGAACTAGCTCTTTCAGTTCTTGAGGTTAGGGAATGGAATCCATGGGCCAGATCCAGAACCTGGAAAGGAGTCAAATAAAAACAGCCATGGGTCAGATTTGGCCCATTTTTCTCCAACAAAATCAGCCATGTTTCTTTAATGAGCACCCACAAGACAGTAAGTTTTACACAAGCTAGCGCTGAAGCGAATAGCTGTGGTGAATATTGTATCTGATAACTTTACCCATTCTTAACCATATCTGCTGAAGTGAATAATAACTGCTGTTTGTCCCCCACCTAAAAGGAAGACACAGACACCAGTGTATGGGGAAAACTAGGCCGCACCAATCTTTATTAAAACTAGTCGGGTGGGGAGGGGGCTCTGCCCCTCCGGGTCCTGTTAACCTTAACTATTAAATCACTGAACTATAGTAAACTTAAGCGGTCTGATGTTCCTCAGTACCGTAATCTTTCTAACTATAGCTGCTGCAATGTCACACCTGCCCAGCCACCCCCAGTCGGAACAGGAGGCCCTTGCCTACTGTGACCCAAAGAAGGAAGTGAGGGAAGCTCCCCCGAGCCCTGGACTGCCTCTGTCCTAGGGCCCCAGAGTCTGCCCCCCTATCCTGGGTCCCAAGTGATGCCGGCAGGACAAGCTCTAGCCTTCACTGAGACGCCACCTCTGAAGGAGGTGACCTGGCAGCAGACTATCCCTAACTTCCAACCTAATTAACTCACAGGACCCCTGCGGTGTGACAAGATTAACCTTACAAGTTACCCTTCCCACCTGTAGCCAAACCGAACTTATCACTGTGAGGAAGGCAATAAACCTACCAGGCCCAATGCTAATCAGCCTGGTGGCCAAATTCCTTCCCGGCCTTGAACCCAAGTTCAACGACCAGTTCAACCCACAGTGCATACAGGGAGGGTGGGAGGGTGCAGACTGGATGCTGCCCAGGTGCGGAATGGCGGGATCCGTACCTGGGCCAAGATGGCAACCGTGAAGTCCTGCCTCTCGTGAGACTTCGCCTCAGGCCGCATTCCTTGTTGCCATGTGCCTCCACCCTAAAACGTCTTCCTTTCCCAAATGGGGGGGGGAGGGACAATAACTGCTGCCAGCGAGCCGCTGCCCATGCCGGGGAGGGCCGCGTGGTGACAGGGACTTGGGTGCACCTTCATCAGATACCCATTTCAGTTTTTTTAGCTTTTTGGTTACTGATTAACTGGATATTTTTTTTCAATTATTGCATAGTTATTTAGTTATTTCATGTACAAAAACCAAAAAACCCCTCGATATTCAGCTACTCATTCTGGTTGTGAATCTTCAGATATTCAGGCTATCAAAAAATACGAGTAGTATCCACGAATACAAAATCTACTATTCCTTTTGGTGCTAACGCAATCAGAAATAATAATTGATTATGATAATGTATTTGTAGTGTTTATTATTAATTTAAACGTTAAATGTTATATACAAAAAGATATAGGTATTCAGTTTTCTTAAGTGCTCAGCCACAATATTATGAGGACGCTTTCCCATGATACTTTCCATGCATGATTTGCCTCTGGGAAAGAATCTGGAAGGCAAAGCATGCGCAGGATTTGCAACATGGGAGCACCCCCCTGCACATTTTTGCCAGCGATCCTGTGGAGGGTTTCAGAAATCCAGCTCTAAAATCCTCTGTGGAATCGCCAGCAAAAATGCACAGGGGAGGGAGGGGGGATGCTCCCACGTCGCAAACCTTATGCATGCTTTGTCTTCCAGATTCTTTCCCACCAGCATCCAGGGAGGCGCTGGGGACGGTGCTGGCGTCGCTTGATATCTGCCTTTGGACTGCATAAAGGCAGTCNTCAAATAATTATCATTCAATTAAACTAATCCTTGATAGATGGATAAACCTCCTGTTTCTTCTCTAACCTTTTCTCTAGCCTCCCTCAGCAAAGTCACCTCTCTTCTCTCCATATTCAACCCCTTCATCTTTCCCCTTGGTCCTATATCTTCTCAGCTGGTATCTCCCTCTCCATTGCTGCCACTCTGTAACATAGCATCCATCTCTCCCTCCCTACTGGCTCCTTTCCTTCTGCCTTCAAGCATGTCAGTGTCTCCCCTATCCTTAAAAAAAGCCCACGATTGACTCCAACTATTGCCCTGTCTCACTCCTCTCTCTTCTAATCTCCTTGAAGGAGCTGTCTACACCCACTGTCTTGACTTCCTCTCCTCTGGTTCCTCCCTCAACCCCTCTCACCCATCACCTTCCATCTGAACCTTACGTCTATTCTCATTGTCAGGCTAACCTATCACATTCTTTGCATGGATCTCTTTGTTAGTAGTAAGCATGGAAACCTACAATACACTTTTCACTAAAAAACAAACAAACAAAAAACCACTCTGGAAACACATTGCACTTTAACAATTAACCCAGGGCCTGGAAAGGGGGGGGAGGGGAGAGAGATTCTTTTTGCAGATAATAAATCAATCCGTTAATATTCTAATTATGTTGGTAACATATTGTTGTGGCCCCTTCTCAATTCTAACATTCAGCTTGTAGGCTGCCTACTGCTAAATCTAATGACTTTGTTTATTATGTGAAACTGCTTGGCTTGACATAGCAGGCTTTGAGGCCTAGAGAGAGCGTAAGTTGGTTCTCTTGGCATTGTTAATTTCAAATCACGTCAGGAGGGAGCAGTGGTGTAGCCAAGGTCTCGGGGGGCGGGGAGGATTTTCTTTTGCTCAGGGCACAACTAGGAGGGCCCTCCTATAGCTCAGCAGGTCCGGAGTCTGGGGGTGATACTGGACACAGACCTGCGCCTGGAGCGGCAGGTGGAGGCAGTCGCTAAGGCTGCCTTTTGCCAGTTGAATCTGGTGCGTAGGCTGCGTCCGTTCGTCTCTGGCCTAGACCTGGCCTCCCTCATCCATGCCTTCATCACCTTGAGGCTGGACTACTGCAACGCGCTCTACATGGGGCCCCCCATGTGCCTGGTTTGGAGGCTGCAGCTAGTGCAAAATGCGGCGGCTCATCTCCTTATGGGGACGGGCCGTTGGGAGCATATTACACCTGTGCTCCGGACTCTGCATTGGCTGCCAACAGCGTGCCGAGCTAGGTTCAAGGTTTTAGTGTTGATCTATAAGACCCTTCACGGTCTGGGCCCCTCGTACCTCAGGGATCACCTCGCCCTCCGCACCCCAGAGCGGCTCCTGCGGTCAGCCGGGGGTGCCTTCTTGGAGGTCCCCCGTGTAAAGCGGGGGGCCACAATGGAGAGGGCATTCTCAGTGGCCGGGCCGCGCCTTTGGAACTCCCTTCCAGAGGAAGCTCGTCTGGCCCCAAGCCTGTTGTCATTTCGGTGGTATTGCAAAACCTGGCTGTTCGCCCAGGCCTTTGGGGAGGGGGGGGAGGGGGGGAGGGCTGTGTTTTCCCCTCCTTTTTATTGTTTTAATGTTGAATTGTTTCTCAGGGCCCTGTTTTTAGAAAGTATTTTAACTGGTTGATTGTTTTAACTGTTTTATATTGTTTTATATTGTTGGAAGCCACCCTGAGCTTTTTGCAGGAGGGACAGGGTACAAACGTTTTAAATAAATAAATAAAATTAAAAAAATTAAAAAAATTAAAATGGAAGATATTCTATTTCTGTGTGTTGCATAAATATTTTACTTTCAGACCAGCATTAGCAGAAACTTTAGAGCTTTCAGAAAAGCTATAAAAGTAAAACACACATTGCATAATGTATTTTAAGGAACCTACAGAGAATTAGCATGAGTTATAAGTACATCCAAATGTACTGTCATGGTTCCAGTTCAGAAAAGCATACCTCGTAGCACTCCAATTTCACACAGGGGATAATCCTGACCCTCATGAGAATTCACACTAGAGTCAGCAAGACAGAGGAACAGTAACTGGCCCTTCCAGTTTTTTAGTAGCACTCCTGGGTATAGTATGACTTTTACAGGGAATCTGAACTGAGAGTATCCTATGTCTTTCTCCTCATGGGCCTGCCAGCTCATCTCTGCTGCTCAGGCCTGTAGCTAGGACATTGGACTCGGTGGTGGATGGTAGAGAGGAGGCAGACTGCGTGACAAGAAGAGGCAATTTCTTCAGACTAAGCAAATGAGCAGAAAAACCTGGAACACATCCTACTTCTGCAGAGGGTGGGACAAACCAAATTGTTGTTCTCTCTTAGCTTTGGGCCTGTTCCACCCTATGACCATGGCACCCCATTCCCTTCCCTCCTTAACTGCAACCTTGCAGCCCACATTCAAAATCTATTCCTTTCATAAGAACCCCTTGCAGCCCAACTCATGCACTGCCCCTGCCTCTGGTTCTGGCAGTAGTCCCATCCCCCACTCCCTCCCCAGGCAAACTGGAGGATACGCCCACCATCTTCTGCTATTAATACATGAGCCCCAGCTACTGTCTTCTGGAGCTCAATACAGACCAAAATAAGACCCCTGTGGAAAATTCAGATTTCAGTGTCCAAGGCCTGTGAAGTGGAGTGGAAACAAGATCAGGGAAAGACACAAAGGGGGACATGCAGTGGAGCCCACCACAAAAAGGCACAACAGGAAGTGGCCATCAGTAACAGGAAGCAGATGAAAACAGATGATGAATCTGGAGGGGGGAATATTAGCCCATCCAAGTCCTAGTCAAAGCCCATCCGGGTGATACTGTGTAAAAAAAAAAAAAGCGCTTGCAGGAAGCTTAAGAATAGGAAACAATCTCCTACTGGAAGTGAAGTGGAGTCACAAAGCTGGAGTATGAACCCCCACAAAGTAGTTATCATTGGTATGAACCGGAGTGAATGAGATCTTTCTTGTTCCAGGAATAGATGGGTTTGCAAGAAACTTTATCTTGTGTCATCAAGTATGGGCTGCAAAACAGCTGCTTTGGCATCCCTGTGGAAATAGGATGACAAAAAGGTCAGGAGAGTAGGTACAGCCCACAGGGCATTAAGGGAAGACATCTGTTTCACAAAAAAAGGAAGGCGATTGTGCATTTTGCAGAGAGTCAGAAAGGGTTCTGTCCAGAGACGCAATTACTTCAGCGCTTCTCCTAGGTCAGTGCAAGCATGCATCACTTCCTCCCAAACTCTTGTGATAATACACAAGTTACAAACTATCTCTACACATGCATAGCAAGAGAGCCAGTGTAACCTAGTGGATAAAGTGTTAAGTTTGTACCTGGAAGGCCATCTTAGCCCTGGACTCACTGCGTGGCCTGGCACAAATCACTATCTCTCAGCCTCAGTTCCCCATCTGTAGAATGGGGATAATAATGGAGACCTTTTAAATGAATAGCTAATTCTTGAATACAGAATTTTGAATATTCATTCCCCAGTCTGGGTTTTTGGTTATTTTGGTTATTTCATTTTCACATATTTGGTTGAATCAAACATCCAAACCAAAATGGCTAAATAAATACAAAAATAAATAAAATTAAACTATCTGAACTGAAATATCTGAAGAAAGGGATATGTGAATTTTGTTTTGTATTTATTCAGATATTCCAACAGGTATTTGGAAATGCAGATAATATTAATGAATACTTAATACGTCGAGAAGTCAAGATTTATTTTCTCAATTCTCATTTTTAGCTCAGTTTTCGTCGAGAAGTCCGATTCTCAGTGAGAATTGAGAAAATACTGAGATCCAGTTTCAGTCCCAGTCATGACTATGACCCCTCGTCGCACCCCCATCTGCAGAGGGTGTAACTCCAGTGGGAATCCTGACCCTCAGATTGGGATCCTGATCTAAGCATAGCTACGTTTGACTTCTATTAAATGTGTATTTCTTTTAAACCAGAGCACATCTGAGATATTTTTTCCTCATGTCACTATTTATTTATTTTTTAAAAAAGAATCATTTGCTCTAAATATTTTAACCAGTTGTGATTGGTGGATTCTTTTCCTTTCATGCTATTGCATTACCAAATAAATGTTATCCTTTT
This sequence comes from Sphenodon punctatus, assembly GCA_003113815.1. NCBI lineage: Eukaryota > Metazoa > Chordata > Lepidosauria > Sphenodontia > Sphenodontidae > Sphenodon > Sphenodon punctatus. The sequence continues at coordinate 816,286 of QEPC01003954.1, forward strand.
TCCTGTGATACCAGATATAGGCAGCTGTGTTATTGATTTATTACCCATGCAGAATTATTCATGAGATTAAGGATTAATGTCAGCTCTCACGGTCAGGTGAGCCTTACTGCAGAGAAGAGTTAAGATTCTTTTTTTTCTTTTCCTAAGAGAGCCTCCGAGAACTAATTACTAAAAATTCAAACTTCGTTACACTTGAGCAAACTAATAGTTGGAACACCATCCTGTTTCCCTCCAGCACTTGAATTTCTCGTAGCTGGAGCTTTCCAGACAGTCAGGGATGAGGGAGAAGCCATGTTTATTTGAGTGTGCACGTGTGTATGAGAGAGAAGCAAGTGGGGGGCTGCTGCAGGAGGCCCACAGTATAGTTTGGCATAGGACCCTCATAAAAAAAAAACACAGCTGAAAAAACAAAAATGAAGAACTTCCTAATGGTAAGAGCTGTTTGACAGTGGAACAAATTGCCTAGGGAGGTGGCGGGCTCTCCTTCGTTGGAAGTTTTCAAAGAGAGGCTGGACGGGCATCTGTCAGGGATGCTGTAGCTGCAGATTACCTGCACTGAACAGGGGGTTGGACTAGATGCCCTCTGAGGTACCTTCCAACTCTGTGATTCTGTGACTACCCAAATGAAGTGGGCATTTTGTAGCCGGTTCATTGGGCCCAAATTGAAACAAGCAAATACAATGAATATTGTATTCACTGTGAATATTCATTTCAGCTCTAGCCCCCACTTTAAACCTGGAACATAAAGAGGAAACTGAGACAAAGGAAATGAGATGTGGGCATCAGGACACTTTTCCTTAAGGAAGCACAGGGGAGGTGTTTTCCTTCTAAACCAGTGATTCCCAAACTTTTGCCTGTGTGACACTTAAATCATATTCTGTGATACTGGACTCAAAAGACATGCAAAATATACTCCACTTAGAGGAGGGATTGTTAAATTGGATGAATCTATCTAACTGAATGCATCTTGGAGCTCTTTGTCTAGTTAAGAGGTGCTACAAATTCCAGACCATAAATTAGGTTGTGTAGGAATTCATGATTGCATGTGACAGATCAATTTCCAAGGTTCAGTAAAGACTTGACTGTTGGAAGAGTGTCCTTTTTATCTTCCAGTGTTAAGGAATTTACCTCGTTTCCCTCCCAAGCACAATTCCCAATCGGGATCTTGGTCACCCCACACCACAAATTGAACGTTTAATTGGGTATAACACTATTTTATTCTTAACCACACAGATAACATAGCATCAACACAGTTCTTGGATAGATCTAGCCCTGTCTACTGAACACATTAAAAATACATGTTTCTTACGTGTCCTGCAGATCACAGTGGCGAGCATTGGTTTGGAGAGGTTGGTACAGGTGGGGGCCGGGGGTCCATCCCCAGGAGAGGTGCTCCTTGTATCTGGATCTTTTGAGAGTGACAGTAAGGGTCAATAGCCCAGTGGTTCACTGCAAAGCTAGTGGCCAGTAGTGCTAAAGACATTTTGCCATGGTTTGAGCTTGTTTTATAGCCCTCTGGGCTGGAGAATGTTATTGTGATGCTTGTTCCTGGTTTGGGTGGCCTCTGGGCAAGAAGACATTATGCTGGTATGCTTGGTGCAGGGCCTCATGGTTATCTCGTGAGTTTCTGCTGACCACATTCTTATGCACATCTCAATCTTTATCTCTTATCCAGGCCCCATCCCTCTGGGCGAGGCTGGACCTTCTGTGCTTCAGGATGGGATTAGGGTCTTCCTCACACACACACCCTGGTACCCTCAAGGCTGTTAGCTAGCCAATACCCATTGTCTTGCATCATCAAGAACCATTGTTTGCTGAGTGTTACTGGTATTATCTTATGTTGGTTAATTTTGTTGTCCTCTTTTACTTCAACTTCTCCAAACAGCCTTTCTCCTTTTTCATGAGGCAGCATTTCCTCATCTCTGTAATCTGAGGCTCATGGCCTAAGCTGGCTAGTCTGTTTTCTGGTTTGTATCCATCATGCTTTTCATTATAAAGCAATATACACTTAATCGATCTAACAACGTACATACATCTATCACTAATGGTTTCATTTAATCGTATTACATACATGTACCACTGCGTCTAATTCTATGTTCTGTACAGCACCAGGTCACACGTCTGACGCTATATAAATGTTTATAATAAAAATAATAATAATAATAATAAATATAGAACTAAAAGGTGGATTACAATATAAAGCTAAAAGTAGGGTACTGTCAATATCAAGTATAACACAATCTTTTCATAACACCAGTGGTTAAAAAACCATCTCACTTATTAATTTCTTTGTTAGGTAATAACGGGGCTAAAAAGGTAGCTTAACAACAGGGAATAGATTGCCCCATTGTGATCTGTTGGGTACTTCTTCCAAACAACCTAGATTGGTCACCTTCGGAGACAGGTGCTGGGTTCAGAGGACCATTGGTGTGACCTAGTATGCCACTATTTATGTTTTTATGTTCTTATAATGCAAATATGAAACAGTAAGAGAGGAATAAGTCTCTAATCCTCAAAGAGCACGACAGTGCAAGCCCCTTTCAGTACAAGGTTCCTACAAGGTATATTTCTGCATGACGAAAGCCATCTATTTCAGGGGTTCCCAAAATTTCTTTCTGCTTGACCACATTTTCAGATAGGATGTACCCCTGTAGGGCCTGCTGATCTACCACAACTGAAACCTTCTCAGGATGGCAGCACAGTGGTCCCGTGCATTAAACTCAGTGCCTTATGGTACTTGTCAGTCATCACTGATATTCTACTTGTATAGGGTTGAAAGTTCATTCGCGTCATTTGGTTTGGTTTTTTCCCCAGTCTCATTAAGAATGCCAGTTCTTGGTTCATTCTTGAAACCGAAAATGAACTGAAAACCGACTGTCAGGATCCCCTTCAGCTTGACTCCCTAGAGTCTTCCTTCTCAGCAACCGTGCCACGTTGCCAAGGAAGAGTGATCCAGGTGAGCCTCCTGCAAGGTCCTGGGGCTACGGGCCTCCTCATTGGTGAACTGGGCTACCAGCTCCCCTTAAGAGCTAACCTCAACAACCCTAGTCTTCTTAGAGCAGCTCAACACTCCACAGTGGCTCTACCTACTCCCTCATCCTTGGTACCCTCTGACTGACTACATGACTAGATCTCTGCTTCGGCTCTGACCTTGTCTGGCTTGCCCCTCTGAACAATGTCTATGCCTCTGACTGACTCCCTTGCTTGACCCATGCTTTTGTTCCAATCTTACGAAAACTTGTCCACCGATCTTGATCCTGCAATGACTTGTCCACCGATCCCAATCCTACAAAGGGCCTCGCTTGCCAGCCCTTACCCCACAATCCACCCACTAGGGGTGTGCATGCCGTTTTAGTTCTTACAATAACAATAATGAAAATCAGAAAGATTGGATAAAGGGTCCTGATGGTATAAGACATTAACTTGAAAATACATTTCCAGCTGTAACATTTTTATATCCCATCCTGTTTACAGAACATTTGGCAGGAATGTATCACATACCTTCCCTGTCATATCTGCCAAACTACAGGACAATTGGATAAAGGGACCCAATTTCATAAGCAATTAAAGTTGTCCCCTTGAAGACCATTATTCAGATAAAAGGTAGCACATGCAGTGCCAGTCAGAGGCAGGCACCTGGCATGGCAGTGGGAGGGAGGCTGTAGGAGGGAGGCTGTGGAGCAACGCAAAAGACTGACAGACACATTCACTGCCAATTACTGCATGCTTCCAGCTTTATAGGACCAATCGGTAGTGGCTTTGAGGTAGGCATAGAAGGGACATAACTGGGACTTTGGGGGGTAGCATCCCAGCAATCAAGAGACATAGTTTACACATCCAGGCTGGCCAATTATCATCACAATCACATCCTGCAGCACCGTGACAGAGGACATAAGAGACTCTTTTTTTTTTTTTATAAGACTTCTACCCCCGCCCCTCCTGCACGCAGCTCGGGGCGGCTTCCAACAATTTTTAAAACATTATAAAAACAATTAAAACAACCATAAATATTATAAAATAATTAATATACAGGGCAAACAAAACACTCAGAACCAAAAATAGGTGGGGGAATTAAAACTCTCTATTGGTTCTTTCCTAAACAGATGCTTCTGACTTCCCAGTAACAAGTGGGGAGAGATGTTGAGCTGGTCACACAGCACAGAATGAGGATATTTGGTTGACATTTCTGCTGGTCAATTGGCATCACAAACTGATCTTATACCACAGTGACAAGTAAGAGAATTCCTGGCATAGGCTCCTTCTCTGCATATGATGTGTAGGCATATAAAATTGGGACCTTTTATCACATCTTTCTTATATTTGGCAGAGATGAATAAGATATATAGCCCTGCCAAATTTCATGTACACCAGTTGGACTACAACGATGTTACAGTTAGCCATACATTTATAAGTTAATTGCTTATACCACCAGGACCCTTTATCCAATCCTTCTGAAAGTTGTCAGAGATAGTGAATATGGTAAGGGGTATAAACTTTTCAAGGTTCATCTATATTAAAAGTGAGACAAAGAAGTTACAGCTAAGAATATATATGAAGATTTTTGCAAAATAATATAATTCAACTGCTTATAAATTGGATTCCGTTATCCAATCTTTTTGGAATTTGGTACACTTAATGCCTTCCATTGTAGGTATAATCCCTCCATGTTTCAGCCAAATATAATGAACAAAAAAAGGTACAGCCAAAAATGTAATTTCATTGAAACCAATGGAAAATGAAACGAAAGCAAAAATGAAAACGACAGATTTAAATAATGAGAAACAAAAACAAAAATGACATGGGCCCCTGGTGCACACCCATGTCCCAGAAGCTCTTACAGTTTAAACTTCTGTCTCTTTCTCCCCCGCTCCCCTCCCCATTTAGGTGGATGTTCTCACCATGAAGCCAGCCCAGATTGCCAGCATACTGGAAGGGTTGCTAGCCTCATTGCAGAACCTGCAACTGCAGGTCCGCATGTTCCAAGCCACTCGTGCACCCTTGCCCTCCTCAGACACAAAAGAGCCGAACAAGAGTTGGCCTTTCTAGGCAAATCCAAGAGTTTGCTCAATACTGTGTCACAAATTACATGGAAATAAATTATAAAAAGTCCAAAACCTTTTTCCACGACACAGCATAGTAATCTCCATGCTTGGAAATTGGGAGGTGCCCAGTTGGAAAAAGTGAGAATTTTCAAATATCTCCAGTTCCACAGTACGGGATCCTGGCAATTTCATATTAGGAGTGCAGAGTTATCCATCAAGAGAACAGCCTTGGCGGTGCACAAGTTATATGTGCAATGTGGGTGGGGGGGTTGGTTGGAGACAGAGATGGCTATTGGCATATTTAATGCGAAGGTGGGTGCCCAGTTCCTTTATGGAGCAGAGTTATGGGCCCCATCTGGTCCACAGTCTTTGGACCAGGTCCAAACTAAGTTCCTTCGTACCTTACTGAAAGTTCCCGGGGGTACTCCAAATGCAGTAGTCCGGCTGGAGCTGGGCCAGCAGACCTGGACCTTTATTTATTTATTTATTTATTTAATAAATTTATATCCCGCCCCTCCGGCCATGCAGCCTTGGGCGGCTTACAACAATAAAATACAATAAAAACAATTTAAAACACTCAATACAATATAAAAGTATTTAAAACAGGGCTAACAATATATAGATAATAAGTTATAAGTTGGTGGGGGAGATAAAACCCCTCACCCCACCCTCCCACCCCCCCAAAGGCCTGGGCAAACAGCCAGGTTTTACAACATCGCCGGAATGTCAGCAGGCTTGGGGCCAGGCGAGCTTCCTCTGGAAGGGAGTTCCAAAGGCGCGGCCTGGACACCGAGAATGCCCTCTCCATTGTGGCCCCCTGCTTAACACGGGGGACCTCCAAGAAGGCACCCCCGGAAGACCGCAGAAGTTGCCCTGGGGCACGGAGGGCGAGGCGGTCCCTGAGGTATGAGGGGCCCAGACCGTATAGGGCTTTATATATCAACACCAACACCTTGAACCTGGCTCGGCATGCTATCNGCTATGAGGACAGCAAGGAACTCCTTCCTCGCCGTTCTCACAGCCTCAACATAGGACCACAAATGGGCCCTATGGAGAAGACGGTTGGAGTCAGATCGAGTCTGACGCCAGCGTCGCTCTAGCGACACGCTTCATACCTACATGCTTACACGCTTCATACACCACAGCCCCTCAGTATACCAAAGTCTGGAGAGCAGCACATAGACTATGGCTTAGAGTTACAATGCTGGGGGCCCCTGGATTATTAAACGTTTTAAGCGAGGACTCTTATAAAACTAAATGGCTTACTAAGGTTGAGACCCATCTCCAGACTCTTGGCTTTTCACGGGATTATTTATTTTTATTAAATTACCAGAAGGCACTTCAGGAAATTACAATGAGATAGCAGGATGTAGATTATCAGATAGAAAGGGCCAGGGTGGGCCTGCCACCCCATTTAAGTGCTTATTTATCCTGGGCCCCTCCAATGGATGTTATGGATGTGTATTTTGCCTCATCTATTCCAGCAAAGAGGGAAGTGTCTGTTTATGACTGCGAGACTAAATGCTTTGCCTTCTAGGATTCTAGATGGGCGGTAGAATTTGATCCCTTTCTCGCAAAGAGTATGTCCCTTCGATCATCTGGAGGCCAGGACTCCGGCCCACATTATTTGTGCTTGTCACCTGTACGATGACTTAAGGCTTAACTTTCTTGGTGAGTTTTTTGCTCACTTTCCGGGGCGAACACAGACTATGTTGGTTGAATTAGCCCTTACTAGTAAGAGTGGAGGAGTTAACCCAGGTTGCCAAGTTTCTGACCCAGGCGTTTGCCCGAAGGCAATTATTTTTGGACTTTAAGTTGTCACTGATCTCGTAATCAGTTTCTTTTTTGCATTAACATGAGTTTTAGAAGTATATTTACATGTTTATATGTTTTTGTATGCTTTTGTATGTTTGTTTGTTTGTGTTGGCTATGACAATTGTTACGCCTAATAAAGTTGAATTGTATTGTATTGTATTGACACCTCTCTACCTCCTCAGCAAAACCCCTTGTTCATGCCATGGTTATCTCTCGCCTCAATTACTGCAACCTCCTCCTTGCTGGCCTCCCTCGCTCTCACCTGTCCCCCCTTATCGCAATCCAAAACTCTGCTGCCAAGGTCATTCACTCTGCCTGTCGCTTCGACCATGTGCAACCTTTCCTCATCTCTCTTCTCTGGCTCCCCCTTCCTGAACGTATCCTGTTTAAACTCCTGGTATTCACGTTCAAAACACTCCACAACCAAGCTCCCCCTTACCTCTCGGACCTAATCTCCCTACGCACTCCTGCACGCGCTCTCCGCTCTTCCTCTGTCCCCTCCCTCACTCTCCCTCGTTTCTCCTGCTCACCTAACCGCCTTCGACCCTTCTCCCTCGCTGCCCCCCATGCCTGGAACTCCCTCCCTACCCACATCCGCCTTGCCCCCTCCCTCCGCTCCTTCAAATCCCTCCTCAAGACCCACTTTTTCCTCGCCGCCTTTGCCAATGCCTGCTAGACGTTCCCCATATACTTACTGTCTGCCCTCCTCTGCAGACTGCTGCAACCATCCTGATTGTAACCAAGACAAGCACACGCACCTAAGACTTCGCATCCGCTTGAATGTTTGTCTGTCTTCGCCCCAGTCTCTCCCCACTCCCTGTCTCCCCCTCCTTGTCTTTTAGATTGTAAGCCACAGGCAGGGACCGCGTCTATTTCTATGTTCTGTACAGTGCCAGGTACATGACCGGTGCTATATAAATATTTATTATAATTATAATAATAATAATAATAATAATAATACCAAGGAACTTCCTGTTCCTCCTGCTGCTCTGTCAGTATCCCTGAACCAGGACCCCAAGGTGCCCATACCAGAGCATTTCAGTGTGGATTGGTGTCTACTTGGGGGTTTCCTTAACTAATGTAATTTGCTTTTTCTGATGAAACCCCACATGTATGCAACCGACCAGGTCAAGGTGGGGTTATAAGCCTTCTATCAGGGATGGCCCTCACCTGGACCTCCACATTCCAGCCCCCTCCTGAGCAACTTTGCACAGTTTGTAGATGCCATGACTGAACTTTTCAGTGATGCAGACAGCACCCGCACAGCAGAATTGGCTCTGCAAACCTTGAGCCAGGGAGCCTGGCCTGTTGCTGATTATGTGATAGAGTTCTGCCAGTTTGCCACTGGACATTTTTACACACACGTTAAAGTTCCGGATTTTTCAATCTTCTGGGTTTACAAGTCCACAAGTAAGTTCCAGATTCATTTTTCACTCACCCACTGCCCTGAGACATCCTAAAGTAGCCACAGCGGTAGATGTGACAGGCTGCCATCGAAACCAAGTGACCACAGCTGACTGGAGCAAAGCAGTTTACCACGAGAACCTTTTATACACAAAAGTTCTGGGAGAAGTTCTATGCAGAAGTTCAATGATCTGGATGTTTAAGATCTGGGTGAGTGATTTAGACACACAAAGTTCAGGATGTAACAGCAAACATCCAGGAGAAATGTGTGTGTAAAAACACCCACTGATATCAGCTGCAATGAATAAGCCTTAAACCACCATTTTTGTCAAGGACTCATTGATGGCCACAAGGATGAGCTGGCTCAGGTGGCCGTTCCCCCTTGACTTGATTACATCCAGCTCTGCATACAAAACAATGATCACATACGGGAACATTTTCAGGAATGGACCAGTCCTTCCAACCTCCACTCAGCCCCCGGCTGGAGGGAATTCATAGACCCACCTCGATTGACCCTTCTCCTCCTGAACCCATGGAAATCAGTTTGGCCCAGACCCACACCAGAGAATGGGCAGTGCCGATTCCAGGATCTATGCCTGTACTGTGGTAAAGCCAGTCACTATGCTGCCACCTGTCCTTCCAAGTGAATGATGCCTCCCCATCTCCAGAAGAAAAACTCCCTGGCTCAGACCCAATAGGGAGGACATTTAGTTAGTCCCATTTTTATGCTGCCCCCTCCTGCCTATGCATCTTGGGGTGGCTAACAACATTATAAAAACACAAATAACATCATAAAAATATAAAACATTAAGATAGCCTGAACAAGAAAAACCCCAGTCCTAACCCAAGTCCCATCACCTATCTTCCTCAGCAAAGACCTGGCAGAATAGCCAGGTCTTACATTGTCTACAAAAAGAGGGGAGGTCTAAGGCCAAGGCAGACCTCCAATGGGAGGGATTTCCACAGCCACAGAGTGGCCACCGAGAATGTCCTCCTCAAGGTCGACACCCGGGAAACCCAGTGGACCTCAAGAAGGGTGCCCCCAGCCGACTGCAGAGGCTGATCCAGGATCAGTAGGGTTAGGTGATCCTGCAGATAAGTGGGGCTCAGGCCATTCAGGGCTTTAAAGGTCAAACCCAACACCTTGAATTGGACCCGGAAGACTATTGGCAGCCAGTGCAGCGAATGGAGCACTGGAGTAATGTGCTTGTGATGACTTGTCCCCCTAAGGAGATGTGCCACCGCATTCTGCATGAGCTGCAGTCTCCAGACTGTCACCAGAGGTAGCCCCGTGTAGAGTGCATTACAGTAGTCCAATCTCAAGGTAATAAAAGTATGGATGATTGTGGCAAGGTCCATGTCCAAGACATATAACTTAGGCCATCCTTCCAGATGTAGTTGGCAAAAACGCACCTTTTGCCAGAGGCGCCACCTGGACATCCAGGCGAAGCTGCGAGTCTAGGAGCACCCTCAGACTACACACCTGAGATACCAGGGGAGGACGGAGGCCATTACTCCCCCAGCTTTTCCCACAACCATCACTTCCATCTTGTTGGGATTCAATTTCAGGTGGCTCGCCCTCATCTAGTCCCCCACAGCTGACAGACACCAGATAAGCACCGAGACCATCAGGTCTGGGTCCTATGAAAAAGAGAGATACAGTTAGGTGTCATTAGCATATTGATGACACCTTACACCAAACCCTCTGATGACCTCCCCCAACTGTATATTAGGGGCAGTGGGTGGAGAACGCGATGTGACGGAGGCCCCGTCCAGTCCATCTTTGTGGGGGGAGTTTCAGGAAGTGATGCCAGCCGATGCAGTGGATGTCCTGAGGTCTGTGAGGGCCACCTGTTGTGAACTTGATCCATGTCCGTCCTGGTTAGTAAAAGCTTCCAGGGAGATATTGGGGATGGTGCTGGTGAGGGTAGTGAGCGCATCTTTGCAGCAGGGGAGGTTGTCACCCAGTCTCAAGGAGGCTGTGGTGCGCCCCCTGCTGAAAAAACCATCTTTAGACGTGGATGCACTCGCCAGTTACCGACCTGTCTCTGACCTTCCCTTTTTAGGGAAGGTTATTGAGTGGGTGGTGGCAATCCAGCTCCAGGCGCATCTAGATGGCATCGGTTTCCTGGACCCGTTTCAATCTGGGTTCCGCCCCGGCTACGGCACCGAGACGGCGTTGGTGGCCTTGGTCGACGATCTCCGCCGAGAGATGGATTCAGGATGTTCAACATTTCTCATCCTGTTAGATCTCTCAGCTGCTTTTGACACCATGTACCATGGGCTTCTGTTGAGATGGCTGCGTGACCTGGGGGGTCTGGATGGGACTGTTCTTGAATGGTTCTGTTCATTCCTCTCGGGGAGAAGCCAGCGGGTGGTGCTGGGGGAGGAGACGTCTTGCCTCCGTGCCTTATCATGCAGCGTTCCGCAGGGTTCTAGTCTGTCTCCATTATGATTTAATGTATATATGCAGCCTCCTGGGGAGGTTGTGAGAGGGTTCGGTGTTAACACGAGACCCCCTGCCACGTGAGATTATTGGGGGGTTGGTTCCCCAATATCTGCTCTATCTTTAAATTTAGGGGAATTAGCCAAGTTTAGTCAAAATTGTGGGGGGGGGGGTCCCCGTGTTCAAAGGGATCAAGCTGAGGACAGTACGCGCTACAGCAGTTTATGTATCCTCCCCAAATAGAAAGAGAGAGAAGGAGACAGGTAAAAACAACAGGTTTATTGGTTTATAACACAGAGAAACACAGAAACACAGCTCCGGTCTGGCTGGTGGGGTTTAAAACACAAGCGGCTTGTGGGGATGGTAGGAGAAGAGGGGGGTGGGTATTCCGGTTCTGGCTCAGTGAGGTGGAGCAAGAGAATGCGATAGAGAGAGAGGAGGAGACAGGGAGAAAGAGAAAGAGGGCTTTCCCAGTTGGCTGGGGAAAGTCTGGACCTGCAGTTACCTTTTCCTGGCCTGTTGAGACGGGACAGGCAGCCCACGGATCCAGCGGAGTTAAGGGTATGGAGGAAAAAGCAAAAAGGACAGACCAAAGTCTGGAAGAAAATCCTAACACAGCCACGCACAGAGCTACCTGCACATATCTGGGTCCAAAAACTTCTCAGAGGTGGAAGGGAAACTGTAGGGCAGTTATAGGGACCTGAGCAAAAGGATTTGTGAGGCTAAAATGGGCCATCTGGAGATGCACACTGGGCTAACGAGGGAAGAAATCCAACTTCCACTTCCATCAGAAAAAGGGCCATCCAAGATGCATAAGATATCTTTGATACAGGGGGAAAGAGTAAACAACAGTGGCTGGAGGGTAGTTAAGGAGGGGAGGAGAGGACTTAACAATCGGCTTCCTGGGACACAAAGGACACACCTGGTCTCTAATGTCTGCTCAACACAGGGGATTCCTAGTCTCGCTGGCATGGGGGATGTTACTGAGCTAAGTCATGTCCCTGAGGCATTGATTAATAGAAAACACACCCTTTTCCTAATGGCTCCATTCTTACTTTGTGTGTTTTCCCTTTATTCTTTCTTCCAAGCTGAAAACTGGTATTTTACATGAGTGAGCTNCCCCCCCCCCCCCCCCCCCCCCTTTCTGCTTGTGCACTTCGTATGGGGAGGCTTCGCTGTCAAGCCTCTATCGCCATGTTCTCCGGCCTCAGTTGGTTCCTGGGGGCTTTTTGCATGCCCTTCTTCTCAGGTCCCTTGTCCTCAGTTTACATAGCAAGAGGGGGGGTACCCATTGTTGGGGAATTTTAGGGGCCCATTCTTATCTTCGGGGTGCAATGCTACCAATATGCTGATGATACTCAGCTGTACCTTTCTTTTTCAACGGACCCAGACCCTGCTGTCTCATTGCTATCCCAGTGTTTGGAGGCCATGGCGGAATGGATGTGGCAGAGCAGACTGAAGCTCAACCCCGATAAGACGGAGGTGATGTTGGTGGAGAGAGCGAGGGAGGTAGTGGCCCCCCTGATTGGGGGGGTGCGCCCACCTATAGCTCAGCAGGTCCGGAGTCTGTGGGTGGTGCTGGATGCAGATCTCCACCTGGAGCAGCAGGTGAAGGCAATCGCAAAGGCTGCCTTTCGCCAGTTACATCTGGTACGGAGGCTGCGTCCGTTCGTCTCCGACCCGGACCTGGCCTCCCTCATCCATGCCTTTGTCACCTCGAGGCTGGACTACTGCAACGCGCTCTACATGGGGTTTCCCTTGTGCCTGGTTCGGAGGCTGCAGCTAGTGCAGAATGCAGCAGCCCGCCTCCTTTCGGAGACAGGTCATCGGGAGCACATAACACCTGTGCTCCGGACTCTGCACTGGTTGCCGATAGCGTGCTGAGCCAGGTTCAAGGTGTTGGTATTACTTTACAAGGCCCTTCACAGTCTCAGCCCCTCATACCTCAGGGACCGCCTCGCCCTCCGTGCCCCAGAGCAGCTCCTTCGATCTGCTGGGGGTGCCTTCTCGGAGGTCCCCCATGTAAAGCGGGGGGCCACAATGGAGAGGGCATTGTCGGTGGCTGGGCCACGCCTTTGGAACTTCCTCCCGGAGGAGGCGCACCTGGCCCCAAACCTTTTAACATTCCGTCGAAGATGCAAAACCTGGCTGTTCGCCCAGGCCTTTGGGGAGGGGGGGTTAAATGGGTTTTATCTCCCTGACCCTATTTATTTGGTTAAAGAGTTCCCGGGCCCTGTTTTAAAAATTGTTGTTGTATTTTTATTGAGTTTTAAAATGAGAGTTAAAATGGTTTTATATGTCTTTTAATATATGTTTTGTATTTGGAAGCCGCCCTGAGCTGTTTGCAGGAGGGGCGGGGTAAAAATTAATTAAATAAATAAATAAATACACGTTGAACAAGAGAGGTGATAAGATGGACCCTTGTGGGACTCCACACATGAGGCCCCGGGGAGAAGATGAACAATCACCCAGCACCACATGTTGAATTCTCCCGGCCAGGAAGGAATGGCACCATTCAAGGATAGTCCTGCCCACTTCAGCTCAGTCCTGTAATCGAGTCACCAACAGCTCATGATCAATGCATCTGAGAGATCTAATAGGATCAACAGGGTTGAACGACCCTGGTCCAGCTCTCAGGAGAGGTCATCAACCAAGGCCACAAGTGCAGTCTCAGTGTCATAACCTGGATGAAAGCCCGACTGCGAGGGATCTAGGAAAATGATTCGATCCAGATGCTCCTGAAGCTGATGAGCCACCACCCGCTCAATAGCTTTCCCAAAAAGGGAAGGTTAGACACCAGCTGATAGCTGGCCAGGGCGTCAACATCCAATAATGGTTTTTGAGCAGAGGCCACACCGCTGCCTCCTTAAGGCAGTCTGGTACTCAGCCCTCCCTAAGGGACACATTGACTATCCCAGCCAGTAATGGCCCCAACATCCCCCAGTAGGGATGTGCAAACACCGGGGGCGGGTTTGGTGTTCAGCCCATTTGGGGTTCAGGTGCGGGGGACGGTTTTCCCTCCCCCTGCCCAGCCTCATAATTTTTTTTAACCCCCTCACCCCAGGGATTGCCCTACCTGGTGGTGCCAGAGCTCCAGCCCCAGGTCCAGCGGCGACGGGTCTGGCAGCAGTGTACTGGAGCACTTCAGGCCACCACTAGGCCTTCTGGGTCAAACCAGAAGGCTTAGTAGTGGCCTGAAGCATTCCAGAGCACCGCTGGACCTGCCAGACCCACCACCGCTGCCACTGCCACTGCCAGACCAGGAGCCTGACCTACCTGGTGGTGACAGGGCTCCGGTCCTGGGTCTGGTGGCAGTGGCAGCAGCGGTGGCAGCGGCAATGGGTCCAGTAGCGGCAGCGCTCCGGAGTGCTTCAGGCTGCTACTAGGCCTTCCAGTTTGACCCGGAAGGCCTAGTAGCGGCTTGAAGTGCTCCAGAGCACTGCTGCCACCGGACCCATTGCCAGACCCAGGGCCGGAGCCCCAGCACCACCAGGTAGGGTGATCCCTGGGGTGGGGGGGTTTAAAAAGTAAATAAATTACACGGCTGGGCAGTCTGTGTGGGGGGGGGAGGTGCTCCTCAGCACCCCTTGCACCCACGCAGCCTGGAGCAGGGAGGGAAAACCAGGTTCCTCCCTGCCCCTGCCTGAACGGGTTCAGAACCCGAACTTTGTTCGGCCGGTTTGGGTGGGGAGCGGCTTGGATTCGGGGTGTTCGCGAATGGGCCGAACAACCCGAGTTCGGGCTGAACCCCAAACTTCCAAACCACGTTCGCACATCCCTATCTCCCAGCTGGCCTTGACCAACCAAGATGGGCATGGGTCATGTTTAAAATAAGTCGCTTGAACAGCCCCCAGAATATTTTCCACATCAGAGAGCAACACACACTGAAATCAATCCCATAAAACAGGACAAGATCTTTTCAACTGCATCTCATTCACCCACTGTCAGAAGTGCAGCGTTGAAACGGTGGTGGATTTGAGCGGTTTTATCAGCAAGGAAGTCCACAAATAGGTCACAGCAAGCATTTGATAATTCTAACTCCAGGCAGAGGGAGACTGGACTGACCAGCCCCTTCAGCACCCAGAAAAGCTCAGCTGGATGGGACTTAGCGGACACAATGAGGGCAGCAAAGAAAGTCTTCTTTGGTCCCCACACCACCACAGCATAGGTATGTAACCATACTCTGTCACAATTGGTCAACTTCAGTATGAGAACGACACCACCGTCACTCTAACCACCGCCCTTCTCACTTCATCTGCTGCAGATCTTCCGTATACCATGGGGACCTGCGTTGTCGGTGATTTGGGAACAGATGCCTAGGAGCTGTACTATCAATGGCCTCAGTCAGCAGAGTTCCAAAAGATCACAAGGTCATTGAGTGAACACCCATTGACAATAGAGGGAACATCCCTCAAGGCATTACAGAACCTCTCTGGTTTCATAAGTCTCCAGGGGGAAACCAACCGTAGTTTCTCCACTCTACCCAGACAGCCTGGCAACTATGCCAACACAATTGCAAGTCTCGGTACAGCTATATCATCCCAGCAGGACCATCATCTCCCAAACTGCGTTGATTGACTCCAGAGTCTCAGGAAATTTTATGAACCTTGCCCTTTCCCGCAAATCTATGATGCCCCTCTGCAAGGACCTTCCAGTCTCGGTTGAATCCATCGATGAGTCTTTGACATCAGGGCCCATTATTTGGGAAACTGCCCCCACCCCCACCCCCCAGGAGTACAATGAACTGCTTTGCTTTTATCTAATTCATTCACGCCGGCACACCCTGATTTTGGACTTTCTGTGGCTTACCCCCATGACCCCTGGACTGAATGGGAACCCAGGAAAATCCTTTTTGAATCCTTCTGCTGGCAACAGAATCCTTCTGTTGGCCCCAACAATCAACCCACATAACTCACCAAAACCAGATTACCATTCTCACGACCTGATGGATGTTTTCAACAAGAAGGGGCTTGACCTCTGCTTCAACTCTGACCCTGACTGGCTCGCTCACTCTGAATGATGCCCCATGCCTCTAACTGACCCCTGCATTGGCTCTGATCCTACAATTACTTGTCCACTGATCCTGATCCTGCAGTGACTCATCCACCCATTCTGATCCTGCAAAGAACCTCACTTGCTGGCCTTTACTCTGCAGGCCACTCACATCTCAGCAACCCATACACCAGCAGTGTCTCAGGTTAATTCCCGAATCCCGATGAGAATGAAAAAAAAATTAAATCATTGTGCATGCACAAAATGGCTGCCGGGCCATTTGCAGATGTGCAGCCCTTTTCCAAAATGGCCACAACCATTTTAGAAAGAGGCTCAAAACAGCCTAGTGGCCATTGTGCATGCGTAGTGATTTTAAAAATGTATTTATTTTATACAAAAAAAATACAGAGAATTTGTACCGGGGACTCAGTTCTCAGATTCTTGGTATTTCTCACAAGTAGCTAAATTTCTTCTAAATTTCTTCTGCAGTCGTCCAGGGGCACCTTGCTTGAGGTTCCCCAAGTCTTCCAGGGGGCCACACCGGAGAGGATGTTCTCAGTGGCTGCGTTGTGACTGTGGAACTCCTTGCCAGTGGGGGCCCGACTGGCCCCTGACCTCCCCTCGTTTTGACAAAGTTGTAAGACCTGGCTGTTCTGCCAGCTGTTTGGCAAGGGAGATGGGTGATGGGTGGGGGTTTGGATTTTGAGTGGTGTGGAAGAGGGTGGGGAAGGGTATTTGGTACCTCCTTTTAAAGTTGTTTTAAGTGTTTTTATATTTTATATTTATATTTATTTATTTTAAATTTATATCCCGCCCCTCCTGCCCATAGGGCAGCCCGTGGCGGCAAACAACACTCAATAAAAATTTTTTTAAAACAATTTAAAAATACAATATAATATATGATGTGAGCCGCCATGTGCTGCCTGAGACAGGAGAGGTAGGATAATAATTTTTTAAAATAAATTTCAGCCTGTGACAGGAAAGTGCCACAAGAGACTGCTGTATCCTGAAGGGAAGTAAAAATGTCTTCTGGCTGAACTCAAGATGGCCACCGGCAGGAAGTAGCTGTGTTTGGGACGTGGCCCCAGGCTACAAAAGGAAGCAGCAGAGCCAGTGAGTGTCAGTTGTGTCTGGGCTGCTGAGAGAAGGAGCTAGGTTGTGAGTGCCTCTAAAAGGACTAAACCAGAGGGAACTGACAAGGGACTTGTGTGATAGCCAGAGCTGGGAAGCCTGGCTGGAGAGACTGAGTGTTTAGGGGCTTGCTGGGGAACTGAAGTCCAGGCTAAGAGCCTAGCAGCAGACAGGGGCTGCTTGGTGGAATGTATGGAGAACACTGTAAATATATTCATGTGGAGCTAATTCCTTGAGTGAGACTGTTGTGCGGGCCCTTATCCTGACAGGGACTTACTGTGGACAAGCACTACCCTGTTACAAAGTGACTGGAGAATGCAGGCACCCCCAACATTGGGTATCAGGCTGATTGCATGAAAGGGGGTCTGACCTGAAACAGGGAGGCTATTGAAGTCTACAGTAAGAGGATTGCTCCCAGAGTGGGAGACCCTGGAGTGTCCCCACATAGTGGACAAGGGGCCACGGAGTTGGGACTTGCTGGGCTGAGAGCAAGAGCGAAGAGCTCTATAAGGAAATGAGCAGAGAGCTCTTAAAAAGTATAGGGTGGGACCCTTGGTGTTGCCTAAATTATGGATGGTATCTCCAGAGAGGAGTAAATGTATGGATTGAAATGGATGTGGGACTGATGTAAGACAGCCTATCTGAGAGACAGGGCTGTCTCCTCCAAGGGGGGAGGTGTGTGGCAGGGAAGTGCCACAAGAGACTGCTGTATCCAGGCTGAGAGTCTAGCAGCAGACAGGGACTGTTTGGTGGAGGACACTGTAAATATATGCACATGGAGCTAATTCCCTGAGTGAGACAGTTGTATGGGCCCTTATCCTACAGGGACTTACTGTGAAAAAGCACCACCCCGTCACACAGCCTTAGTCCAGAAAGTCCTTAAGTCCTATTCAGGAACTTGAAACAGATTTCGATTGTGGTGTCTACAGAGGGAGGTTGAGCCCAGGTCAGCCAGCACTGCAAACATGCTGGACCTCATCAGAAAGAAGGAAAGAAAGGAAGAAACTGCATCAAATATTTCAGACGCTGCCCTCACCCCCCCTCACCCAAATTATGTCCTTAGACATTTTTTGAGACTTAACTATAATCCTGTGTTCCCCCAAACAATGAAAACATGCAAAGTATATCAAATATCAGTCAGGATCACAACTCCATCACACATGGTGTGATCTGTCTGGGTCTCGGATTTTTAATCCATAGTTTGGGAACCTTTGTGTAGCAAGGGGTCTTCCCAGAGGCACACTGAGGCACTGGGGTGTCTCATGGGGAATTAGCCAACCCCACTGCCAGCCACACCCATTCAGCCTTCAACTTGGCTATATTCCCCCAAGTAGGGGGGTGCACTCTGTGGGGTACCCCTGTAGGGGCACCAGTCTTGGCCTCCTACCTCCCGTTATAGCCAAGGCCTACGCCACCATATGTGCACACTGTCTCTATTCCAGGGCTTGACCCCCAAACCCTCTCTATTCTCCACCATAATCCTTTAGCTGGTCCTGGTCCCTATGCTGTCAGCAGGCCCTTCATCAAGGTTACTTCCTACACTGCCCCTCTCTCATCTGAGCCCAGGCCCTTCATAGGCCCTGAACATGCTCTGTTCACCTGGGTCCCTACTGAGCATGTCTCCGGACCTGGAGCTCAGAAAGGGTTACAGAACCCTACTGAGCATGCCCCAGTACTAAACAGCCCTGAAGGTTCCACTGGGCATGCTCCCTGGCTATAATATTTAAATTTATTTCATTTATTTTTTTATATGTATGCATGTACATTTTGACCCCATCCCTCTCACTACAAGCAACTCAGGGCGGTTCACTTTGAGCTGAATATGGCTATTATTCACCCTTCCAGAGGGAGTGTCCAACCCAGGCTGCCTTCTTGCCAGGGCTGGCATCCCCAGACCCACACATGTGCACAACCTGCCAGCTAGCCCATTCAGTCCCCTCTTAAAGGGGCGTCAGCCCCAGGGGACTGTGCCCAGCTACACTCCCCCCCACCCCACCCCCAAAGAGACAGGGTTCTCGCAGAGAAGACTGGCTTAACCGCTTGTCAGCAGGGTGCAGCTTCTCTCAGACCCCACAGGTCTTCAGGGCATACTCAGTTGAGGAGTAGCCTCCCCTCAACCTTCCAAGGATTACCATTATCACCTGTTGGGGAGCGTTCCTCCACCCAACTCAGTCTTGGGAATCAGCATTACAAGCGCCACAATTTCAAGAATAACCCTGCAGTACATATGCAGATGCAGTGACTCTGACCTGCAAAAATCTGGAACTTGTAAAGGACGCAAGTAGAAGCCGAGGGGAGGGGAAAGGAGTGGAATGTTGGGAGGGTGGAAGTTGAAGGAGGAGGAGTTGGAAAGAGGGAGAAAATGGAGGGAGACGTGATCTGTCGAATAAGATGTTAGTTGGCACCCTCCTAATCCATGGATAGCAAACTTTGGGTTGAAGTTCAAGGAGAACTCTGATGCAATCACCCCTTCCAAATACCAAGAGTGAGCTGCCATCACCAGGACAGTGGACAAAGAGTTGAATCTGGGGATCTGAATAGCGGGTGCTGCGTAGCTGGGAGAGCAGCTGGAATACAAAGACCATTCATGAACATTCAACAAGCAGCTGGAAACCAGGACATCAGAAGAGCACAGATTTGTGGAGTGACATTAGAATTGTTAATGTGTAGTGATTCTTCTAAGAAACTGTTAAAAGCCATTCTATCGTTAACTAACAGGGACGAAGAAGAAACTGGTCTCTAGCCTTGATAGAAACCATTAGCTGAACGTATAATCTAAAATATAGTTTTAATTGTTATTAGAGTTAAAGGTTTACTTGTTAAATCCAGTGAGTCTTTGGTTTGATTGTCTCTGCCTCTCTTCCTGCTTGGAAAAGAGGGACTTCAAGGCATTACACAAGCATAGTTAGCAGGGGTCGGAATTCCGGTTCTCCCGAGAACCGATATTACCGGTATTTGGGTGTACTGACTTAATCCGATAAATTCAATATTTACCTGTACCGATATACCGGATTTTTAACATTGGCCGCTTTACCGGATTTTTTACATTGCGGCCATTGAAGTCAATAGCCGCAATGTAAAAAATGCAGTAACGCGGCCAATGTTAAAAATCCCGTATGCCAATACTGATAAATCTGGTTTCAATCCGGTATTCTCCCTGGTGTCCCACCTCTAAAGTTAGGCTATACAGACTCCATGGTTTGTATGAGACCCTTCTGAGGGTTGGAGGCCGGCCCACCCAGTCCTTCAAGACTTTCCCTCCAAGTCCTGGACCCTCAAAGCCAACTATTGTGGCTGTGTACTACACAAGTACAGTACAGTCCCTCCCAGGGCTCTCCTTGGCTTGGGTGGTCAGCTCTTCCACCTACCCTACCACCCATAAGTGACAAGTTCCCTCTGTTGCCATTTCACATGAGTCATTCTTCACAGTTCCTGTCCCAGTTAGCTCCATCGACTACACCTGCTAGGTTCCCATGGGTTAAACCTGCCAGGTTCCCATAGTTTACAGTTCCAGCCGGCTCTATCACCTTCCTGCCGGGCTAGGCAACTTGAGGTTCTGTGGTGTCCGGTGACTGGCTCAAATGTTCCTTGCCACCGTTAGTTACCTTTGGGTACCAGCCCACTGGCTTGCTGTACCTCTACGTCACCAATAGCCAAACCATCTGAGCCCCTTTAAAAGAGATTCCTTTTTACCCCTCAGAAGGGATGGAAGTCAGGCCCACCCAACCTTTCTTGAATCCCAGTCCTGGGCCCCTTGCAAGTGGGTCTTTACCCACTAGGACTCTTATATTCAAGTGTCCTTATCCAGAACTCTCAGTCAGAAGTAGACCCTCCTTGGTCTGCCTGTTCCAATCTCAGCTCCTCTATTTCTCCCTTGAGGGCTAGTTTCTCCTCTAAGATCGCTTTTAGATGAGTGGCTGGATATACCAGTTTGAACATGCTTCCTGAAAAGCTGCCCGGGGTGCGTTTAGATGCACCGGAAGTAGCTGGCCGCCATAGGAATTGCAGCTCTCATGGTCTCTTTGAAGCCATATTTGGAAAGCCCTGAAAACTGCTCATGGTTGCTCAACTGTCCCTCTTCCCAGCAAGTCCAGCATTGTGCTCACTGTGGCTGACCCCCAGCAAGTACAGCACTGTGCCCACTGTAGCTGACTCTTTGCCTGAGCCCAACAAGTTCTCCTTCTCTGAACTTTACCACTCCCTCAGGAACTTTGGTTACCAGGCATTCCCTCCAGTAATGGCCCAAGTTCCCACAGGCAAAACAAGCTTCCTCCATTTTAGACCTCTTCCTCAGTAGAGTCTTTTTTGCAGGGTTCCCCCAGAGTACCTGGCCTGTTCCCTCACAGGGCTCACAGGTTTTATCTTTTCTCCCTTGTTGACCTCTGGCCCCATACAGCACCCACCTCTGACTACCCAGAGTTTTGTTGCCTCCTCTAACCCTAAAGGGGCATTCTCTATGTAAGTGTCCCCATTGCCTGCAACAATAGCTCCGTTTTGGGGTTCCACAGCATGAAAGCCCTGGTACCTTCTTTCATCACTGTCTGTCTGGACAGTGGGGTGTGCTGTTCACTCCAGTCCACGCCATGCCATCGCAACTCAGGCTCCACCCAGCTCCAAAGGCTGATAGCCTGTCTCCGACAAGGGTACACTCCTCCAACAATCCCCGGGTTCCATTCTGGGATCCACATGTTGGTGAGCGTGGGCAAGCTTCCTGGCTCCCAGTCCAGCTCAAGCCCATTGCTGGCTGAGGTACTCGACTCATTAGCAATCCTCATTCACACAGGTCTGGGTTTAATCCTCCAACAAGGCTTTTCCTCTGGCTCCAGACACGCAGCTCTCCTGCTCTCACTCTGTCTGGTGGCAAGCCTCCCCCTCTAATTAGTCTGGTAGCTCAGAACAGACAAAGTCCAAGTCCCAAACAAAATGGTGTCTTGACTCAAAATGGCTGCCAAAGTGGGGTGCAGTTCCACTTAGCACCAGAGGGTGGCTCTATGCCCACATTCTCCATCACGCTCTAGCAGCGGGCCTTCTCAGGGTCTCATGGGGAATTAGCCAACCCCGCTGCTACACTAATTCAGCCTTCAACTTGGCTGTATTCCCCCAAGTAGGGGGGTTCACGGCACGCTGCAGGGTACCCCTGTAGGGGTCCCACCCTTGGCCTCCTATGTCCTGTTCTAGCCAAGGCTTCCACCACCATATGTGCACACTGTCTCTATTCTAGGGCTTGACCCAAAAGCCCTCTCTCTTCTCTACATTAAGCCTTTGCCTGGTTCCTATGCTATCATCAGACCCGTCATCAAAGTTACTTTTCTGGAGTAGGGCGCTCATATCCCTAGCTCCTACACTGCCCCTCTTTCAACTGAAAGGCCCTTTATAAGCCCAGAACATGCTAAGTTCACCTGGTCCCTACTGAGCATGTCTCTGTAGTCGGAGCTCAGAGAGGGTTACAGAGCCCTACTGAGCATGCCCCAGTACTTAGAACTCTCAACAGCCCTGAAGCTTCCACTAGGCATGCTCCCTGGCTATTTTATGGCTATTCACCCTTCCAGGGCTAGTGTCCAACCCAGGCTGCTGTCTCAACAGGGCTGGTGTCAGATCCATGCATGCGCACAGCCTGCCAGCTGGCCCCCCTCTTAAAGGGGCCCCAGCCCCAGAGGACTGTGCCCTGCTACACTTTGCTCTACTGTTTCCTGAAGCAGTTGAGACAGAGATTGATTAGCGAGAAATTCTCCCTGTCTGATGCTGACCAGAGTTTGAAGTGCACTAGAACTTCACTTAACAAACTCCCCCTAATCCAGATCCTTCATTATTTGGGGAATACTTTTATGTAAGCATATTCTTTCATTGCTGATCAGCATGAGACAGCTGATCAGTACATACTGGAATTCTCCAAGAATGACCTTAGAATTTGCAGGGCCCAGGGTGAAAATAAAATGCAAGGCCCCCATGACCCTACCCTCCATAGCCCACTCCTTTACATTTCTTCTGTAGGGCCTTGATCCCCCAACCTAGTAGGTGAACTGAGGAGGGGGGGGGGGTTTCAGGGCCTTCAGGATAGGAAGCAGCTAAAATCACAGGTGGGGAGAAGGCCCTGCAGAATGAGCCTGCCCTAGGGCCTCACATTAGTCACTGGTCCTGCTGAGGCTACCAGGACTGAGCCTCCCTGTGGGGCCCGTAATTGTGGGGCATGAGCTGTGACCCCTACTGGCCCTGCTTATCACCACCCCTGGAACTCTCACCTATCAAAACACTTCTCTAATCTAGACAAAAGCATATCCCCTGAAGTGACGGATTCAGGGATTTCTATCAGAGTAATATTCTGTAACAGAAACACAGCCTCATAGCAGCAAACTACACTCAAATTGATGGATAGGTAAGTAGCTAGGTAGGTAGGTCCTCTCCAAAAATGACTCAAGCATAGTGTTTTAATTGTGATGTCACAATAGTGCCCAGAGATCTCAGTCTTTGGGACAAGGGGTCCATCGTACTTGGTGCTGTACATATATAAGCAAAGGCAAAGTCCCTGACATGATCGCCCACTATATTATCAAATACTTTGGGAAGATTTTAACCACACAGCTCCCATTAACAAAAATAGGAATCACATAACTATAACTCCACAAAAGACACTGAACATTCAGCAGAGTATTCTTTAAATAGATCCAGATGAGGGCTAAATTCAGCTGTGATAGAGATGGACACAATGCCATTGAAATCAAGAAAGTTACAACATCATGGCTGATTTTGACCTTCTATTTTTAGCATGGTGCCAAAGAATGGCACAAACAATGTACTTTTTGGTAAAGTACAAATGAAGGCTGTTGTCTCATCTGAGGCCCTTGAGGGCATTTATCCAGAGCACTAAAAACATCTTACAGTTTGGCACAGCTTGCAAATGCTGAGCCACAGAGATCCCAAAGTGGAGCACTCAGGGGCTGCAGGTTACAAGTGAAAAAGGTGAAGCAGCAAGTTCATAATTTACATACAATGCTTGAACTTTATTCCTTCTCGGCCAAGTAGTGCCTGCCAGTGCCCAAAGTGGGGTTGTGCGTGTTGTCATGGCCTGCAGGCAGAGACTCAGCGGCAGCAGCAGCAGCAGATGCCGGGAAAGCTTGGGTCTTGGTGGCTGACACCCATAGGGGGCGGGACATTGCAGGTTGGCATTGGTGGAGCAGCGACAGAGGTCTGGCCAGGGCTTGGTGGCCAGCACCCCTACTTGGACGGGCACTGCAGGCTGCCATGCATCGGTGGAGCAGTAGCAGAGGCCCAGCCCTGGCTTGGTGGCTGGCATCCCTACTTGGCCGGGCATTGCAGGCTGGCAGACCTCCAGTTCTGCTTTCTCTATGCTAGGTTCTCCATTTCTAGTCACCATCACGGCAGGCGGTGGCTGGCTGGTCACGTAAATCACCACCGGGCAAGGCTACTTGACCAATTTGCAGAAGAGTTGGTCGAAATCTGGCGAGCAGAATGCCAGCCTGCAATGCCCAGCCCTGTATTGGTGCCAGCCACAACCAAGCCCGGGCTGGGCCTCTGCCACAGCTCCACTGATGCCTGGCAGCCTGCAATGACTGTTTATTTAGAAGGGTACCATCCTCAAGGGGAAGTGGTTTTAGTAACAGAGTAGGCAAAAGAAGTTGTGTCACAAAATATTCAGCATGAGGCCACTTCCCTGGGTGCTTTGACACATGGG
Organism: Sphenodon punctatus; assembly: GCA_003113815.1. Classification (NCBI taxonomy): domain Eukaryota; kingdom Metazoa; phylum Chordata; class Lepidosauria; order Sphenodontia; family Sphenodontidae; genus Sphenodon; species Sphenodon punctatus. Next base: position 840,806 of record QEPC01003954.1, read on the forward strand.
AATTGGTCACGCACTCACAGTGCTGGGTAATAGTGGTTCTGATCCTTCAGGATTATGTCCGGTTAAGATGGATCCTTTGCCTGCACTTCCTCTCTCCCCCTCAATATTGGGGATGGAGGAATTTTATTTCCCCTCAAACCAATTGCAACTGCAGATGAAGTGGAGGAATGATGGGCAGGCCCGCTAAGGAAGTCTTATCTCTATAGTTTCTCGGAACATTTGAGGTTGGAAAACCAAATTAATGGATAATGATTTTGGTTGTTTAATTATATCCTTTGATATTATTTTGCTCCAAGACACGTGGCATGCAGGGCAATTGGACTTGGATGGATATGTGTCCTTTGTCATGGACGTAACCCCATCTGAAGTGAAGAGTAGGCGTAGCGGGGGTTTGGGCTGTTTAATATCTTAAATAGACACACTGGCAGGCCTCCAGTTCTGCTCGCTCTATGCTGGATTCTCCAGTTCTAGTCACCATCACGGCCGGGCATTGCAGGCTTCCAGGCATCGGTGGAGCAGTGGCAGATGCCCGGCCAGGGCTTGGTGGCTGGCACCCCTACTTGTCCGGGTGTTGCAGGCTTCCAGGCATCGATGGAGCAGCAGTGAAGGCCCAGCTAGGGCTTGGTGGTTGGCACCCTTACTTGGCTGGGTGTTGCAGGCTGCCAGGCATCGGCGGAGCAGTGGCAGAGGCCTGGCCAGGACTTGGTAGCTGGCACCCCTACTTGTCCGGGCGTTGCAGACTGCCAGGCATTGGCAGAGCAGAGGAAGAGGTCCGGTCAGGGCTTGGTGACTGGCACTCCTACTCGGCCAGGCATTGCAGGTTGGCATTGTACTTGACTGAGCTCAATAATCTCTATTGCAAATTGAACAAGCCTTGCCCCCATCTACAAAATTGAGGAGCAAATGGCTGATGTGAAGCACCAGCAGCAGCGGACTTTGGTTTGTCAGGGCACAGTAACTGTGGCTGGCACCCCTAATTGGCCAGTCATTGCAGGCTAGCTGGCATCGGTGAAGCAGCAGAAGAGGCACGGCCAGAGCTCGGTGGCTGGCACCCCTACTCGGCCGGGCATTGCAGACTGCCAGGCATTGGTGGAGCAGCAGCAGAGGCCCGGCCAGGGCTTGGTGGCAGGCATCGGTGGCAGCCTGACTCAGGGTGGTGTGCGAGGGCAGCTTAAACTGGGGGGCCAGGAAGCCAATCAGGTGCCTAAACCCCATGTCCCTGACCACCAAGAAGGGCTGCCCATTGAGCACAATCATTTCCCCCAACATGTGCGTAGCTTTCAGACTGGCTGGCTGTTTCAGTTGAAAGCCACGCCACCCTCCACATCCTGCAGCTGCCGATGGATTTGGCAGCTGCCCCCACCCCAGCTCTCGATGAGTTGGATGGACAGTCCTCCTTGCCTGTGACGTAGGCCCCAGAACCCTGATGGTGGATCCTGGGGCTAGAGTGGCTGGCTGTTTCTTGATGCAGTGGAATGACAGCCCTCCCTGCCAGGAATGTATGCTGGCTAGCATCGGTGGAGCATTGGCAGAAAGTGAAGTCGAACAACCGCCCTCCCTGCCTGGAACGTAGGCCCCAGAACCCTGATGGTGGGTCCTGGAGCTGCTGACTGTTTCTTGATGCGGTGGAATTATGGCTCCCTGTGCATGGACTGACGGCCCCAGAACCCTGACGGTGGGTCCTGGGACTGGAGTGGCAGCTTCTGGATGAAGTGGAACGACAGCCCTCCCTGCCTGGAACATAGACTGACTGGCATCTGTGAAGCATTTGTAGATAGTGAAGTGGAACAATAGCCCTCCCTGCCTGTAATGTAGGCCCCAGAACCCTGATGGTGGATCCTGGAACTGGAGTGGCTGGCTGTTTCTTTATGTGGTGGAATGACAGCTCCCAGAACCGTCATTCCACCGCAAAGATGTACGTAGTATGAGTACTGGAAAATATTTATTTATTTTATTTTTAAAAATTTATATCCCACCCCTCTTGCCCTCAGGGCAGCCCGGGGCAGCAAACAACATTAAATAAAAATACACAATTTTAAAAACAATTTAAAAATACAACATGTGGGGAAAAACCCCACCCCCACCCCACCCCCACCCCTTGCAAAAAGCCTGACGGAACAGCCAGGCATTCAGCTGTTATACCATGAATTACCGTAAAGAAAAGATGGTCTTTTCAGACACCTCCCTACTCTTCCTTTACTTTCTTCCAGAATACCCTCTGCTCATTGTACCTTTTTCATTAGTTCCTGCTCCTCTTTCTCTGGAGTTCATGGACCCCAAATGACTACCTGCTGTGTAGTTCTTTGCTGATCACAGCCCAGAAGAGGTTATTCTATCATATAAGCATGAATTAATTGAGAGAAGCCAAGATTCTTAACACAGGCAGCTCAAAACAGTTCATTCATGAAACCACTTATTTCGGTGCCTTAATAGGGACATATGGCAGAATTTATAAAATGCACAAATCAGAGCTCAGTCCCCAACTTTCACTGACTTTTTTGTTTGTCACCCTTAATACCTTTGGAAAGCTTTCCTTAAGTGCTTAATCTTAGACACTTGTTCTGTGCTCTCTTGTTCCATGGTCATGTGGAAAACTTTTGTTGTGTATAGTCATGGGGTTAAAAATGAGGAAGAAAAGAGTTGAGATGCCGCTCCATTCATGTTTTGGGAATATAGAACAATATTCTCCTTAATTTATTTCCTCCCCCTGCCTCTTCAAATTCCTGTAATGGCAATCAATGGGGGTTGAGGTTAAAAAGTTGCTCTGCTCCCTGATAGTATTTGAATTAGGGCTGTACTTCTGGGTACGCGAACAAAATTCCAAAGTTCTGGGTACTTGGTCTGAGTACTCCGTGGTACTTTGGAACTTTTTTCAAGGACCCAGAATTCCAGATGTCAGAAATACTCAGAACTTGGAATTGTGGAAACTCGGAACTACTCCGTGCCAAAAAAGCCTCCATTGTGTGTGCCCTGCCCACCTATGCAGCCCCCTCCGCACACACTATTAACCAGAAAGAAACTTGAAAGTATTTCCACAGTGCCCTGACTGGTCATATCTTGGCAAAGTTCTTGAACCCACAGTCAAAGCACTACCCAGAAAAGAAGGCTAGCAAGAGTGGGACAATCACTCAAGAAGACCACCCCACAAAAGTGCAACTGCGTGCAGAAACAATAAAAGCCAACGGCAGTATACCCACAGCATGGACCACTGTCAGCAGTGAGTGCACCCACTTTAAAGTAATTATGCCAACCAAGCATTGCACAGAAAAGCAGGCTAGGAAGAATGGGGCATTCACTCAAGAAGAACACAATCCCACAAAACTGCACAACTGCGTGCAGAAATCCCATCAAAAGCCAGCTAACCCAGAAGACATATTATAACACCCATAAGAAAGAAACTAGACACACACACACACACACACACACACACACACACACGTATTTTTAAAAAAGACATGGCATTGGTTCTGAGGCACTGGTAACTTGAACATCCCAGGCAAGGGGAAGTGGAGCCAGGCAGAACGATTCCTCTGACCACATGGTGAGAAACAGCTGTCAGAACAGTAGAAATTACAGTTAACTTGCACTTTACAATTAGGCTCTGCCCAAAGGCACCTCCTGGCAGTCTCCTTTAATTTTCTAAAAGGCTAATTCCTCCTACCCACCAACACTCAACCCTTCTACCCTGCCCAGATTGAGATGGTCTAACTAAATGAAAAATCAGGCTTGAAAGTGCAGTTTTCCAAGTGCGATATCTCAGCTTTTATCCAATGGTTTCAGCTGAAATTTCCACAGCAGGAACTCTTTACCCCAGTGATACTTCACAATCCTAACTTTGATCCTGCCAATTTCAGAACAAATAGAATGTTGGGGCTTTATAATGTAGTGTACAACACACCTTAACTATTAGAGCACTCCCACGCTCTAATAATGGGAGGGAGGAGGATGGAGGAAGGGCTGCATGTGTTGCTGTGCACCCTGCTTGGCTAGGTAATTAAAGGGGAGAGGAAGGGGAATGGGGTGTATGTTTACATTGTTGTTGTTTACATTGTGCACACCCTGATTGGCTAGGCAATTGAACAGCTGTAGATGCTGCACATGGCAACACCTGCTGAGGCACCAAGCTGGTACCGAAGAGTTTGAAGTTTTTGAAGTTTCCGCACTTCTCCGAACTTTTCCGATGTTCAGGATTTCATTACATTATAAAGTCCCAACATATTTACTCTAAAATCAGCAGGATCAAAGTTAGGATTGTGGAGTATCACTGGGGTAAAGGGTTCCTGCTGTGGAAATTTCAGCTGAAACCACTTTGGGTGTGGGGTGGGCAAGGGACCGAGGGCAGGGACAAGGGAGCAAGGGAGCAAGGCCGGGGGCGCTTTGGGTGTGGGGGGCAAGGGAGCAAGATCAGGGGGGTGCTTTGGATGTGGGAGAGGCAAGGGAGTGAGGGCAAGGGGTTGCTTTAGGTGTGGGAGTGCAAGGGACTGAGGGCAAGGGGGCGCTTTGGTTTCGGGGGGCAAGGAGCAATGGCAGTGGGGTTGCTTTGGGTGTGGGAGAGGCAAGGGAGTAAGGGCAGGGGACGTTTTGTGTGGCAACAAGGGAGCGAGGGCAGGGGGCACTTTGGTTTGGAGGGCAAGGGAGCAATGGCACTTTGGGTGTGGGGGAGGCAAGAGAGTGAGGGCAGGGGGTCGCTTTGGGTGAGGGGGTCAAGGGAGTGAGGGTGGGGGGCACTTTATGTGAGGGAGGCAAGAGAGTGAGGGCAGGGGGTTGCTTTGGGTGGGGGGCACTTTATGTGGGGGAAGAAAAGGGAGAGAGGGCAGGGGGTGCTTTGGGTCTGGGGGAGGCAAGGGAGCGAGGGCAGGGGGGGCACTTTGGGTCTGGGAGAAGCAAGGGAGCAAGGGCAGGGGGGCGCTTTGGGTGTGGGGAGGCAAGGAAGCGAAAGCGGGGTGTGTGCTTTTTAAAAAAACAAAATGCTTGGATATTCCATAGCCAAAAAACCTCTCATTTACAAGAAGAGTTAATTCAATCATGCACTAAAAAGCATGGAAATTGCAAGTTAAGGCTCCCGCCTTAACTTCTGTGCCATGTTAGCAGTAAAGACACACAACTTAGGCTCCATGCACCCACCCTTTGTCTTTCAGCCCCAATCCTCTTTCTCTGCAGGTTGGGGGCAACACAAGCTGGGGACAGGAGGGCAGGAGCTGGCCCCTCACCTCCTCTGTTTCCTCCTTAAGAAAGAGAACTTAGGAGGCCTGGTCCCGCCCTTTCTCCCTGTCTAATCTACTTGGTCTCAACCCTTTAACAGAGAACTCGGGACTCCTGGCCTCTAGCCTCTTCACCTCACTCTAATCCAATAGGCTGCACTCCCTTCACAAGCAACTCAACAGTCCTGGTTCCTAGATAGCTCTCCTCTCTCCTGCTCAGCTCTCAACCTTATAGCAGACAACCCAGAAGTCCTGGATCCAAGTCGCCCCTCTAGCCCCCACTCCCCTCACAGAGAACTCAAAAGCTCTGGGAGAAATACAATGTTTGTCTGTGTGTGTCATATGGAACAGAAGTAAGGGTGTGTTTGGGAAAAAAACAGGAGAGGAATGGAACAACAGGGAGGGAGATTATTGGGACTCCAAGGATAGGGAGTCAGCTATGGTAAATGGGTTAATCGATAGGACTGCTCCCCCTGGTATCCCATCAGTCTTCTGAATCAGTTATCACTCAGAACCTTGTTATTGTAACTATTTCTAATTCCTCCTGTCATTCCACCCACTTACTTGATCCTTCACACTCTGTATTTTTTCCTATCATTCCAACCATTCCACTTACTGCATCTGGTGCCTTGCTTCCTCATTATTTCACACCCTCTTGCCTTCCCCATGTACTCTCAAAGATGCAGCTGGGTTGTATAATTTCACAGTCACTTAACTGGATGTTGGAATGACAATAATATTTATTTAGAAATTGGCATTGCTGTTGCCTCCATTCCTTCCAACAGCCATTCCATTTAATTAATTTCAATACATACCCAACTTAAAATTTAAAATAAACATTTGTATATGACTGTACCCAGCTTCACTGTGCTCTGAGAGGGCAATGGGGACTAGTGGGTAGGAGGGACCTTTGTGAGACATTACTCAGCTGTCCCATTCTCCCCAGCTGACATGAAAGAATAGAGGGAATGGAGGGGTTGAGGGGCCAACTCACGCATTCCTGTCCCCAGCTTCAGTGTTGACCCAACCCGCAGAGGAAGAAGATTGGGGCTGAAAGACGAAGGCAAAGTGTGGGTGCATGGAGCCTAAATTGTAAGTGAGCACAATATGTGAGACTGTACAATGTCTTTAAGGCTCCAGCCTTAACTTCCGTGCCATGTTAGCAGTAACTTGCAATTTCCATGCTTTTTAGTGCATGATTGAATTCGCAAGAGCCTTAACTCTTCTTGTAAACCAGATGTTTTTTGACTATGGAATGCAGTATATAAGGGGCTGCAATGCAAAGAGAGGGAGAGGGAAGGAGTGGATGAAATAGAATAAATAATGCAATATAAATTATAACACACACACACTTGGGGAGGGAATACATAGCGTAAAAGTTGGGAGGGCATAGCGTGAGTGTATATAGTAGTACTTAGGTTAGTTATAAATTAGATAGAAATTAGGCTAGGAATAGGATTTGTTGTTGTTAGGACATATAGATATAGGATATCATTATAGTTATAGGGTAGGAATAGGATAATAGGATAATAAAAATATATATTATAGTTTAGGAATCGCATATAGGAATATGTATATATTTTTATTATATAGAGAGAATTAGGGTTAGGACTAAGAAGCATGACCGAGAAGGAGGCGAGGGCAGTGGAGGAGTCTGAGGCAAAGGACCAGGTGTTGGAAGAGGCAAAGCCTGCGCCTGCCAGGCAATGGCAGCAGCACCAGGTATGAAGGTCTGTAGTGTGGGACTGCTTCTCCCAGCCCCAGGGAATGGACCCCACTGCTGCTCTGTGCTTCCACTGCAACAGGGAGGTGTGGCGTGGGGGACATAGCAGAACCTCCACCCTTCGCAGTCACCTTTGCAGGACCCATGGAATTGGCCTTGATGAGGAAAGGGAGACAGCAAGCAGGTGGCAGGCAGCAAGGCTGGGCCTGGGGGGCAAGCTGTGCCTGCCAGGTGAAGGAGGCAGAGCCCCTCGTCCCCCTCAGCAGCAGAGATGGAGGCTGGCCCTATGCAGGCTGAGGAGAAGTTGCCCCTGCTCCCAGAGCTGAATGGGCTGACTCGTGCTATCGAGTCTGGGCGTGCAGCTCTGGACCAACTGTCCCAGGTACGTGACTCATTAGTGAAGCAGCATCGTGACCTGGGATGTCGTCAGGCGGAGAACGTGGCCTACTGTGCCTGCATGAGGCAGACAAGGCAGGTCAATGTTGCATTCCGCAGGGCCCTGATGGAGCATGTGGGTGTGTGTGGGTGTGTCTGGGTGTGTGTGTCTGTAGCCCAGTGGCTGGATGCCGCTCAGGCTGCTGGCATGCAGGTGCCCCTACAGCCAGACCTTCCACTACTACCAACGAGGATTGGTGGTAGATGTCAGTGCCTCGTTCCCTTCCTCTACCAATTCGTCTGAGACTAGCAGCCAGACAAATTGATGATTGTAGGGATGAGGAGGATTTCTCCTTGCCCTCTCTCCTCTAGCTTTGGGTTAGGTTAGGTCAAGTCAAAATTTTATTGTTTAGCCGTTGGCTGTAACAAAATTGCTAGTACAAAAGCTGCTTGAACGTGTTGTCTACTCCCGCTGCCTTGACTTCCTATCCTCCAACTCCTCCCTTGACCCCCTCCAATCTGGCTTCCGCCCCCTTCATTCTACTGAAACTGCTCTCGCTAAGATCACCAACGATCTTCTGGTGGCTAAATCTAAACGTCTCTATTCCATTCTTGTCCTCCTTGATCTCTCTGCTGCCTTCGATACTGTTGACCACTCACTCTTGCTGGATTCCCTTCACTCCCTTGGCTTTTGTGGCTCTGTCCATAACTGGTTCTCCTCCTACCTCTCTGACCGCTCCTTTAATGTGTCTCTCTCCAACTCCACCTCCTCCTCCTTCCCCCTCTCAGTTGGTGTTCCTCAAGGCTCTGTTCTTGGCCCTCTCCTCTTCTCGATCTATACCTCATCCTTAGGCAAACTCATTGCCTCCCATGGCTTCCAATACCACCTCTATGCTGATGACACTCAACTCTATCTCTCTACTCCCTCTCTCTCTCCCTCTGTTCAAGCTCGTCTCATCAACTGTCTCTCTGACATCTCTACCTGGATGTCTCAACGTCAACTCAAACTCAACATGGCTAAAACTGAACTCCTTATCTTCCCCCCTCATCCTTCCTCTCCTTCCTCACTGTCAATAACTATTGATGGAGTCACCATCCTGCCTGTCCCCCAAGCCCGTAGCCTAGGCTTCATCTTTGACTCAGCCCTTTCTTTTAAACCCTACATTGACTCTGTTGCTAAATCCTGTCGCTTCTCCCTCCATAACATTGCTAAGATTCGCCCTTTTCTCTCTGTCTCGTCTGCCAAAACTCTTGTTCATGCTCTGGTCATCTCTCGCCTCGATTACTGTAACCTCCTTCTCACTGGCCTTCCCCGGTCTCACCTTTCTCCCCTCATCTCTGTCCAAAACTCTGCTGCCAGGGTCATCTACCTCGCCAGTCGCTTCGACCATGTGCAGCCCCTCCTCTCTTCGCTTCACTGGCTTCCCCTTCCTGAACGAATCCTGCACAAGCTCCTAGTCTTCACCTATAAAGCTCTTCACAACCTTGCTCCCCCCTACCTCTCTGCACTTATCGCCCTCCATACTCCAGCCCGTGCACTTCGCTCCTCCTCTGTCCCTTCTCTCACCCTTCCACGCCTTCCCTGCTCCCCTAAGCGCCTTCGTCCCTTCTCACTTGCTGCCCCCCATGCCTGGAACTCCCTCCCTGTCCACATCCGCCTTGCCCCCTCCCTTCATACCTTCAAATCTCTCCTTAAAACTCACCTCTTTCGCTCTGCTCTGTCTGACTCTTTATCCTGCTGAGCCACTATTCCTATACCTACGATCGGTTTACCCTTATCCTTGCAACATGGACCTGCCTGCTGTCATTCTCATCGTAACCAAGCCAAGTACGTGCACTTGAGACCTCGCATCTTCATGAATGTTAGACCCCTTGTCTCTCCCTCTGTTCCCCTTCCTAAGTCTCTCCCCCAGCTCCTGTCTCTCAGATTGTAAGCCCTAGGGGCAGGGACCGTGTCTATTTTATTACTTTGTAAAGTGCCAGGTACACTGCTGGCACTATATAAATGTTTGTTAATAATAAATAATAATAATAGTACAAATACCAAGCTAATATAAATGCCTAGATGGCCAGAACAAGGTACTAAGGAATACTGATACAAGTATAAAATATAAAATATGCCCTCCAGGCCAAACCTCAAGAAGACTTCCCCCCTAAACCCCTCCCTTGCACGCACTTTCCAGTGACGCATGTGAGGAAACGCGGCCTACTGTTAAAAGGGAATATAAAGTCTACTGAAAGCTTCCAACAATGCAATGTAATGACAATTGCCTAGAAATTATAAAAATAGATAGATCTCTTATAAACTCAGAGATGGGTAAAGAGAAGAAATGATAATGGCCTCCCCAGTCTTTAACCAGCGTACTTTGCCCCTATATTTCGTGCTTACCCTGTATAGTGGGGGCTTGAGGAGACTCGGCTGACATGCAGGAATAGTACAAGAATGAGGCCCACAATTCCTTCCGGCTAGGCCTGGGTCCTCCAGTTATGGAACGAACTCCTGGCGGATATGTAGAATGGCCAGAGCCAGCCCAGATACTGCCCTGACCAGCTCCAAGTCCACCGGACTGAGAAGTTTGCGGATCTCCAGACCGCCCACTCCTGCATCCCCGAGGAATCGAAATCTAGGACCAGCAAACAAGGGGCACCTGAGAAGGATGTGGTCGACCGTGTCTACCTCACCTGATTTGCACAGGGGGCATACCCTCTGCATCCAGGGGGTCCCCTTATACCGGCCCTCTACGAGAGCCAATGGAAATGAATTGGTCCTCAACTTGAAGAAAGCTATCCGCTTCCTTGCATCCAACCAATTAAAGAGGTAATACTCTCCCTGGCCCCTGGGGTTAAATGGTATATGCGCGGGGGCCACCTTCTGTTCAGCCTGGAGTGCAGCCTCCAGTTGCAGTGTCTGGTCAGATATCCTCTTTTTAATTAGGCTCTTAGCAGCCGTCTGACCAGCAGATCTCAGGCTCTCAGCAGAGAACCGTAGACGGTGGACCTCCTTCTCCACCTCCCGGGACCAAGGGGCCCCAAGTTCTTCCTTAATGGCCATGGTTAGAAGCGAGGTTTTACAGGGAGTACCACCTTCTCCCAGAAATTAATCAGTGCCTGGAGAGCATAAGCTTTAAGTGGAAGGCACAAGGCCTCTGCTCTTAAGATGACTTGCGGTAGCCCCCTAGGAGCACCCAGTATGACCTCCCTGTTCCCTGTCTGGATCCTGCCCCTTGGAATATGGATAAGATATTTTAAATATGGATGTGATGACTTTTAAATACGACTTTTAAACATGGATATGACTTAAAAAGAGAGGGCAAAGATGGATATGACTTAATTCCTTACCATACATACTTACTCTTATTTATCACTAAGCAAACTATCACATTATTTCTTTATTGATCATTTCTTTATTATGATAATTTGACAATGAACAATTTTTTCAAATTACCTTAATTCTGTCCTTTTGCATAGAATTGCATTGTATACAACCAATTGTATAAAGCTGTCTACACTGACCTTTGGGGAGTTTAAGTGAGGGGGAAAGTGTATTTTGTGAAATGGTTTTGAAAAGGAAAGTTTTTGTTTTAGTAATGGTTCTGCCTTTAACGTTTTTTTAAACTGTAAAGTTTTTGTTTTAGAAATAATCATTATAACACCCACAAGAAAGAAACTAGACATTCACACACACACCCAGATGCACTCACTTATTTATTAAAAAGGCATGGCATAGCATGAGTGGTGTGCTGCTGGTAACTTGAACAGCCCAGGCAAGGGGAGCCATGCAGAGAGATTATTATTATTATTATTAAACATTTATAAAGCGCCAGTAACAACCTGGCGCTGTACAGAACATATAATCAGCTGCGGTCCCTACCTGTGGCTTACAATCTAAAAGACAAGGAGGGGGAGACAAGGAGAGGGGACAGCGG
>QEPC01003954.1:854901-878230 GCA_003113815.1 Sphenodon punctatus
GATTAGGTCCGAGAGGTAAGGGGGAGCTTGGTCATGGAGCGATTTGAACGTGAAAACCAGGAGTTTGAACAGGATACGTTCAGGAAGGGGGAGCCAGTGAAGGGAGAGGAGGAGAGGCGTCACACGGTCGAAGCGACGGGCAGAGTGAATGACCTTGGTGGCAGATGGCCTCATAGTGCCTGCCTAGCAGTGCAAAAAGTGGTGGCACACCCTTATTTTTAAAAAGAACATGGCATTGGTATGGCGTGTGGTGCTGGTAGCGAGAGAGGAAGAGATTATGGATGTAGGGGGATTTATTAGCAGAGGAGCGACAATTCCAAAGGGAGCAGGAGAACGGGAGCTGATCAGGGGTAAGGCAGGGAATGGGGATAAGATTGGGAGAAGGCGGATGGCGGGGCAGGCTGGAGATGGGGAGGGGGGGGAAGGAGCAGGGTGGAAAGGTAGTCAAGGGGGAAGAGGAAGTGTGAGGAGGCTGGAGAGAAGTGATTGACTTGGGGGAGAGGAAGGAGCAGGGCAGAAAGAATTAGAGGGAGGAAGAGGTGGGAGGAAGGTGAAAAGGGGAGAAGGAGGGAGAGGGAAGGTGAGAGATTAGGGCAGGCATGATGGTGGGGAGAATAGGAGGAAGGCAACCCAGGGGGTGGGTAGTAGAGGAGAAACAGAGAACGAGGTGTAGAGCGGCTGACCTACTGACCACCGACGAGCCACCAGATGGCCAAAGTACCCTTAGGCTTACCCTTAGCTGGTGTTACTGGAGTAGCCTGTTCAAGAGTGATCCTTCTGGCCTGCTGGTCGGTTGAACTCAGACGGCAGAAAGGCCAAGCCCTAGGAGGGTTGCGGTGTCCTCAAGTGATGACAGCCGAGGCAGCTAGGAGAGTATGCTGATGAGCTGCAACCTCACTAGTCCCTGGCCCTCTGGTCATTGGAACTCGGACAGCAGAATTTCCGAAGTTTTCCAAAGACCGGGTTTTGGCACTAATTTGAATTTCTTGTACTCTGGACAAGTAGATAAAGTTGTGCCATTTGTGGGAGTGAGGGCAAGGATGGAGCTTGGGGATAAAGAGTAAGGGGCTACCTCTGGCCTCCTAGTTTGGACTCACTGTTTACTATATATCAATTTCAAAATTGTCATAGAAGTTGTATAACCCAGTGGGTAAGGCATTGGATGTGGACCTAGGACAGAAGGGTTTTCAAATGTTGTCTCCCCCATAAACCCAATGAGTGGCCTTAGGCAAGTTACAATGGCCCTTTTAAAATGGGCCATGACAGAAGGGGCAGTAGGTAGGTGTGCAGCTGTGGGAGCGATGTGGGGGTGGGGGGGCAGGAAGATGTGCACATCCAATTCCACCCTCCCCACACGCAGAGAGCAATCTGCATTGTTGCTGGTTGCTCTGTGCACAGGGGTGGGTGGGGATGCGTGTATTGCAGAAACGCACACCCATGTACCCTCACATTTACATGGGATGATCTCCCGCATGGATGATGGGTGTCCATGTGGGGGAGTGCTTTGTGTAAAAAGTAGGCATGGGCGTACAGATCGCGGTTCGTGTTCGGCCATTCGGTTCGGCCGCGATCGGTTTGTGTGTTCGTGTTCGGCCGTTCGGTTCGGCCGCGTTCGGTTCGTGTGTTCGTGTTCGGTCGTACCTCGCGTTCGTGTTCGCCCGTTCGGTTCGGCCGTTCGTGTTCGGCCGTTCGTGTTTGGTTGTTCGGGCAGGTTGTACGTTCGTGTTCGGCCGTTCGGTTCGTTCGCCATCGGGTTGTGCGTTCGTGTTCGGTCGTTCGGTGTTCGGGTGGTTCGCGCGTTCGCGTTCGGCCTCTCCTTCCCTTCTCCATTTCTCCCCCAAAAAACAATGTTTTTTAATATATAATTTTTAAAAAAAAATTTATTGAATTTTTTTATCAAATATTTATATCTCTATATCTACACTAATAACTAACTAACTACCTAACTAATAAATGTATTCTAAATGCTATGAATAACTCCAACAAACCCTAAAGCTGAATCACAGAAAACAGTAAACTCTATCTGTAAACCTTAAACTAAACTACTCAAACAAAAATGTATCGACCTAATCCTATCTATCTACCTATGAATATATGGGATGGGGGTTGGGGGGCAATCACAAACAAGACAAGGAGGGGTACAAAACTGAAATGAAACCTAAATCAATCTATAAATTAATAATATACTACTACTCTAATGAATCAAAAAAACAGGGGAAGGGAATGGGGAGGGAATATTCAATGGAGGGGGGAGGGAAGGAGGAAGATTGAAGATTGAACACAGGGAGGGATAAAAACAAAAAATAACAACTAAATCTATCAAAGCTAATGTAAATAAATGAGAATATGGGGGTAGATGGGTTGGATGGGTGAAATAGGAGGAGGATGGCAATGGATTGGGGAGCTGGAAAATGCTGGGTGAGGGAGCCTTCTGAAACGCCTGCTGCTCAGGAACAGTGACTAGCTCAGAAGGTATTGGGAAGGGGGGAGGCAGACAGTTTTGTTTCTTGCTGCGCCCGCCTCAAATCAGCCCCATTGGCTCCGTGCAGCCTAGCCCGTGGCCAATCATAGACTGCCAAGCCAGTGGTCTGAGGCGAAAAGAGATGGTGATTCATCAGGCTGGCTGCTACTCCAAGCCACTCTCCACCCTCCACCCCTGGTGCCTGGAAGTCTGCTCCTAGCTGAGTCAAATGACTTCCCCCTCCCTGCTACATTTGGCCTTCCAGTGACCTGACAGAAGACCATGTTTTAGCCACCCGAACACAACCGAACGCGATTCGAATTGAACGAACTGTTCGGCCATTTTGTCATTCGGTGTTCGATTCCGTTCGGTGTGTTCGCCATTTTCGTCATTCGGTGTTCGGTTCCGTTCGGTGTGTTCGCCATTTTCGGTGTTCGGTGTTCGGTCCGTTCGGTGTGTTCGTGTTCGTGTTCAGTTGTCCAAACAGGCCGAGTTCGGGCCGAACACCGAACTACCGAACCGCGTTCGCCCATCCCTAGTAAAAAGGGCCTCAACATTAGTTCCCCTTCTTTAAAATGTGAATTTTAAATAATAATGACCCACTTCACAGGGTTGTTGTGAGAGATTGTAAAGTTTTTCAAACACTGGAAGTGCCATAGAAATAATATCCTACCACCTTTTGGTTCCCTTAGAGATTCATATTTAGGATCTTATGAACCAATAGGTTGGTCAGTACTGAACTCACCTAGGCACTTTGCCTGCTTTAGGAAGAGGATTGATCTTCACCACAAAAACAGAAAGACGCAGTTCAACTATTATGAAATTAACCAAAATGTATTTATCAAAGTAGTGGTTCTAACCTTTCAATAGCTCCTTGAACTCGCTTCCCTCTGACAGTTGGCAGATCTTCTAGCCTTTCCGCCCTCTGTGCTCTTACAAACCATGTCGAATTTATACATGGATTCAAATGGAAGCACAGGAAAAATACCTATGTCTTTATAGACTTCAGAGTAGACCACATTTTTATTACATAAAAAAAATACATATGTAGACTTTAATGCTGTGAGATATGTTCCAGCCAATTATTTTTCTAATAAATATAATTTCTGTCGAGCTGAGAATCTTCCAGCTCCTGGGAAATATTCTTAATGCATGGCTAAAATGTTTCCAAAGCTTCAAACCAGCACGGGGCAAGTGTTATTAAAATCAATGGGGAAATCATTGATCAATTCATCTAAGTCAAAACATGAGGCTTAAATCTCACCTGTCATAGTCAATTAGAACTCAAACCAGGCTCTGCTAACTTTCCTTCTTTTTACTTTCTTGGGGAAGATCTCATGAAAAGAAATTTATGTGCCCTAAATCTACTTCTGAGGCCTGCTACAAAGTTTTGTTTTACAGAATCAGACTCTTTACTCACCTCCGGAATGAACTGACAGCCCGGCCCTACCGCCAGCTCCAGCCTGGTAAGCACGTGCGAGTGAGGGAGCCCCTGAGGTCAGCAGGATGAGGGGCTTCAAGGTGGAAGGGCATGCCTGGGATGGGAAAAACTCCAGTGCCCAGTCCCCCCCCTCAAGACTTGTTGTGGGGGGAACTGGAGCAGTGCCCCTGAGGTGGAGTAGCAGCAGACCTGAGGTGGTGGAAAGAGCAGCTGGAGCGGGGCGTTAACATTGCCCTACCTGTCAGGGGGGCGGGGATTGAGACAGGCTACATCCGGGCCGTGGTTTCAAGAACGGGGCTTAGCCAGCAGCTGTGCCAGTGGCACGTGCCAAAGGGACACGGCCAACGGGGCATGCCCTTTGGTTGGGCCCGCTGGTTGGGGTAGGGTGCTAAATTTTCTATTATGAATGCTGTATGGAAAAGGGAGCTGGCTGGTAAGGGGATTTTTCCTTTTGGAATAGTTGAAGTGGAAGAGAAACCCTGCCTTACAGTAAGTGGAGAGGGATGGGAACTGAGATTGCTGGATGCTCAGTAAGAGGGGGGTGATTTTTTTTGTATCATGTGCTCTTTTTTTCTCAATATAGGGGATTGTATTTTCTATGTTATTGAGGGGGGAGGAAAAGGGGAATGTGAGTCATTCGTCTCCTGGTGAGAGCAGGAGGGGATGAGGAGGCGGTGGTCTCTATGATTATAATTGCAATTGTATTACAATGTTTTCCCTTTGTTGTTGGGGATCTGTTGTTGTATTGGGGATTGAATATTGAAGGGATGAATTATGTTAAATTATATTATTAGAGATGTATATGAGGTATTATGTTATTAATTATTGTTGTGGTTGGAGATTGTTCCCCCCTTCTGGTGAGAGCGGGAGGGTAAGGTTAGTCTATGGATTCTCCCCTGTTGGCAGCAGGGGTAGAATATTGAGAGGTGATATTTATGGAAGGGTTAATTTATTGTATTATATTGATTGAGCTGATATTGTTATTTTATATGTTTTGTATGTTTTCATTTTGTTTGTTAGCTTCCTCGAGTTGCCATCGGCGCGAGAGTGCGGGATACAAATAAAAGTTTGATTGATTGATCTTACTAGATCAGAATGGAAGAACAAAGAAAAATAAGACCCAAACCGGGGAGAGCTGTGTGCCTGGGTTCAAGGTGGAAACTAAAAAAAGGTAGAAGGTGTATGTGTTTGTGAGAAATAATTATTTAGCTGGATCTGGTCAGTTCTTGAAAGGGAAATTGTCCAGGAAAACCCACAACACTTCAGAGACTGTTTTCTAACATGACGGCACTGAAGCACAGCCGCCACTGCAGCTGGTACTGGTTCCGGGCCCCGAACGAATGTGACAGGGGCTGGGCTGCCAGGAAGGACACAGACAGATGCCCCCACACTGCATCCAGCACACCTGTGTGAAAGCCCGCTTTGCTCCTGGTTGGGCAGGGGGTTCCCAGACATGGTGGCAGCTCCCTGAGCTGGAGCTAGCTGCCCACCACCACAGTTGGGATCTAGCATGTGATAGCATCGGGCGGGCGCAAATTGAAGTGACAGTGGCCCGAGTAGTAAAGTGCACTAAAGTGCACTAAAGTCAGCCACCATCACATCTTAAAATACCCAGAGAGTAACACTATTGAGTCAGGAAGTCACTTTTTTTTCTCTCCACCACTACTGAAGCAATGACCCAATACATTGTAGGGACATCGTGCTGCTGGCAACTCTTTCTGTCTCTCAGATAAAATGTAAACTTTGAAATATCTCACTACATTGTGCCTTGCTGAATTCTCCAGGGATCTCATTTTAATACATGTTCTACTTCTTATCCAAAGCCCTCTATTCTATTGCTATGTATTAGTAAGCTGGTGCCTTGTCCACTACAGAACGGCAGCCTTTTAAATTGTGCGCACAATCACTCTGACTAAGAGCATGCCCACATGAGGGTTAACACTTTGTAGATAGTGGGTGTCTTTAGACATAACAAAGAGCAGGTGTCAAAACCTTTAAGCAGGCGTTTGGTCATTATGTGTAAGGACCATAACAATCCCAACACCAATTTGGCCACCCATTGAACATACGATGTGAACACCATTGCATCACAAGGACAATTTGCGTGTTCCGGATGAACATGTGGTTACTTTAGCAGATACAACACGGGGAACGAGGCGGGAGCGCGTGCATGCTGAGATCGGGTGGTGAGCAAAACACCAATTTGCCCCAAGATGGGCTGTGTGTCTAAATAGCACCACATGGTGAACACAGGGCCAAACCGGTGTTCGTATCAAGGTAAAAACACACATTCAGACACCCATTGATGCTATGTCTAAAGACACCCAGTGTTATTTTAAAATGTGTTAGATAAAAAGTGCCATCCAGCATATGTCAAAGTCCTCATTCAGCTCTTTAAGGTTAATTCTATATGGACTGAAATAAATATCCAAGCAACTACTGAATTCAACAAACTTGGTACAGCCGAATCCATTTTAATAAAGCAGATACAAGGCAGTGTTTGCTTCCCAGTTCCAACTTTATTTGCAGTTTTGAATATTCATCTTGGTATGTTCATGTTTGGTATTTGTGTTACTTTGGTATTTCATTATCAGTATTTCAGAATTTAGTACAGGGATGGGCAAAGTTCCCAAGCCACATGTAAAAATGTTAATATCGCCAAGAGCCACAAGATGCAGTACATCAATTGTGATCCCTCAACCCCAGGGGCAGGGCAGTGCAGTTTCCTCCAAATCCCACCTCTCACATCAAAGCTCTGGCTCCCAGGTGGTCTGTTGGTTTCAGGCAGTAGCAATAACAGCACAGGGCATGCACCACCTGCACCCATGGCTCCCATGAGGCTCCAGCAGCTGAAATGAGGGTTCGGCACAGTTTCTCATGCTCCTGAGGAAGTCACATAGACATGCCCCCAGGCAACCACTTCTGGGGAGAGCCACAGTAGAGGTGCCCAAGAACCACATGTGGCTCCTGAGCCACCGTTTGCCCACCTCTGATTTAGTACTTCATTCAGTTCAGAAAACTCTTGCTTCCTGAGTGGGTGTGAACAAATGAGACAGTAGACTGGAACAGCCAGAAGCAGTTCTGGGGGCCATTGGCCCATCTATTAGGTGCCTGCTGCCACATGTTTGTCCCCCATCCACCACGGGGCTGCTACTCATGACATCATCCTGGGGAAGGCTGATGCCATTTTGGCCAACCCAAGCCAATCCAGTGTACCATGATTCCTCGTAGCCTCTTCCCTCTGGGCCATGGTGTGCCCACGTGGCCGCCCACATCTACTGGGGTGTGCGCAACCACTGCATGTGTTCAGGTCCTCCAGAACTATAGAGTCCCAGGAGCAGCAGCTAGAGCGGTCCAGGGAGCAACTGTGTCTCAGTGCTGGTGGAGTGGAGCAGAGCATGGCATCAGCCCAGGGAGCGACTGTGTCTCGGTGGTGGTGAAGTGGAGCGGAGCACAGCATCGGCTCATTTGTTGGGGTGCTGAGCTCAACCCAAGGAGTAGTGGCTGCATGGGGGCTCCAGCCCCATCTGTTTCAGTCAATCATATGAGTCGCTCACTTCCCCTTCAAATTATCTTTTGAGAGTGAGAACACTTTTCTTCAATCGTAGTCTATTACTAGTCGGAGACAAAGTAGTTCTATTGAATAATGAAATTTCATTATTAACAATAACAAAAATGACCGTTTTTAATAATGATAAAATGAAAAATTACATGGGTCCCTGGTGCACACCCCTAGCCATTGGTGGATCACAGCCTTTATCTTCTCCTTTACCTTTGGGACCAACACAGCAACCCCCACCCCCACCCTGTCTCTCTATCTTTAGTCATTTACTAGGTTCCAGTGATTTTTTGTTTGTAAAGACAATCAGCAATTTGTGGTGCCTAATTAAAGAGAAGTCACTTTCTATTTATCACCCACTATTCATTTGCCTTTGGTCAGCACTCAGTATTATGCAAGAGAAGTGACTCAGCTGCTTAATGGTGCTGTATTAAGTAAGTACTGTATCTACTCAAAATCCAGCCTTTTCAATGGAAAGCTTAATCAGTTTCCAACTTTTCAATCCAGAGAAAACCATATCTTTTATTTTTTAAGCAGAGATCTTTGGTCTGTGAAAGGGGAGGGCACACCCATGGGTGGAGAGTGGGGTGCCGGGGAGGGGAATGTCACAAACCCTCTCTGAGGGGGAGGTACAGGCATAGATAGAGTGTGTAGGGATGGTGGGGGGTGGGGATGTAATGAGTATTTCAATATAGTTGGAAGTAACCGCTGGAAATGGAAGGGTGTAAATCTAAATAAAGTGATATTTTTCAAGCTCATTTGCATTTGAATGGAATTTTGCAGAGTTGGGCTGAGAATGGTAGGGTGGGAGGGAACTTGGTATCCACAGCCTCCTGGTGAGAGGAGAGGGAATGAGGGGGGAGGACTCGCCTGGGAGATGGGGGAGGGGGGTTAGCCTGTGTATGAAAGGCACAGGAGTGGGGATTGGGATAGGGTTTTGGGGGCATGGGGAGTTTTTAGAAGGTCTTATTGCATTGTGTATTGTTGAGTTTTTAAAATTATATTGTAAGCTGCCTTGAGTCTTCAGAAAAAGGCAGGGTATAAATCTAAATAAATAAATAATAAATAGTAAAATGATATTCTCCAAGCTCATTTTAGCCATCACAGGTTAGATCCAAGCCATTCGGCACCAGGATATCTATTGACAAACATCCTCCAGTTTAGGGAGTCTTCTTTAAGCAGTTTAGTTTTTAGCAGAACATGAAAAAGGCACCAGGTTTGCCACGAACAGTCGAACACAGTACAGAGAAGGGAATTTTCTGGTTTGATAATACCTGAAATAGAGCATAAAGTGAAATAGTTCAAACACCTGTTTCTTGTATTATACCCTGCAGGTATGGTATTTAATACTCCTCTTAAATTCTCTCTGTCCTCTTCTTTTCATGTGAAATATAATGAGTGCAGGCAAGGTAGCCAAGGCAGATCTCGCTATGGTTCAGATAGCAAGAGGGATTACAAGACAATAAGAGACCACAGCAATGTCTCATCTCACTGCAGGCTGCATGACTTTATGCTCCATTTATGAGGGCAGGTTATGGCTGGGAGGAGGGGCAATTCCCCCCCCCCCCCCCCAAAAAAAAAAAAAATGATATACTTTAGCACTTGAGTCAATTTGCAGACATCAAACAGTTCCATGGGGTTGTTGTCCTAACACTATCCCATTTGTTGCACTCTTATGCTCTGGAGAAAACCTCTGAGTAATACTAAGTTTATTTAGCTGCAGAAGGTTTGGTGAACTGCAGTTCATTCTGAGGCCTGTTAACAGCAGGGAGAGTCCAGCCTACAGCTACAGAAGAGTCCAGGCTCAATGACATTAATAAAATCCAGATCCAAGAGTTAGACAGCTGTGATCTTCCTTATCCTCTTCCCTGCAGGGTAAGTACATTAACGTTTTTTCATCTCCTTTAGAGTATTCCCCTGGCCACTCCAAAGCTGAGGGGGAAAATACTCACCAGAAATTATTGTTCTTGTTAAACATTAGCAATTATTGTAAAGCACAACTGAGCAGATAAAGCTAAGTGTTATTGCAGATATAGCAAAGCAATAACCTCATTGACTGCTTAGCAGATACCTTGATTAGGAACTTGGAAGCATAAGCTTCTTACAAGGAAACAGGGCAAGATAAACGTATCAGTGAGGGCTCTGACACGATAGTGGTTTCTTAGATAAAATAAGGATTCTGAATGTACAATATATAGCTGTGAAAGCTACAGCTGTAGTAAGATCAGCAGTAGGTTTCATGAAAATATATCTAAGTGGTGGTATGTGGTGAAAGTGAGCTTCAGTCATACGAATCATAATGAAATAGGATGTTACAATAAAAGTTTTAGTGACTTAATTTTAATATTTAATGCAACAATTTTGGTCATAAAATAATGCCAATGTAACTAGAAAAAAGCAACAATCCTAGATTTGTTTCTGAAAAAGTTTACTATTTCCAACATTTTTCTCCTTCCTGATCCTGACATGAGCAGAAACATGCCCATGAATGAAACAGTTTGCAATCGATAGTATTTTGTATGCATGTGTGTTATACACACACACCAGTGTCTTTATTTGTCAAACAAATCGAAGGATTGTACTATGCTGAAACTGTTTCAATTGTATGAATGTATCCATTATGATGATATCAGAATTTATCTCAGAAGAGCTTGCAGTCCACTGATCAATTTAAACAAACAAACAAATGAAGAAACAAACAGAGGCCTGATTCTGTCATCTTTATTTACCCTGAGTTAGGGGTTCCCAAACTGGGTCCTAATCTGTGCACCTGACATCCATCCTGAATGGAAACCCATACAGACAGCAGATGTTTACTCCAAACTTTTAAGAGCTAGACATGACACACAAACCACATCAAATGTGTCAGAAGAGCCCTTTTGAACTGTATGTATTATTGACAGAGCATCTACCTTTCATCTCATTTCACTTTATTTTATTTTTTTCAAAAAGCCTGCTTAAATAGGTGAATCAACTCAACAGGAATTTTATGACATCTGTACTGATGTTTGAGCTCCACTACTATACATTAAAAAAGAACTGTGGGGGTAGCATCAACAGTGGGAGCAGGGGTTAAGTGAGTAGGGAAACATGGGGGTTAATGCAAAAACTCTTTTTATTTATAATTACGATTCCTCGCTAGCTGCTATCTTGCCTCCAGTTTCATCCTGTGCTCAGAGTTTTCGCTTTCATATATTAAGCTATGTTAACAAACCTGGTTGACTCTCTAATTGTCTGTATAACCCATGACAATTATTTTATTATTATTTATGTAATACTTCCAGTGTCCAAATCGTAGGCACTCATAGTACAGGGGAGAAGGGAACCCTGAATGATAGAGCAGTACAGACTAGTGGAGGGAGCATCAGTGAGCAGTCTTTGGGGGTGGGGTAAAGATCTAGGACAAGGGTAGGGAACCTCAGGTCTGGGGACCAAATGTGTCTCCTTTTTACTTTCTGGATCTGGTTCCTAGGTAGAATTCCTACTTCCAAGCACTGAAAGACTAAGGGCGCTTTTAAACGATCCCGCTCGTACAGCCCTAGGCACACTGCTTGTGCTATATAAATAAATAATAAATTAGTGTCATCCAGGGATGCCCTCTTGAAGGTGCCATGTCCTTGTGATGTTTTTACACAGGGAGGCATTCTTGGCAGCTGCCCCACAATTATGGAACTCCCTCCCCTTGGAGGTCTGCCTAAACCCGAGCGTGCTCATCTTCCGGAAACGATGTAAGACCTTTTTATTTGGCAGTCAGGGATACAGTGGGATGGAATTGGGTGAGAGGTGTAGGGATGGGGTAGGTGGGGTATTAAGGTGGTTTTTGTTTAAATTGATTTTAACAACTTTCTTCTGTTTTTATGATTGTAAGCTGTCCTGAGCCTCTGCGGGCAGGGCGGCATAGAAATAGGAATATTTCATTCCAGAGGATCCTGAACTGTAGAACAGGCCCCCAAATGGGGTCACGACTCACAGCATCATAAATGGGATTGTGATCCCCAGTCGTATCTCATACATTTTGCTAGTCTTTATTGTTGTCTGGTGCCAAGGGACTATATTTAAGACTTATAATGGGGTCACCCTGACAAATAGTAAGGGAACCACTGATATATTAATTCATTCATTAATTAGACCAGTTTCACCAAGAGTACATCAAACAGGGCATTGCAGTGGTTGATGCATTAGCTACAGATATGTAAGATTACCCCAACTATAGCAAAATAAAGCACGCCTTTAAAAACCAGGTGAAATAATCCTTGTCAACAGGACACCAAAATAGTGAGTGCTACAAAGCTGCTTAATGAGAAAAAAATTGGTGCTATTCTAAGGAAATCCATCCTGGTTCATTAAAATCCAACATTTGAAACCACTAAACTATCTGTTGCTTTATAGTGCTGTACAACAAAGGTGCTAAATTACAGGGATCAAATTAACTCTCTGTATATGCAAGTTAAGTTTTGTCTGAAGGTAACCTCTTCATGTTCAAAGTAAGTGTATTTGCTTTGAAAAACATTATTATCATAGCAACCCCCAATGACAAACTGATGCATCCCATACCTATCTGTATTTGACAAATATATATTGAGTCATATTCTGTAGTCCCATTGACTTTATTAGGGATCCTACTGTGCAGTCTTAATAGACTTTACCCATACAACATTGCCATGAAGATTAACGGGAAACTTAACAATAGTGGTCACAACTCCTGCTTAATAAATGGAGAAAATAGTACCATATTTCAGTGCTTATGGCCAAGATCAATGGCTGCTTTTAGCCATATGAGGAAGCAGCCATCCCTGAAGCTCCTTTGGGAGTGCAGCCACTTGCAGCCCTGCCTGGGTCAGCTTCAGATGGACTTGGTGGGTTCCCCAGCCCACATTCACCTCCTTCCTTCCCCTTCCACACACCATACAGTTGTGGGCGATTGCCTGACACTCTAGGCTGACACCCACAATTCTATGGAATTCCCTGGGGCAACAACTGGCCAAATGTGGAGCTGCAGCATGGGTTCGCCAAGCAGAGGGAGAACAGCTCCACTTTGGACTGGTACCCTGAGTTTGTTTGGCCCGCTCTGCCACCACCACTCTAGGATGTTCTGGAGCACCGCCGGTGGGACTGTCCCCCCTGTACATCTAGCAGGGCTGCCTTTAGACAAACAAGCCAACCAGGGGTGAAGCAAGCTGCTGCATCCAGCACCAGGGCAGCCATCCATCTAAAAGCAACCAATGGGCCATTTTTGCTTCAACATCGGTAGCATGATATGGCCTAAAGTTATTTTACCAAAACCTTTTAAACTTAATATATCACTTTGACCAAACTGAAGAAACATGATTCAGCATTTTTGTTGACTAACTGTAACCCAGCTTGCAGCAAAGCTGCTGTTGTTCCCCCACCCTGAAAGGAGACACGTGACACCGTTTTGTGGATTAAAATAAGGCCGCACCAATTTTATTAGCCTTGTCGGGGGGGAGGGGGCTATACCCCTCCGGTCCTGCCAAACCTACGTCTAACTTATAACTTGGGTAAGTAAACTAAAGGCGGTCTGATGTCTCTCAGTACCGCAACAACATTAACTATAGCTGCTGCAATGTCACACCTGTCGGGCCGCCCCCGGCCGGATCAGGAGGCCCTTCCTTCCGTGACCCGAGGAAGGAATTGAGGGGCAGCCGGTGATGACCCTGGACCGCCCCTGTCCTGGGGCCCTACACCGGCCCCCACCCTTTTCCTGGGTCCACCGCGATGCTGGCCGGTCAAGCTCTAGCATTCGGGTGTACCCCATCTCTTAAGGAGATGACCTGGCAGCAGACTATCCCTACCCCTAACTGTCTAACTCGCAGGACCCCTGCCACTAGAGATTGCCAGCGTTGCTTGGCTAATCTCGCCCCCCCGCCCCCGACTCACCCAATATCATGCTCAATTTCTGTTGAATGGCTACTAGGTACAACTCCAAACCTTCATCTGACAGATGCACCCCATCCGGCCGGTAAAGCTCCGGCCGGGAATATTTAATCCCGGGGTGTCTAATTGTGTCACCCCCCAAATCAGCCACTAATTTCTCCACCTCTTTGTTTATCTTTTTCCTTGCCTTATCCACTTTGCTGGGGCGCACGGCATTTCTCCACCTGATTCTTTCGAGCATCTCAGACCACACAATCCTTGTACTGGGGAGAAGTCGACGTGCCTCCCAGAGGTCCCTTTTTATACAGGTGGCCAGATGTAAACCTGTTTCCACCGGGATGTTGTTCTCCCCCAGATGTACAACCAACACGTCTGGATGCGCCTCTTTCGCTAGGGCGTGGACAACCGGCAGGAATTGAGCCCATCTCATTCCGCTTCTTCCTTTCCACGCCACTTCAGCGAGATGTCCCAAGCCCAGCTGGGTTCCCCAATACGAGCGTCCAGCTCGCTTTCCGGCCCAGTAGACCATACTGTGGCCAACGATCACGACTCTCCGCCGTCGTGAAGGCAGTTCCCCTCCTATGAGAGACAAAATCCTGTTATCGTACAATTCCAACTCCCTCCTCCCGTCGCCTCATGCTAGGTGATTACTCCAGATTCACTTTTCTCACATAAGTGCGAAATGCTCTGGACTTCCATCGGCCGATGGACTTAACCTGCTCCTCGGACAGACCTGCCGCTGCCGCGCTACTTGCTGCGCCTATTCTGAACGAGTGGGAACTAAATACCTGAGGCGGGAGGTTTCCCTTTTCCAGTGCTCTCCGTAACACTGCTGAAAATTGGAATCTCGTTACCCAGGCCCTGTTCTTATGTATGTACAGTTGACCTTGCCCTACAGGGCGAAGCTGCAAATAATCTTCCAAAGCTACCACTGGGCACAGTTGATCGTCAACTAACCTTGCCAATCTCACTACTTGCCCTCTTCTGTACTTATCCGTCTTGGATCCCCTCAGCAAAACCTCCAGACCTTGCACACCCACCTGGATGTCCTCTATGCCGACCACGACCCCTCCTTGATTCCTTGACGAATCAGCCGTAATTTCACTTACCCGGAACGCTCCGAAAAAAGCCATCTTAAACAAGCTCTTAAAGGTTACACACTCGAAGGCCGAGAAACAGATCTCAGGAAGCTGATTGCAAATTTGCTGCAGTATCTTCGGGGTTATGGGCTGCCTAGCGTCGGGCCCCTGCGGGAATTCCCTTTGCCACCCCTCCAACATTTTCCTAACCAAAAAACCTTCGCTGGGGGATGTAAAACCTGCCAACTTATTATAAAAGGCTAGAGCCGCCAATTTTCCCGAAATTGTTCGGGGTGCTAGTCCACGCTTTTTTAGGCTAATTGCAAACTGTATTAATTGGGCCTCCGTAATAGGAAATTGGGCCGCCCAGCCTTTTTTCCCCCGGTAATTTTGGAATTCGCCCAGGGCTTGAGAATATGCAGCTCTAGTGCGGGGCGCCAGCGACCCTTGCACTGCCTGGAACATCTCTAGTATCCAATGTCCCAAATCGCTGGCGGAAGTTCCTCCGGATCCTGTCTGGCTTCCGGCGCCAAATGCCTGAACCGCTCCATCTGCTGGCGAGAGAGTGCGTCGGCAATCCCGTTGCTAATGCCCGGGACGTGCCTGGCCGTAAACAAAATGTTACTGCCCAGGCACTGCCGCACGAAGGCTCTCACCAGCCCCATAACCCTTGTGGAGCGGGATGACATTGAATTCAGTACGTGGACCACTGCTAGGTTATCGCACCAAAACAGAATTGTTTTGTTTGCGAATTCCCTCTCCCATACGTGGACTGCGACCACTATTGGGAACAGTTCCAGAAAGGTGAGGTCCCTGGTCACTCCCTCCCTGGCCCATTGCATTGGCCATGGGGCAGCACACCATCTGCCCGCCCAGTAAAGCCCGAAACCCAGAGAGCCGGCGGAGTCAGATTGTACCTGCATGCTTGCTTCTAACAACCACTTCTGCCTCCAAATACTAATACCATTAAACGAGTGGAGGAAGTGGCGCCATGTCTGAAGGTCTTCCTTCATCTCTGCTGTTATCCGGACATGGCAATGGCCCCTTAAATTGCTACCCACCTTCGCATATAGTCGTGACAAAAATGCTCGCCCAGGAGCAACCACCCTACAAGCGAAGTTGAGACTACCCAATAAGGACTGTAACTGCCTTACAGTTGCTTTTGGTTTTCTTAAAATACCATCTATGTCATCACCTAAGGCAGCCAACTTATCCTGGGGCAGGCGTGACACCTGCTCATTGGTATCCAGCTCTATACCTAGAAAAGTTAAGACTGATGCCGGACCCACCGTTTTTTCCGGGGCCAATGGGACACCCAACTCGCTGGCTAAACTTTGAAACGCTTCCAAGGCTGATTCACAATCTCTTGTCCCCGGTGCACCCAAAAACATAAAATCATCGATATAGTGAATAATATATCGTGACCGCGACCTCTGGCGTACCAACCATTCCAGCAAGGAGCTAAAGCGCTCAAAGGCCGAACAAGAGATCGAGCACCCCATGGGCATCGCCTTGTCGTAATAAAACTGGCCTCTAAACTGGAAACCTAGAAGTTTATAACTCCCGGGGTGGACTGGCAAGAGCCGAAATGCTGATTTTATATCGCATTTCGCTAAGAGCGCCCCCTTCCCGCACTCCCTTGCCATCTCGATTGCCATGTCCAGGGAGGCATACCGCACTGAGCAAAGCTCGTGCGGGATCGCGTCATTGACCGAGTATCCCTTAGGGTGGGACAGATGGTGAATGAGACGGAACTCCCCCGGTAGTTTCTTGGGTACCAACCCCAGAGGGGATACGTGCAGATCGGGAAAAGGGGGCGAAGCGAAAGGACCCGCTATACGGCCCTCTGCCCGCTCCTTGTGAAGTTTGGCGGCTACCAAATCCTCTTTACCTCTTATTGATTGCAAGTTCCGTACCCTAGCCCTCGGATGTTTAAATTCCGAGGGGATCACAAAACCGTCTCGGAAACCGGCTACGACATATTCCACCTCCTTTACTAGCGGGCATCCCCTCAAGGCCTGGGCCAGGGCCTTATGCCTGACTGGGGTTGGGGCCCTTGGCTCCTCCCTGCTGCTGCGGGCCCCGTGAACTCGGCCTATTCTGTTGCCTGCCTCGAGGTGATGACCGCTGCCGGCTGCATTGGGTCGCTGAATGTCCCCCCCCGCATTGGGAACAGGCGTGCCGGAACCGGCACGGGGAGCGGGCGCAACCCCCAGACTCGTTGAAATCCCAACAAGTCCCCCCTTTTTGGTTGCCTCGGCGCCCTCCCGTCCGAAAGGGCTCGTTCATTGGGGCCACTCCTCCTCTGACTAGGGTGTGACCACTATCTGTTCTGTGGGCCCCTGCTGTGTTGGACATACATACCAACCACAGGTCCTGAGCATACACGTCCCACCTTAACCCCGGTGTTATAGCCGCTCTCTTTCGAAACCCTTCGTCGTAGCAGAGCCATGCCCCAGGGTTACCAGAGTCGTAGGCTCTGCGAACTATGTCTTGGTATTTGATGAGCTCGGCCGCCCGGTCGGGCGTTGCCTGGACCATCACTCCCAACAAGACAGAAAATGAAGCTGACCAGTTCGCCCAATTCCTGTCTACCTTGGGGTGCTTAAACCGCTCCTTTTCTTTCTCTCTATCCGAAGCGCTGGGATCGAGCACCGGTTCGGTGTATAACAGGGAGAACACATCTACATATTCTCCCTTCCAGATTTTATCCCGGGTATGTTGGGCCAGGTGAGCTCCTATCGGTTCCCCTAGGGGGGCCCATGCCCCTGGCTCGGCTTGGGCCGCCACCGTTTGAGCCGCACTGGTGTGACCCCCCACGCAACTGTCCTTGTCCAGCCCCATTACCGCCCTGTTCTGACTTGTTCCACCCTCACTCCCAGGTGCTACATTTACGGCCCTTTGGGTCCCAGTGGGGTCGGGTTCCGGCCATGGGGCCCACGCTCCCGTCCAACCCAGCCTTCTTGGCGTCGGTGTGTTGGACTGGGCTGTTCTCTCACCCCCAGCACCCCCTTTCCACCCGCATTCACAGGGGTTGCATTGCCAACACCTACCCGGGTTTCCGTGACTTGTGCTGGCTCCTACATTCTCCCTCGGCGCTGCTACCGGCCTCGCTCGCGATGGTTGTCCGCTTCCTCCTGCTTCCGCAGACGCCTGCTCTTCGGCCCGGTCTCGCCCATGCTGCTCCTGCGTCATCCCTGCTGGCTGGCGTCCCTCTGCGATCTCCGTCACCCTGCCTTCCAACGCGGTAACCCGACCCATGAACTCGTTGAGGGTGCGCAGAACGACCTCCAATTGATCCTCCCGCGCTCGCCGGCTTGGCGGTTCGTCCACTCGGTCCCTGTTAGGAGACAACTGCCGCCTTCCCCCCCGCCGGGGCGGGGAGGAAGGCCTTGGTGGGGTCCGCCCTCCTTGCCTCACCCCACCATCATGCCCTTTGCCTCCGCCCCCCCTATATCCACTGGGGGCTGGTCCACCTGCGGGGTCACCTCACCCCTGAAGTGGGCAGGCGGTTGCGCTTTGCGCGTGCTGCTCCTGACCCCTGTATTCGGGCTTTCCCCTACTTCGTGGCCAGGGTCCTCCTGGCTCCCGTCTCGGTTCTCTCCTTCCCCTCCTACTTCTGCAACTTGCTCCCCCTGATTCGCACCGGCCCTGGCCCCCGGGCCCAGCCGCCCGACGCTCGCAGGGCTCGGTGTTGCCACCTCTCATGGGGCCCGCTCAGTCTGAGCCTGACCTTGGCTGCCGCCTGCAAGCGGCTGAGCAAGGGCATCAAGGACCCCCTCACACCCCGCCATTCGCGCTTGAAGGGCCTCCAGCACCTCCTCCACTCTTTTGGCCAAGGCCTTTTTTGCCGGGCCTTTGCCTTTTTTATTGCCTCCACCCTTCATCTCCAGGTGCCCCTAGGGATCCACTCTACTCAGCCACGCAGAACTCGTGCCTGCTCCTCAAAAAACCCCTTCAGTGTGCCCCTTTCAGGCACAGTGCCTTCGTTTCCCCCCCTTAAAAAGGGGGTACTGGATGGGATAGGAATCACCCCGTGGCCT
This sequence comes from Sphenodon punctatus, assembly GCA_003113815.1. Taxonomy (NCBI): domain Eukaryota; kingdom Metazoa; phylum Chordata; class Lepidosauria; order Sphenodontia; family Sphenodontidae; genus Sphenodon; species Sphenodon punctatus. The sequence continues at coordinate 873,380 of QEPC01003954.1, forward strand.
CCCGAGCCTAGGGGCCCAGCCAACATGAAGGGTTCCCTACCCCCGTTAATTTCCCATAGAAGGTGGGGGGGGAGCCACCCAGAGCCCCCCGAACCAGTGGGGGGGGCGAGGCACTCACTGCCAAAGTCCGTCTACACTTGCAGCCAAGCTGCTCCTGCGCCCGCAGCCTCAACCGCGCTGCCTCTGCAATGCCCCCAACCGCGCCTGAACCCTTTCACAGGCCGAAGAAAGCCTTGCTCTCGGCACGCTGCTTCTCCGTTGGTGCCTGGGCGTGAATGCCTAACCTCGCCCCAGGCACAAGATGGCGGCCGCGAGCTCCCGTTCTTGCGAGAGCTCGCTTCGCGCCGCTTTTCCACCGTGCGCCCGCCCCCGCACGTGCCTCCTTCAGCGCAGCGGGGGAGGAACAACAGCCGCCGCCCCCAAGCTGTTCCCCTGCGGGGAGGGCCGTTAAGGCGACGGGCATTGTGGGGAGTTTCTACCATCCCCCCACATGCTGCTGTTGCTGTTGGGAGGCCGTCGGCTGGAAGCCTCCCATAGGGATCATCCTCCTCCCCCAGGACTCCAGCTTCCCTGGGCCCCAGGTGACTCTAGACCCCCTCCTCCCTTGCGAGAGGAGAGGGGGCAGGGGCAGGGTTTCCAAGGAGGTTGCCGGGGCTGCAGCACCAATAGCAGCCTGCTTCCTGGCAGCACCATAGACCGCACACCTAAGGGCAATGCCAAAGGACCCTTGGGTGTGGCCCTTGGTGGGACAAAGGCGGAGCTTTGGTTGGTAGAGGATTTGCAGCAGATGTTGGGGCTGTACTGAGTAAGGGGAGGATAGTGGAAAGGGTTAGAGGTGGGTGAAGTTTAGTGGTTTTAGTGAAATTGGGTATAAGCGATTGGGAAGGAAAGGTTTCTTCTGTTTGGGATAGTCAGGGGGTGATATTAGGGGCCTTTCCCTGCTGGTGAGAGCAGCTTGGTGGCCCCTTAGGGTAATCACACACACACACCAGTGAGAGGGGTTATGGATTGTATGTTGGGTTTATGTGGGGTTGTATTGGCAATTGAGGGGGTGGTGTAGACTCCTCAGTGAGACAGGGGTGGGTTAAGGTGAGAGGGGATGGGAATGAGTGGGGGACAGGGGGTTCTGTTCAAGCCATAACTTTCGGATTAGACATTGGGGCCGGTGCTGGCAGGGGTTATCAATGCCTGCCTTTGGGAGGGGAGGGTGCCAGACTGCCTCAAGGAGACTGTCTCTTCTCAAAAACCATCACTTGACATTGGTTCCCCAGCTAGCTACTGGCCTGTCTCTAACCTTCCCTTTTTAGGGACGGTTATTGAACGGGTAGTGGCTCATCAGCTCCAGATGCATTTGGATGGGATCGGTTTTCTTGATCCCACACAGTCTGGCTTTCCTCCGGGTTACAGGATGGGATCAGTGCTTGTGACCTTGGTCGACAACCTCCTTGTGGAATTGGAGAAGGGTCGTATGATCCTGTTGGTTTTATTAGATTTATCAGCGGCTTTTGACACTGTTAACCAGGAGTTGTTGGTGACACGCCTGCGGGACCTGGCGTGAGTGGACGGGACCATCTTACAATGCTTCCGTTCCTACCTCACGGATAGATCTCAGCAGGTGGTGCTAGGGGACTGTACCTCATCCCCTGTTGGCCTCCCTTGTGGGGTCCCACAGGTTTCTATTCTGTCCCCTCTCTTGTTTAATGTGTATATGAAGCCACTTGGGGAGGTCGTGCACAGCTTGGGGGGTTCTCGGTCATCAGTATGCTGATGGCACCCAGCTGTACTTATCATTTTCATCTGACCCAGGCCCTGCTGTCTCATTGCTCTCCCGGTGTTTGGCCACTGTGGGGGACTGGCGCTCAATCCTGTTAAGACAAAGGTGATGTAAGTGGTCAGGACCAGTGATCGGAGCGAGGAGATTTCCCTCATTATTGAGGGTATCGGTCATCCTTTAGCTCCATTTGGGTGGAGCCTGGGGGTGCTCCTGGATTCACAGCCATGCATGGATGCCTGGGTGTTGACTGTGGCCAAGGGTGCCTTCTACCAGTTACATCTGGTGAAGAGTATCCTCCCATGTGTCTGGGACACCAACCTCGCCACTGTCACTTATGCATTCATCACCTCGAGTCTTGCAATGCACTCTATGATAGGCTTGATAGATTCCAAACCATGGTGATGGTTTGGAAACTGCAGTTAGTGCAGAATGCGGCGGTGCCGCAGGGAGCACATAACACTTGTGATCTGAACACTGCACTGGCTGCCTATTGTCTTCTGGTCCTAATTCAAGGTGCTGGTGTTGACCTTTAAAGCCCTTCACGGCCTAGGCCCTGCTTATCTGAGCAATCAACTCATCCCCTGGGTCCCTGCTGTCATCCGGGGTATCCTCCTGGAAGCTCCGTGCTATCGGCAGGTGCAGATGAACAGGAGGGCATTCTCGGAGGCTGTGCTGTCACTCTGGAATTCCCTTCTGGTGGAGGTTCACCAGAACCTTCCAACGGAATTGCAAGTCCTGCTGTTCTGTCAGGCATTTGATTTGGGNGAGAGAGGGAGAGGGATTTTTATGTACAGCTCAGGTTTTTATAATCTAGTATTGTTATTAATTGTTTATATGTTTTGTATTTTTGTATTTTACTTATTTTGATTGGATTTGTGTGTTTTTATTTCTTGAATTTGTAAGTCGCCTCAAGTCATTTTTTGCGAAAGAGGCAGGGTAAAAATAAATAAATAAATCTATGAGAATTAAAAAAAATGGAACATTTGCCACTAATTTAATAAAAATTGTATTAAATGACCTTTAAAATATCAAAACCAATTATTCTGTAAATATTTAGCTTTCCAATAGAGTTCTGTCCAAATATCAATCATCTGATACAAAACATCTGTGCATTTTACACCATTATAGCATAATCTGCTATTTGTTTTGATAGTGTTAGTTTTTACCAAAGTTGGGATCAACTGAGTAAGAAGTAATTCAGGGGCCAAACCTTCATCACTTGCAGTCCCCATTAATCCTGTAATAGAAAGTTGGCACCCAGAATAGTGTAACATCTTTGAGTGAATGAATGAATGAATAGTTTATTGGGTCAGCGCAAAGGCCATATCAAATAAAATATAATGTAACAAATACACACAAATACATAACAAACAAAGAAAGCATGGTTGCATGAAGTTTACTTGCAACTTTTGCAAAGGAGGCAACAGCAAGTGTAACTAATGCATTAGCATCATTGAGAAAATATTCTAATTGTTTCTCAACTGCCACACACCGCCCCCCAAAAAAATATTCAGCATCTTCAAAAAAGTTTTACATGCTTAGCATAAATTGGGCAAGCCAACAGATAATGGATCAAATCCTCTATTTGGCCGGAGCCACAGATACAAACTGTAGCTGAAAATGGCGTTGCATTAAAATGGCACTGTAAGACCATAGTATCCATTGATTGAATTCTCAAGGCAGTAAAAGCAATTATGTATCTTGAAATCTTTAACGTCTCAAAGGAATTAGGTCCCAAAGGACCAGGAATCCAAAGCTTATACCAGGGTGCAGATTTTATTAACCCCACTCAAGCTCAATCCTCTGGATTTCAGTATTCATCACTCATTTTAATAGTGTGCAATGACTTCGTCACGCAATAAACTTTATTATATTATATTATTATTATTATTATTATATCACTCTTTGCTTAATTAACTTTATTGCGCTAGTTAAAGGGGTTGACATAAAAAAGGGTCCAGAGAACCCAAGGAACCCAATCTGATTATAAACCCATTCCCACCAGAAGTCTTTAGCACAGAGACTGTCATCAGAAGATGCAATTTTATCAAAAAGGCATAGTCACGTCGATGATTGAGGGGAGGAATGCATTGTTCTAAGCCAGAAGATTAATACTGATACTCTAACCCTAGAGGTGATGGATCTAAGACCCAGTTCCAACCGTAATATAACTATAGGTGTTGCTTTAGGAGCTCCTAGTATCATTCTCAGACAGCAACTAAACACTCCCCAAATCTGTGCTCCATAACACAACTGTGATACCACTTCTGCTACCAGAACTGGCTGGACCCACTATACTTTCCCCCTGATTCCTAAAAAAGTCCTCAAAGCTGTTACAGATGCAGAGGCCGCTTGACTTGTGTATTTCAAATGGTCTCCCCAAGTACCCCTTGCTGAAAAAACTATACCCAAATATTTAAAGGTGTATACTTGATCTAACTTGTGCCCCTTCATAAACCACCCTTGTTTTTATTTATCAGGGGGGGAAACCAGAACTTTCATTTTATCATAGTTTATGGATAAATCCTCAAGGTCAGCAACTATACAAAAATCTCTCATAAGTCAGATCAAGTCCACATGTATTTGAGAAAGGAGGATTGTATTGTCAGCGTAGAGGAGAATTAAGATCCTCTCCATTTTCCAACTTTAGGGCTCATATACTCTACTTTGTCTCACAGGGTTAATATAATGGTTTTGACATACAAGTTAAATAGCCTAGGTGCTAATAGGCAGTCCTGCCTTACACAATGGGTACTTTCAGACGTTACGGGCGGCCGGTTCACCACAGCGAACCACCAGGGGGGGCGAACAGCGCAACCACGGCCGGGGGTTGGAAAACGACCCAAACAGACGTGCCGGGAACGGCACCACGGCCCGGAACCGGGCCGCACCATCACGGCCCGTGGCAGCACAACAGACGTGCAGCCGAACCCCCGGCGGGCGCTAAACCCCCACAAGGCACCGGGCAGGGGCGGGACACAGACATGGCCGACTGAGGGCAAACGAAGCCACAAGGCACTCAAGGGAACGCCCACACAAGGGAAACGGGAAGGGAGGGGGGAAGAGCGAGAACAGGC
>QEPC01003954.1:884876-898400 GCA_003113815.1 Sphenodon punctatus
GAAACCAAGCAACTAATTTTTCTGTTGGGGGACCAGGTTCATGAAAGGTCCAAGCGGGTGGCTATTTTTGCCATCAGATGTGATGCCATTCGGTCCAAATTGTAATCGGGTCGCCCTGGAGGCATAAGATGTTATAGGAGGTGTGTTTGTTTGTAGATATGTGATATGGTAGAGATCCTGTATCATGATGTATTTTATTCCTTTGTCGGCCTCTGATGGTGTATTGGCTCATCATGTCTGATTGTAATATGTAATGGCCATGTGGCTACACATAATAAAGTTATTATTATTATATTAATTTTCAGATCTGAGATTACATCCCGGATTTCCTGACGTTCCCATTGTGGCAGGTCACTTCCATAAGCTGTCTCCAGATTCCTTCCATTGGGCCTAGAGGCATTAAAAAAATTAAAATATATTATTTCCCCATGCTGTGGCCACAATTTTGGGTTCTCTGAAAACCATATCCCTTGGAGAAAGCTTATACACTAGGTGTCATGGTTTTGGGGTCCAGTACCGCACTTTCCTGGGTTGGGTGACTCAATTTCCCTCACTTGCAGCCCACCTGAACCAGTTCTTTCTCTGGCTGATTCAGTCCTGCAAGAGGGATAATCCTGTTCTCTCCCAACTTCCCAGAAAGCTTCCCATTTACACACTCTCTGTCTGGGTTCGCAAGAGCTTGAAGGCTCAAGTTGCTCACTTGTGTTCCCAATGTTAGACCACAGACACTTCTTAATAGATAAGTAGAAAGTTTATTGATTACATAAGCAAGAATAGTTTGACACATTGCGGCTAATAAAGTAAACAGTAAAATAACACATTCATATTCTATACTGGGTGGATCCCTATATAAATCTTACCCTATAGAAGGTCCATAAGCTTGAGGTTATTCTCAGCCAAGTGTAAGGGCTGGGCGCTTTGTCTCTTAGCTGGTAGAAAGCAAAGTTCTTTCTCTCAGTCCATAGTTCCAGCAGTCTGGCTGGCAGGTGAGCTAATGTCTCCAAGACTCAGCTCAGTCAGGGGCTGAATTGAATTCCAATTGTCAATTGATGGCAAAGATCTTTGCTTAAATACCTTTGCTATCCCTTTGTGTGATTTTTCTGCCCTGGAGAAGCCTTGTTTACCAGCAGTAGGCCCAGGAAGAACTTAATTTGCAACTCCATGGGGTAGGTCTGGTGTCTTCAGGGAACCCACATCCATCCTTGTCTTTGTCTCTCTCCATTTCCTGGTCTGAGTCTGCATCTCTCAGTTTTATATTACATGATTACATGAAGTGAGTTTCCAGTTCTTCACATTACATACATGTTTAACCTTCAGCTTTACATATTTGTTAGACCTATAGTCCAGTATAGGTCTATAGTCCAGTATAGGACACTAGGTCCCCAAATCCCCACATATCATTTGTCTCAGATGCCACTATAAGTTGAGACCACTGCTTTTTAACTAAGGATGATTTCCTTATCCTTAGCATATGCTTATATATTCTCCGTTGCTGATAATAGGATCTACCATTGTCAGGGGGTACAATTTCAGCCTTCTAGCTAATTGGTGTAAATCCTGCCTACTTTTCTTACATTCCAAATCAAACCACCCATGGCCCCACCTAGCTTGATCCCTTGATCCCTTGATAGTAAAGGGGGTAACTTTCTGGCCAATAGAGCCCATAAAGCCGAAGCCATCTCTATATCTCCTACACTTACAAGCGAGTTATGGATCTGAGTATGTTCTTTTGAAGTTATCAAGGAAAGTAGCCTATCTTCCAGGCAGTTTGACCATTTAACCCTACACTTACCTCCAAGACTTCTGGGTCTACGGATAAATCCTGTAGTTAACTGTCCCTGAACAGGTCATTTCAAAACAAACTGGGAAGTGATCGCTATTAATCTGGGGGTCAACATGAAAATCAATAATGTAATCAAGTAGCTGTGGAGATAACAAGACATAGGTCAATCATACTACCACCCTGATGGTTAACAAAGTTATAGTGGCCAGCATCATCTCCTTGACAGTTATCATTCAGTATCACTAAGTTGGAGTCCAAAACCAATGTATAAAGTTGGCAGCCCACACAGTTAACTATACCATCCCATTAAGTCCTTCCTGCATTCCATTGGGGTTGGGGGGGAGGGGGGGTGGTTGACATCACCCATCACAGCTAGGGACATGGCCCGTAAAATAGCAGTTTCATCCTCGTCTATATGGACATTAAAGTTGTCCATAATGCAAATCTGATCCGTTGGGCAAAGATCCAAATGGGACATCACATGAGATTCCAGCTTTACCCAATCTTCCTTTTCCACATATTTAGAACTGGAGGGTGGGGGGGACGGGCGGTAAACATTAATTATCTGTAAAGCAAAACTAATTTCAGGAAACTGACATCGCAAAGCCAGGATGTTACTAGAATCTGTTGGGATATCAAAACAAATAACATCCAGGTTTAAGGACACAAAGGTTGCCAATTCTCCCACAAAATGTCCTTTCTTGTTGAATGATTTAGCGGGCTTACTCCATTGCCTGAACCCTTCCAGTTCAAAAGGGGACCCCATCCAAGTTTCCTGTGGGCATATAATATCAAGTATTTTCAGGAATTGGATACAGTCCATATCAAAATATTTGCCTTTCCACCCTGAGATGTTCCACAATAATATTTTAATTTCTTGGCCTGTCTAAGTCAGTAAAGAAGTCCCTATAGGTAACTGTTATACATTTTAATGTCAAATAAAGGCGATGTCACAGCCACATTAGATTTCCTGGGACCCCAAATACCTGGTTCTAAATTACCAGGCTGAACCTCTTGAGTAACCCCCAATTCATCCAAAAACCTAGTCTTCTGTCATTCTATCAGACTCCATTCTTTCTTTCCCAAGGTCATAACCTTAGGTGGAGTGGGTAGCCCTTCAACTCCTACTGGGATCACTGTAGATCCATCTGTATACAGAACTTGGATGGATGGCTCAGTAGGAACAGCCAGATCAACCTCTCTAATCTTCTGAAGAATCGCTTGTAGAAATGTAAATCTTTCCATAATGTTATCCTGCTCCTCAATAGGGAGGCCCCCAAATGATGATAGAATCGATATCTCATCAGCCTCTGGGAGAACAGCCTGGGAGCTGTTCTCCCAGTTTCAACCAATCATAGTCCTTAAAAAAGGAGGAAATATCTTCCCTTACCTGTAGAGAGGACTCACTCATCAAGACTGACTTTTCTTCCTCTTGGCTTAATATTAACTTATTATTAATCCCCATCAATTTAATCTCTTCACTGATTTCAATATTCACTCGCTCCTGAGGTGGGGGAGGGGTGTGTGTCTACTTACCCTTTGTCGCCTTTTCTCTTGTCCTCATACTCCTGGGATTCACACCGGGCCATTCAAACTACTCCTTCCTTCTCTACCAACATACTGTCATCCATCTTGTCTGGAGACCAATGCCAATGGTACCTTTCCCACTCTTAAAGGCATACTTTTATTTAGCTCAGTGGAAGGAAAGGGCACAATTGCCCTCAGATCAGCTTGTAAATTTCCCTCTACCTGCGCTGGTATACACTTGCTTGTTGCATCTGCATATATTGACTCAATAACCTGCAACTCCAACTGGCTTGATTATATCCATATGAAAGGTTTCTGCTAAGGGAAATTCCCCACTGCCTTGTGCTGGCAGCAGCTCGAATTGAGTTACCGCATCTGACTCCTCAATCCCCGTGGGATGAGGATTACTCAGATGAGTTGAGACCCCTGATATTATAGCAGCTATCTTGGTCTGTGGAACACAGGTTGCCACCTTTTAACTTGTGTCTGAACTAGGGATTTCCATCCGACAAGATTTACCACCATCCCCAATAAATGTTAAGGAGTCATCTTCAAAATTTATTAGCGGAGATGTCACAGCCTGGGAAAAAAATCACATCATCAATGTCCTTCCCAATCTGTGACACATACTTCAGTGGTCTCTCTACAAGAGTTAAAGGTCTCTCATTTTGAAAGCATCTCACAAACTGGATGCCCATTTCCTCGAATTATGGTTTTAACGTATAGATCATAGCGGTATCCCTAGTTAAACTCTAGCTCTCACACAATCATAACAGAGATATTGGATCAGCCAGATATCTGAGAGGTAGAGCGATCTTGGTAAGACCTAGTGCCTAACACTATCCAATTGGGCTAGGGAGCCCTTAGGCTTAGGAAAATTAAGAAAGGCCAGCTTATATCTCTCCAGTTGTAAACTCTATTTTATAACTGACCTCTAAAGGAAGATATAGGCGAGGCATTACTCCTCCCTAACCTTTGTCCATTTGTTAGTACAAAGGACATGGGGTCTTGAATTTCCCTTGATCCCTGAGCCAGCCCTTGTATTACTGATGAATGGCAGCTTCTAAAAAAGGATTGTTTTCCCAATGCTCCGTCCAAGCGCTGATCCTCTATATTCACTTTTAGGGGCTCCACATACATCCCTTCCTTAGGACAAATGATCTGTATCCAACTAGTTTTAGTTGGAGCTTTCTCTCTAATCTTGGGATTTACTGTCACGGAGGAACATAGGGTCACAAACGTGTAACACGGACCTACATGTACACTACAAGTCTGGTAAATATGTAAAGCAAAAGGTTCCACATGTATGTAATGTTACAATTGACAACTGTAAAACCCAAATCAGAGCTGTGACACATGACCAAGCCCCAGGAAATGTGAAGACAGTTTGTTGATTTGCCCAGACAGAGACATTAAAAATGCTAATGCCGGCAGCCATTGCCTATGTGCAAGAGACAGAGAAATCTGATAAAAGAGAACAAAGGGAATTCTAGAAGCCTCGAGAAGATACGAGGAGTTTCCTCCATGGGATATAAGGAGTTGTACCCCAGAGGGGGCAGGGACTATCAGCAACTCACTCATCATCTCACAGCCAGCAAGGCTGGAAACCATGAACTGAGAGACAGGACTTTGCTCTCTATCAACTCTAAGGAGAAGGCCCAGTTGTTTACATCAAGGACTGAGAGGAACTTATGGACCTTTGTAGGGTAAGATGCTTATTTAGGAACTCAACCAGTATAGATTAGGAATGCGTTATATTTACCTTTGATTTCTTGTAACCACTCTGTATCAACTATCTTGCTTATGTAATCAATAAACTTACTACTTATCTTTATGAAGAAGTTGTCTGTGTCACAAGTGAGCAACAAGAGTTCTCAAGCTCTTGCAAACCCAGAGATTAAAGAGTCTGTAAAAGGGAAGGATCAGGCCCTTGAGTGACAAAGGGGTTGTCCCTGCGGTAGGCTTGAATCAGCCAGAGAGAGAAAACTGATCCAAGTGGGCTGTACGCGAGGGAAACTGAGTCACTCAAACCCGGTAAAGTGGGGGTGCGGACCTCCAACCTGTGACATTTACATTCCCCCATAAACATTTATCAATCCCTTTTCCTTCCCCTTTTACTATCACAAGGAGCCCAGAGTCCTTATTATTAACCTCTTTTGGCCCATAACTTCCTATTAAGCTACAGTTTACCAAGGATTATTGTTCTTTTAGTGGCTCATCTGCCAGCTGTCTCCTCATGGGCAGCTCTTGATATAGTGCTTGGACACCATTCCACTCTGTTTTGGATCTTTCCCCACTATCAGTTCTTTCGTCAATAAGCCCCTCTTACTAGTTTTACCATTTTGTGTATCCATGCGGGGGGCTTTTTTTGGCCTATTTCCAATAAATTTAAACAGTTTCTTAAAGTTCATATGTTGCCTTGGGAAAGCCCCATGTTTCCGTCCAAGTTTAATATTTTTACTTTTCTTTCCCTTTGATATTTACAGAACGGTGTAACATCTTTGAGTGATGCAACTGTATTAATTTTCCATGTAGCAAATATGTGGTTTAGGGCTTATTCACACAATCATTTGCTCTAGTGGAATAACTTTAAACCCATAGTCAACCTGACACTAAGATCCCCTTCCCACAATGAACAGCCACTTATCCCCAGGGAAGCCTCTTCACTATGGTTGTTTTTACATGACCACAGTTAATCCAAATTAGTTTTTAATCCAGATCCATTAATTCAAAGTTATTATTCAGGAGTAAATCTTTACATGGTCATTTTTAAATCAGGAAAAATAATTAATCTTGATTTGCAGTGTGTACAGGTTAATCCAGATTAGGAGTCACAAGGAAGACTGCAAAATCCCATGGTGCAGCGCAACCGTATTCCAGCGTCCTCTTCTGGTCTAATTTCTGGGAGTACAGTGACAGCAACAAGTAGAGACTGTTGGAAAACCTGAGGGATACCATAGAGATATAGATGGCTAGAGAGGAGACATGTCTATTTGCAGCACTCTATGGCACCTGGGACTCAGTCCAGATTAACTGTTCATGATCACTAATTCAGATTGATCTTAATCTGCATTAAAATAAATCCTCGAAAATTAGGTTTCCAGAACCCGGTTTAAATTTTGAATTCAGGGCCATTAATTCCAACTAAAGTGTTCACACAATCAACTTGATCCACATTAAGAGCTGCTTAATTTGGATTAATGCTCATGTAAAAATAGCCTCTATGGCCCAGTTCACACGAGACACACACCCCCCCCATGCCCACATGTGGGAATGGGTGGGAGGTGCCCATGTAACCACGGCAGGTGGGTGGAGGTGCATGTGTGCTCCCGCACTCCACCCACCTCCAGCCATCACCCTCGTACAAAACCATTGGCCAAAACAACAAAGCCTCCATGAGTGGAGATCGGTGAAGGTGGGTGGAGATGGGTGTGCGCCCATGTAACAGCCACCCATGTGCCGCACACTTACCGCAGTGCACATGCATTCCCCTCACACTGCAGCCTGTTTAAAAAGGGCCTATGTTTGTGTGAACACTTACAAAGGTAGGTAATTACTCTGGGAGTAACAACTGGGTATCCATGAAAGGTGCATCCTCTAGATATTCCTAACACTGCACACTGTGCAGCAAGTTAATATTATTTTCTTAAACCCTAGCACTTGCCTATCTTGTTTAGTCAATGGTTCCAATGTTTTTTCTTTCTCAGAATATAAGGAAAGTTCCCCAGTTGACAGCATTTAGCTTAGAACTCCCCACAGGACATGTGTAAGCATTATAGGCTTACCGATTTCATTCTTCAGTTGCCCCTACTTGTACTGTTACTCAGTTATCACCCTTTCTAACATGTTTTAGCATAGTAACCCAAGAACCTAACAGAACCATCCGCTCATGTCCTCATTAGACTGTGCTCTTTTTTAGCTCAGCATGAATGGCTCAACTCTTCACATAGACACATTCTTCACAAAGAGACAGATGTCTTTGCATAAAATAATTTCTAACACTTTCATAATTAGCTTGAGTTCTGGTTGTTGAGAAGGGAAGGGGCCACGTGTTCCGCAGTTTTATATGTAACATCAGAAAGAGGGAACTCCTGCATCAGGACATTCTCATGGTTTTCATTAGCACAGCGAGTTAATCAAAAACACTTTAACCCCAGGCCACGATCCCTCGTCATTGAGAGTATTAAAAGGGTATAAAAGCATCTTACTCACTTGGACACTAATTAACCTGGTTAAAAAAATAAAGAAGTCGTTGTTTCAAAGAAGACTACATGTGTCAAGCACTGTTTGGTGCTGCCTCAGATTTACTGTGTGTGTGTGTGTGTGTGTGCGTGCGCATGCACATATGGAAAGGCCATCCTGCTGCCATGGAAGGCAATGGCAAAATTCCCATGAATTCATGCGACAGAAAAATCAGGTCTACAGAGTTAGTTTTATGTGTGAAAGGGAATTAGGTTTGTTTTGTATCTGGTCATGGCCCATGTCCAGGGCTCTGTGTTTACTGTGTTTTCCCTATTGACAAAATGGGGGAAATGCAGTGAATATGGGTTTGTTCGTGCCTGAACATTTATACTGATTTTTAAGTAGAAAGTGTTATACAAGACTGCATCAAAAATTCCAACCATAAGTTACTCCAGGGTTGGGGGCAGGGTCAGATCCAGGCAAGTGCAGACTGTGAAACCACATAGGGTACTATGCACTGAGGGGGCCTACAGGAGCAACCAAAACCTGCGGTTCATGAATAATTTTGTAATGGCAACATGAGTGTGGGAAGCACTGGCCTACACAGTTGCAGGGAGCTCTGACCTATGGGGAGGTCCATGGTGACTCAAGAGGGCCCCCCGACACATAGCTAAACTAGAAATAATATATTCATAACATGGGACCCCACAGGACCTGCTCTGCAGAGAGCCCCAGCAGTTGAAGGAGCTGTCATGTTTAATTGATCAGAAATTAATTATGGTAACAATTTCCTTTTTCTAATGGGTGACTCTGAGTCAGTGTGTGTTCATGTTAGAAAAGGGCCCTCACCACATTTTGTAGACTTGCTGGGGAACCTCAGGCCTAGAGGCCAAAAATGGCCCCTGGCTTTGCATTGTTTGGTCCCTTTCCAATTTATGAATCAGACCCATGCACCAACTTCTATGCTTGAGTCAGCCCCTTTGATTCTCGGCATCTGCCTTCATTCTTCCTTCCCCCGAGAGTGCTGTATACCCCTGCCCTGAGCATCTCATAACTCCCTCATCCTTCCACCACCCTCGCCTCACATACCATGATCACTAAACCCCTATCCAGAGTGCAAGCTTTTGCTAAATACCAAGATGGCCCTTGCAGAGAAAAGGTTCCCTCATTCCTGAGTTACACCAAACACAGGCACAGTGTATTATGTAGTCTCCACCAATGCAAAACCTATTCATTATGCCAGTAGAGCTTGCTCTGCTGCAGAAATGCTCTGTTTACAGCTTCCCTAAGGGTACTAACCTAGACCCCAAGCCATACTTTCTCCTTCCCAATGACAACACCTGGGTAGAGTGCTCACAGAGGCTAGTGACTAGGGTAACTACCTCCCTCTGGGGTTTCACTGGAGGGGTTGGGCAAAGGTGCTGTCACACCCTTTCTGATGTAACCCTGACCCTTATGAAGTGACATGACATCATGGAGGGCCCCATTGGAAAGGGGGTGGGAAAGTCCCTACAGTCCGCCCAGTTTCTGATATGCTCATCCTTTTCCACCTGTGGAAATCCTGATTTCTCCAGGAAAACTAGGGATGGGCGAACGTGGTTCAGAAGTTCGGAGTTCGGACTGAACTCGACCAGTTCGGTCGACCAAACCGAACTTCCGAACGGAACTCGATTTTCGAACTGAACCAAACCCAATTTCCAAACTCGGTTCTGTTAACCATCCCTAAGGATAACAGGGAATCCTCTGGCTGACTGGGAGTAATCAAGGCTTCACCGTAGAGCCTAAAGACTAGGTCAAAACAGTGTGTCCCTGGCCAAAGCCCAGAAAGTTGAGAACCCTACTGATGGCTGTCTCACTTTGTCCCCCAATCAGGAGTGAGTCAATGGGACAGAGGAAGGAATCCAGCCCCACACATACACGTGGGCCACATTGTAGGAGCAGCAGCACAAGCTCTGGGAACAGGGAAGTGGGACTCAGTATCCACTCCCAAATAAAGGCCAAGGGCCAGGTAGCAGTTCCCTCCTGGCACAGAGCTGGGACAGCAGGGACAAGTAGGTGAGCAGCCCTCTCCCCTCCCCACAGCTAGGCCCATGACCCAGGCAGGGTCCAAGAGTGTCATGCAAGGCAGGGCAGCAGTATTTTGCATCCAGTCAGAATATCAAGAGGGATTTACCTCCTGCTCCTCAAGTTTTGTTTAGAGGGTCCAAAATCTAAACTGTTGGTTCTTGGTGAAGGTTTAAACCCCAGAGCCCATCACGTTCAATGGTGCCTATATAAAGGTATTAGTCACATTTTCGGATAGTTCTCTGCATAATATCCACAACCAAAATGAGTATTTGCATATCCACTTGGGGGGGAGGGGTGGTATTCCATTTTGCCTATTTTGGTTTTACATGCTTTGCGGGTTTTGGTTCAGTTATTTTGTGTGTGTAGGGGGGGCGTTGGTTATTTTGGGTTACTCTGATTTCAACAATGATATATGTGGCCAATTTCAGCAATTGTGCAATAGTGCTTGTATTGCCAAAAATCATATCACCTGAATGTAAAAATGACCACAAAACTAAAATAACCAAACTAACCAAACCAAAAAACTGAAAGTCCAACCAAAAATGGCCATTTCCAACAGAACAGAAATGGATATTTTTGGTATAGGTAGGGTAAATTCAACAAGCTTTTGGGTTTTTCTGAATATTCACTTTCACTCTTCGTAGGGAAAACCTTTGGACTACACTCGAGCTCATCGGTGTCCTTAGGAACTGGGGAGTCTCTGAAGGGCACTCTACAACATTTTGAGTTGGTGCACTCAGAGGCCCACCTAGCATGTGTCTGCACCACTCATACATGACTGCCAGAGAGCTTCCCAACACGCAAGGGGGAGCTTCCCTCCTCTTTATGGAACAGCCTATTCCCTTTCACGTGCTAGACCTACTGTGACCATGGTTCTTCCCTCTCCCTTTGGATCAAGGATCTGTGTTCACTGCATTTCCCCCATTGCCACCAATGGGAAAAAACACAGTGAACACAGATCCCTGCTTTGGAGCATTATAAGTTTCCAGGAAAAGGGATGGAACAATCGTTCTGCTCCTGAATTTGTGAACAGAAACTGTACCTGGGCATATGGGTCCTTGAGATTCTCAGGTCAGGAATGGAAGCTTAAATTTCAACTGGCATAGATCACAGTTAATTGAAGACAAGGAATATAGTTTCCGGTGGGTCTCTGTTAGTATTATGCTATATCACTAATATTTTTTCAGTCATAACTTCTCTTTAATTTCACAGAGGGCTTTAAGATGAAGAGTACAGGGGGCCCTCGGCTTTCAAAATCCCATGTTACAGATGTCCATGATGCACTGGGAAGGGTTAAAAGTTATTTTGTTGCAGTGCTTAATAATAAATAGAGCACTTTAGAGTGGTTTTATTTACTCAGCTTTCTCCCACATGAAACTAACCCACTCTACATTATTTATAAATAAGGCACACCTCTCCAGTTGACAGCATCTAAATTATGCAGAATAAGGGATGATGGACAATAAACTAATTCTCAGAATGATGTGTATCCTAGCAGAGATTATTACATTTGTTGCCAGTGTATCCGATGACCCACAATTTAGAAGATCAAAGGAAGAATGGGTTAATTATGCTATCACAGTAAAACAGAGATAAAAAAATGTTAAGCATGTGTCTTAGCCAAAATTAACTTTGATTAAATAAACAAGCTTTAGGATCTCCCATGCTCATTATAACAGACTTCTTGGTTCATAATAATGAAGGGTTCATAGTAGAGAAAGGAAATTCAAAAGGCAAGAGAAGGGACAACCATGTTTGTTATAATAAAGTGTGTTACAGTAAGAGAGTGTTTTTAAAAACACTTTGCCTAAGAACATAACTAGTGCCATACTGTGTCAGACCAATAGTCCATTGAGCCCAGCATCCTGTCTCCGACAGTGGCCAATCTCGGTTGCTTGGAAGAAGTACCTAACAGGTCACTTCCGGCTCCTGGCACTGTGGTTATATTCTCCAAACTTACCTGGCTAATAGCTGCTAATGGTAAGAACATAAAAAGTCCATGATGCATTGGGAAGGGTTAAAAGTCTAGCTTAACTAAAAAGGACATGATCATTAATTTAAATATACCTGTGAATCTAGTCTGAAGGCATAAATTCAATATAATGAAGGTCATTTAGTAGCCTTGCTAAGGCTGAAAGATTTGTACTTATTAAAATGGCTGTTAGCGTGTGAAACTGTATATAATTGTTCTGTTCACAAAAACATTCTTGTGCTCTCTCTCCCTCCAACTCATGTGTACACAAATTTTACAAGGCTCTGTTTTATTTTATTCAAGGAATTCCTTAGATGTTGTCTAGGGACACATCTCACGGTAGTCATTAAATATTTAGCCCAATAGTCACCTGCGAGTATCAGATTTTCAGGCAATAATCTTAGTAATTTCCTAGAGATACAAACATGCTGAGCCAAATTCATCCTTGGACTTACAACAAGGACTAACTTGGCCCATTATTTATTTATTTGTTTCAAATTAGGTTCTATATCCAAAAGCTTCATTGTGGCAGCAATAATTACGGATAGAAAGAAACCCACACAAATGAATGTCCATTGTGAATATAGCTAGAAAGATATTTTTTTCTTTGGTACAGAGTTTTTATATTGCATACATTCTGTCAAGCAGTTAGACAACTTAGGGAAGTTGTTCTTGTGCTCAGTTATTTTGGTTTTACTTTTTTGATCACTGAGGCAGTACAAGTACGAGACTCAAGCTTAAAGCCCTAAAAGTAAGCCATTCTTTGAACACTGAAATCCAAGTCTCATTTTATTATGCTGTCAATGAGCTGCCGAGATTCTCCCTTGCTTGTTAACATGATAGCAGACAGATGAGAAGAAATAAAAAGTACTGGCCTGTGAAAGCCAAATCAAAAGGGAGCTTGAAGGGAATTCTCGAGTTACTCAGGTGAGTCTTTAAATCCCAGCTATTGACCCAGCGAATGGTCAGAATGATGCAGGGTTCCGTTTGGTTGCCCCCAACGCTTAGACATGGTATCCAACTGTCTGCATAAAAGGCTGAGAATTTGCCATTTCTTTGTAAGCACACTGCACAATAAACAAAAGAAGGGAATTTGATCCTAACCAAACAGAGAATGAACAGTCAATAATGTTTATAAACTTTTTTCAAGTCACAAATCTATATGACAGAAGTAGCTTTGCATATTCCTAGAGTTCTTGACTGAAGGCTATTTTTTTTCCAAAGGCAAAGTTTATTTCTCTAACATGAATTTATCATCTATTTATGAATAATGGGATCACATTATAAGTTACCCAAGAATCTGGCATGACATGGCCTATATGATTTTTAAAATAATATAGTCCAAGGGGCCAAGTTTGAGTATGTTTAATATAAACTACAGGGGGCCGATAACCTGGGTGAAGAAAAGATCGCAGAACTCCTAGACACCAATTTGCATTTCTCAAGACCATAGTAGTATATTTGTGCTGAGGTTGGTAGTGAGAAACCATACTATTTCTGCATTATTGTGTGCCCACTTCTTATATTAAAGAAACATAAGAAGTGTCATACTGGTTCAGACTATGGTCCATCTAGTCCAGCATTCTGTCTCTGATGGAGTGTGTGGGGAGAGATTCTAACGGGTGGCTCCCAGCATGGCTACCCTGGCCACGGAGGCAAATTACCATACACACCCGCTGGCATGGATCATGGAAGGGAGGGAAGCACACCAGGCTGGCCTTTGCAACTGATATTTTATATATATATATATATAATAATCTCTCCCCACACACTCCATCAGAGACAGAATGCTGGACTAGATGGACCATAGTCTGAACCAGTATGACACTTCTTATGTTTCTTTAATATAAGAAGTGGGCACACAATAATGCAGAAATAGTATGGTTTCTCACTACCAACCTCAGCACAAATAATAATTAATATATATATATATATATATATATATATATATATATATATATATATATATATATATATATATATATATATATAT
>QEPC01003954.1:923684-942514 GCA_003113815.1 Sphenodon punctatus
TGAGACTTCGCATCCGCCTGAATGTTTGTTTGTCTTCTCCCATGTCTCTCCCGCTGTCCCCTCTCCTTGTCTCCCCCTCCTTGTCTTTTAGATTGTAAGCCACAGGCAGGGACCGCAGCTGATTGTATGTTCTGTACAGCACCAGGTTGTTACTGGCGCTTTATAAATGTTTAATAATAATAATAATAATAAAGAGGTGCCCGAGACTTGAATACCAATCTTTTTGCCTCTCTCCTGAAAAAGGGGCTTTGTTCCCCTAAAAGGGACAGTGGGATTCAGCACTCATTCCTAAATAGGAACTGTTAGGAGGAATACCTTAGACTTGGCAAGGGCATGACAAGGCTGGAGTTGCCACTATCATTACAACAGGGATGAGCAGCAGAACCACAAGAGGAAGCTGTCCCGGGGCACCCAAGGGTGCTGCCACTCCTGACAGGGCCTCTGAAAGTGCAGGGCAAGATTGTACGCCCCTGTTGCTTCTGCTCCTGGGAGACATCTGCTGTGGCCTCCTGCAAACTAAGTTCAGCTCAGCTGAGCCCTGCCCTGCTCATTTGGTTCCTGAAACTGGGTGCTTTCCTGTTTCTTTATATGTTCTTTATTTCGCTAAATGGGTATTTTCAGAAGTGACACCACCACCAGTGGCCCCGATTACCTTGGCGTGGGCACTGGCAGTGGTGTCACATCTGCTCCCGTCCGCCAGATGTTCACTACAGGCAGGAGCAGAGTACACCCTGAACCATGGCAGGGCTAACCTGGGATATGCACTGCGCTCCCTGCCTGTGCACATTCCCGCTTTAGCCCTGCCACAGTCTGAGGAAGCCTACCCCGGACCGTGATAGAGCAGGCCATCACATCTGACAGTCCGCTCTACCTAACCCAACCGGTGGCCAGAGCAGTTCCGTGTGGGCGTGGTGGCCTCATAGGCTGCCGCACCCGCCTGTCAGGGAGGAGGCGGGGCTGTGCTGAGCAGCCATGCAGACCCACATCTGCATGCCCCCCACCCCCCAGCCACCGGAATGTTTGTTCAGCGGCGGGTCAGACTCCTGCTCGGGCTGAGGGCTCTCACCCTGGACAGGATTTAAGTGTAGTGGCTGGAAAGCAGTCATGTCTGAAAATACCCAAGGCCTTCTTAAGTCACAGTAAGTAGTGGCTGGGTGCCAAGAGCTAATCCTGCCAGGACTCTCACTCTCCCCTGGCCTGCACCCTGCCACACTGCAGATTTATAAAAGTGGAAATGTGCACAGAATGTCGCCCATCATGCTGTTGTTTACTAATCACCAGCCAAGTGCTTGATGTTGAACTAATCAAAACATGAAGCTTGTCCCTGCCTCCAAGAGCTTTCTGTCTAAAAGGCAGACACAGAGGAGGCAGGATGCCAGGAGAGGTTTATTTATTGTCTTTGCTGTTGATTTTGTTCTTGTGGGCTTATGGAAAGAGTTCTTAGGAGGCAGGGAGTGCATAAAAAAGTGAAGCTTGGCAAACCCAGGATGGTAAAGGCATTCCAAAGTGGTGTGGAAATCACATAATCATAGAATTCTAAGGCTGGAAGGGACCATGAGAGCTTTGATAACATTCAATCCCTTCTCTTCTCTTCTCTTCTCTTCTCACTCCACTCCACTCCACTGGCTCCCTCTCCCCCTTCGTATCCAGCACAAACTCCTTGTCCTCCTCACCTTCAAGGCATCCTTACCTTTCTGCCCTTCATTTGTCTGCTATATTCTCGCCAGAGAATCCACAGTATATTTGCATCCAACTTTTATTTTGTAGCATTTCCCTGCTCCAGCGCACTTTTATCTGCAAATCAGGAACAACATACTTTAGAAAGACATCCTTCTCATCTACATAAACAAAGTTCATGACCCAGAATTGACCCTGGGTGTGAATTTATTTTTGTTGATCAGACCTAAGTCACTCAATCATGTAACAAAATAAATAAATAAACAAATACAATAGAGATCAAAGAGAAAATGTAAAGTTGCCCTCAATTATTAATATAATAAAATCCAATCAGACAGGGCAGGACATGTTGTAAAATGACAGGGAGAGAGGTGAAACAAGTTGTGAATAGTAATTGAGACGTCAACCTACAGGAAGATTTTATTTAAAATAGACTGACTGAGTACATGGGGACCCTATTAATGAGGAATCAAGTGTAACTGGAGGAGCGAATTTAAGAATAATAAGGAATGGCCAAATGCTGCAAGTGCAGTAGTAGATCTTCAAGAGCGCTAATGGCAAAGGACTGAGTGAGTCATTTAGTTATCGTCCGTTTCTTTGGGTGAAAAGTATATGGCTGTTTTTTCATGAGCGTAGGGGGACAATTCTGAGGCCAGTTGTGTATCTATTTTTACAGGAATTAGCACACGTAGGAATGTGGTATTCTGCTTTTCTCCCACGAGAACATCTGTGATTGTAAAAGCTACGTTGGGGGACCCAGTCATGCACAGGTGTTCTTGCGGGAGAAAAGCAGAATAGTGCATTCCTAGGTACACTAATTCCTGTAAGAAGAGAGCCGCAATTGC
Source organism: Sphenodon punctatus (assembly GCA_003113815.1). Taxonomy (NCBI): domain Eukaryota; kingdom Metazoa; phylum Chordata; class Lepidosauria; order Sphenodontia; family Sphenodontidae; genus Sphenodon; species Sphenodon punctatus. The sequence continues at coordinate 926,207 of QEPC01003954.1, forward strand.
CCTTGTGGACATTTTCCTACCCTGCCCCCCAAGATAACATGAGAAAGCAGACTAAGATTCCCCTCCCACACCCATCAAAAACAGGCTCTAACTTGATTTGAATTTTTAAAAACTTTTAAACGAGGTTATAAAAGTGACCACTAGTTGGGCATCTCCTCTTTCTTTTTTAATCAAAGGGTATTTTCAGGCATTACGAGATCACAGTGAACCCCAGTCAATAGCCACATGGGGTCAAAGCACCCTGAACGTCTGTTTGGCGGTCGCCAGATGTTCACCACAGTCAATTCCCACATGGGGTCAGTTTCAACCATGCTTTTGGGGCTCCCCGCAGGACAATCGCAGGACAACCTGCCTCCTCCCATGCCAGTGCTACTACTAGTGGAAGGCTGGGGCTCCCTGCCTTCCACACTAGATGCCACTCCCAAGATCTCTGCTGCAGCCTGTTCCCCTGATAAGACCTGCCGCCTTGAGGGGAAAAAATCAGGTATCTTCAGCTTGAGCTGCGGGCTGCCAGCAGTGGCAGAAGTGGCAGCAGACTTGCCAACTCCCCCACACCCACGGCCTCGCCCTCTACCAGGGCCACCTGCCCCAGAGGCTGAACTAGTAGTCCTTCCCTTTCTCATTGCACACAAGTGCACACACAGTTAAAGAAGTACTGTATGATCTAATTATATATACACTAAACCTAATCTATCCTACTATCCTATAATCCTAATATAATAAAATAGACTAGCCTAAATGCCTATATAATGTCTAATCTCTCAATATATGTTGTACACAATTAATATCTATCTAAATCTAAATGCCTATAGTATCTATTAGCGGTGGGAAGTCCGGATTATCCGGTATCCGATACTGCCAATATTTTGCTGTACCGGCAGTATCGGATTAATCCGGATACCAGTACCGGTTCCCTGTGCCGGATTGTTTTACATTGCAGCCATTGAAATGAATGGCCGCAATGTAAAAAGAGAGAAAAAAAACACCCCAACCACTTTTCCCTCCCCCGTCCAGGCTGCGCGGGTGGAAGAGGGGACACCCACCCACTGACCCTGCCCAGCCTGGATTTTTTTTTTTAAAAAACTCCCCTGAAGTCCTTGGCTCCGGGCCGCCGCCGGCAACTCGGAGCCTGCACCAGCAGGTAGGTACTAGGGTGATCCCTGGGGTGGGGGGTGGTTTAACACACACCCCACCCCAGGGATAACCCTACCCCCCACCCAAGTATTGCCTACCTTTGGTGCTCCGGGCGGCGGTAGCAGCAGCAGCACGGTGCTCCAGGCGGCTTCAGCGCCGGCTGTGGCTGCTGGCTTCAGCGCTTACTAGGCCTTCCGGGGAACTTCCGGGTTCCAGCGAACAGGCAAGTCTTGCAAACCTGTCAGAAGGCCAACAGGCCTGGGGCCAGGTGAGCCTCCTCCAGGAGGGAATTCCATAAACGCGGCCTGGCCAACGAGAATGCCCTCTCCATTGTGGCCCCGTTTTACACGGGGGACCTCTAAAAAGGCGCCCCCAGTGGACTGAAGGGATCACTCTGAGGCACGGAGGGCGCAGCGGTCCCCGAGACATGAGGGGCCCAGACCATGCAGGGCTTTATAGATCAACACTAACACCTTGAATCTGGCTCGGTAAGCTATAGGTAGCCAGTGCAGAGTGTGGAGCACCGGTGTTATGTGCTCACGCTGCCCCATCCCTGTAAGTAGATGGGCCGCCGCATTCTGCAATAGCTGCAGCCTCCGAACCAGAAACAAGGGAAGCCCCACGTAGAGTACGTTGCAGTAGTCTAGCCTCGAGGTGATGAAGGCATGGATGAGATCGGGCCCGGAGATGTATGGCCGAAGCCTCTGTACCAGATACAGCTGGCGAAAGGTGGCTTTAGCCACTGCCTCCACCTGCTAATCCAGACGAAGGCCCGAATCCAAGATCAACCCCAGACTCCGAACCTGAAGAGCAACAGGCAGGCAAACCCCCCCATCGGAGGGGCCAGCACCTCCCCCGCCCTCCCCACCACCATCACCTCCGTCTTATCGGGATTGAGCTTCAGTCTGCTCTGCTGTATCCAATCCGCCACGTCCTCCAAACATTGGGAAAGTAACGAGACAGCAGGCCCTGGGTCAGATGAAAGTGAGAGGTACAGCTGAGTATCATCAGCATATTGGTGACATCACACCCTGAACCCTCTCACGATCTCCTCCAGGGGCTGCATGTACACATTAAATAATAGTGGAGACAGAATAGAACCCTGCGGAATTTCCCTGAATTCAGAACTGGTAAGGTAACTAAAATTCAAAGAGAATAGTAAATAAAACATGGACATGAGTTTAATTTTCTATCCAAGGAAAATTGTCCACAATATAGGAACTAACAGCTTCATTTCTTAACTTCATGAACGTATCATTCTCTCACCCTATGTTCCCTTCTCCCTTGTTTCCCTCCATCGTCCTTCTTCAATTGTAAGTCCCCTTGAGGTAGGGACCCATCTCTAACTACTGATTGTACATTGCTTTTACTATATGAATAAAATAAAATAATAATAATAATAACAAAAAATACATAATGAATAATAAATAACTGATTTCAACTAAAGGAGTTCAACATTATTTCAGATCATGATAAGACCATTATATGGAGATATTCCAAAAACGGAAATATTTTTTCCTCTGCATTTAAGATTGGACATACCACAGTGGCTGTGTTTGTGCTGGGATTCTTGTAGGAATAATCCTGAAGCTGTTTCAGCCACAAATTATTAGGCTATATAGAGTTATAAAAGTTTTGTATAGGGCTACGTAAGTTATAGAGGCAGGAATCATTGGATGTTATCCTGATGCCTTTGTTATGCAAGACCCAGACATTCCATCCTCAGGCAATATGACTCCTGCGTTTCTCACAACCACAAATAGAAAAATATAGATTAAATATCAATTTAGTATTCTCTTTTTGATACTTCAACAGTATGACATGATAAAAACAAGCCAATATATATTTGGTGTTTTTTTTTTAAAGAAATGAGTTTCAATGTTCTGTAATTAATTATTAATTATTATTATTATTAGCATTTGTATAGCGCCAGCTGTGTACCTGGCGCTTTACAGAACAATAAGAAAGACGTGGTCCCTGCCTACGGCTTACAATCTAATAGACACGGAGGGGGAGACAAGGAGAGGGGACATAGAGAGAGACAAGGGATAAATAACATTCAAGCGGATGCGAAGTCTCAGGTGCACGTGCTTGGCTTGGTTGTAGTTAGGAAGGAGTCTGCGGGGAGGGCAGACAGTAAATATTGAAAGGGAAGTTCTAACAGGCGTCGGGAAAGGTGGTGAGGAAGAGGTGGGTTTTGAGGAGGAATTTGAAGATGCGGAGGGCAAGGTGGATGTGGGTATGGAGGGAGTTCCAGGCATGGGGGGCAGCAAGGGAGAAGGGGCAAAGGCAGTTAGGGGAGATGGGGAGATGAGGGAGAGCAACGAAGGGGCCAGAGGAGGAGCAGAGAGTGCGTACAGGAGTGTGGAAGGAGACCAGGGCTGAGAGGTAAGGGGGTGCCAGGTTGTGAAGGGATTTATAAGTGAATACCAGGAGTTTGTGAAGCGTTCATCATGAAGGGGGAGCCAGTGAAGTGAGGAGAGGAGAGGCTGCATGCGGTCGAAGCGACGGGTTGAGTGGATGACCCTAGCAGTGGAGTTTTGGATGGAGATAAGGGGGGACAGGTGAGAGCGGGGGAGGCCAGTAAGGAGGAGGTTGCAGTAGTCAAGGCGAGAGATGACCATGGTGTGAACAAAGGTTTTGGCAGAGGAGACAGAGAGAAAGCGGCGAATCCAAGCAATGTTATGGAGGGTGAAGCGACAGGACTTGGCAACAGAGTTGATGTAAAGTTTAAAGGAAAGGTGAGTATCGAAGACAAAGCCCAAGCTACAGGCTTGGGGAACGGGGCGGATGGTGACCCCATCAATAAGGATGGACAGGGAAGAGGGAGAGGAAGGGTAGGGAGGAAAGATAAGGAGCTCAGTCTTAGCCATGTTGAGCTTGAGCTGACGTTGGGACATCCAGGTGGAGATATCAGAGAGACCGTTGATGAGGCAAGCTTAGACAGAGGGGGAGAGAGAGGGGGTGGAGTGATAGAGTTGGGTGCCATCAGCATAGAGGTGATATTGGAAGCCATGGGAGGCAATGAGTTTGCCAAGGGACAGGATGTAGATAGAGAAGAGAAGAGGGCCCAGGACAGAGCCTTGGGGAACCCCAACCGAGAGGGGGAGGGAGGAAGAGTTGGAATTGGGAAGAGATGCATTAAAGGAGCAGTCATAGAGGTAGGAGGAGAACCAGCCAAGGACAGAGCCGCAGAAAGCTTCTACTGATGGCAGCATTATTCAACAATAGGTTTTTTTTGGGGGGGGGGAAATGGGAACTAATACCTCTCCAACTAAAAGAAAATGGAACACTCACTACATTAAGGTTCCTTGCTTTGTCCCTCACAGTGTAACAAATGTAGAGACCAGTCATGTTTGGTCCACTTCTATTTTGCTCTGTCCTGTACTTTGGCATATAGTAGGGATGGCCAAACTGTGACTAAGGAGCTGCATGCAGCTTTTGGGCAGTTCAAGCACACATCTTGGCCATGGCTAGTCCTGGGCCCCACGCTGCCTTAATGGTCCTATGTTTTATTTCATTGCATCTAAGTCTCATCAACTGAATCACAGCTGTTCCTCAGACTCTCAGCAGTCAGCACTGCAGAGTACCAGCTCTGCCAGCCAATCAGAAAGCAGCAGAAGTTTGTGTGTGCATGTATGCATGTGTGTTCTGTGCCGCTCATCCATATCTTGGTACATGGTTCCTGGGGTTGGGTATATAGCATTGTGGCATGGTTCCATATCTTGGTACATGGTTCCTGGGGTTGGGTATATACTATATAGCATACCAGTGGTCCCACCAACTGTAAGTCCTTACAGGCTATCTCTCAGAGGTTTTCCCACTTTCATCAGGGAATAGCTGTCTTGTTACTTCGCCCAGTCTCCATTTTCCCACACACCTACAGTCTATGTCAAGTTTTGGTGTTCCTCCACCAGCCAAGCCATGGGTCTCCACCCACGATGCTCCTCACTCAGGCCTCTGCCTGAGAAGTACACTGCAGACTCAGTTCTCACACAGTTCTGGGGATAATTTTGAAGTTCACAGTTCCACAGTCCTTCTTCAGTGCCTGAAATGTGCCTCATGCTGCCCATCATGTTCTGGATCACTCCAGATTCTTGAGCTGTTGGGGTGTCTCCTGCTCAAGGTACCCCAGTCCAAGCCCTACACTCCCTTTGATGTGGATTACTAGGCACCTGCCTCTCTTTGGAGCCCTAGTCACTCTCAGGCATTAGGGACCTGTAGGCCTAACCTTGGTACCCTGAGGGTCCCTGGCCTCAGCCTCACAGGTACCTCCCTTCTAACCTCCCATGCAGTCTTCTGCTTTCCTTACCTCCTTACAGCACATGAGCAACCATCTTTTGCTTCTCAAGGCTCCACACACCAAGACTGGATAGATGTTCCTCAACCATAGCCTGCCTGCTACCAGGCCTAGGGGCTGCCCCATTTCTCTATGGCTTCCAGCTCTTACTACTCAGGGCCTCCACCCCAAGAGTTGGATTTCCCCGCCCCACCCCACTCCTTCAGTTACTCTCTGGCACTTACACCCAGATTTGTCTTTCTTGAGGGCTCCCCGTCTCTCCATGGCCTGCCCTGGGCTTCCAAGGCCCTCACTGACCTAATGCCCTGCCCCTCAAGGCCTTCCTAACCCCACTTGCCCTTTCCTTAGTTGGGGTCAGGGTTCCCATCCAACCTCCCCAGCATGGTGGCTCCAGCTGGCTTCAGAAGCTCCTCACCCTGCTGACTCCAAGCTCTAACTAACAAATTAGGCTTCTGTTCTCCATTTTTTGCCACAGCCAGGGTCATGTGACCCATTGACGTCTGGTCACATGATCTTTTGCTTACATGGTACTGACTTAACCCTTTCTCTGTTGATTCTGACTTAGTAGCAAAGTGCTAACACATTGTGGGACTTATCCTGCAACAAGCTGTCCACAGGTCTCTGCTACAACCATCTTCATGTCCCTTCCACCCCACTCTGTTACATCATTGTGGTAGTGCTGGCTTGGTCTGGTGTAAGTCCTCTCAAGATTGACACCTCAGTCATGGTCTCACCTCTGGGGAATAATTCAAAGAGTCTTTATTACAAAGCCCCACTGCCATTTTAAAGTCTCTATACACCCAATAAGCTACTCTCAGTGTCTCCCCATGTCTGTATTACCAGGGTCCAGCAACCTCCTTGTACCCTAGCAGAACCCCCTAAGCCCAGGCAACACCCTCTGAGTGTTACACCTTATTCAGCAGGCTCCCTACAGCAGTCCTGCTTTCCCTGCTGCCTCTCCAGCTCTGAGTCTCCTCAGGCTTCTTATCCCTGGGCTGGCTACAGCCACGCCCAAACCTAGGTGCACTCAATTAGGCACTGTCCCACTTCCGGTGTAACGCAGGCAGCCCCACTAGCACCTTCCAGCAGCCCATGCTAGCTGTTTTAAAGGACAAATGACCCTCAGGGACTCTATCCTGTTGCAATTAATGCTGAAGCGAGAACCTTGCATGTTCTTGCGATAAGACATGAGATTCTCCCAGCCCCATGCGAGATCTCGCCGAGATTTTCGAGAATCTCGGGAGAGTCTCAAAAATCACAAAGTGTACTTTGCTCGTGCGCAAAATGGCCGCTGTGGCCATTTCTGCATATGAATGGCCCCTGGCAGCCATTTTGCGCACGCACACAGTATTTTTTGAGGATACTCTAGAATCTCACAAGATTCTCGTTGCCCTTAAAATACTCTGCGCATATGCAAAATGGCCACCAGGGATCATGCATGTACATAAATGGCCACATCGACCATTTTGTGCATGTGCAGTGTTGGGTTTTGGCCATGCGAATGGGTCAAGAAATATCTGATTCTTGACCCATTCTTGTTCTCGCAGATCTTGGTGAGAAGCCAATTCTTGCCGAGATTTAACGAGAACGCGAGGGCAGGTTTCAAGTCTAGTTACAGTCATCAATCCACTTCCTTTATGGTCTGCTTCTTGGTCTACTGTCTTCTAGCAAAGCAAAGAGCACAGTCCTTAGTAAACGATTTCCTCTCATCCAGCAGATATGTCCAAATAGCTGAAGTTTCACCCTTATTATCACATCAATCACTGTCCCTTTCTTGCCAAAACGTTTTCTGATACTCTCATTTCATTTCTAATGTAGTGCTTCCAGCTTACAGCAAGCACCCATCTATAGCATCCCTTTTCAAAGACTAGCAGTTCTTTTCTCTCATCCTTTTGAGGTCCAGGTCTCAGTTGCATGAATCACTAGTATTGAAAACACACAGGCTTTCAGCAGCCACTTGACATTTCATATTATATTCAGTGTCATATGCCAACAGTATCCTCCTTTTAATTTCTTAAAGCAATCATTATTCCATGTGATGGAGCTTCCCAGGTAGACAAAGGTATCCACACAGTCCTCCGTGCCACCCTCTCTTTTAATATCTGTATGGTTCTCTTTCTTTCTCCTCCAGAATAACATTGTCTTGGTTGTGTTCCATTTATATGCAACCTCAATGACTTCATGATTTTATAAAGGCTCCTGACATGGCTCTGTAATCCCTTATTAGTTGTAGAGACAGAGTAGCACAGCTATATCTTTTATTGGACCAACAACCACTCATGGAGGTATGCAAACTTTTAGACCTCACAGGGTCTTTCATCAGGTAAGTCTGGGGTTACAAAAAACCCCACCCCAAACCCAGACTTGCCTGATGAAAGACCCTGTGTGGTCCGAAAGCTTGTATACCTCCATGAACTATAGTTGGTCCAATAAAAATATCACTTTACTACTGTCTCTATTGCCTATATTTGGGACCAACATGGCAAACCCTACTTTCTCTACACTTAGAAACCATGTCCAACATATTAACATCATCAGCAAACTTTATGATGTTATTTTCCTTACTGAAAACCTTCAGCCAGCCATCAATCAGTCTCTCAAGGTAAAACAAGATGTTGGGAGTGATTGGATCATTCTATCTACCTCCAATTGTTGTATTAAACTAATTCCTTAGCTCTTCATTGACAGGACTGCCTCAGATCTTCCTCAATAGGGTTTGCAGTTTCTTGCCAAAACCATGACTTCAGAATAGACAGGTGAATTAAAATTTAATATGAGTCAGGATTTTGTAGTAGGCAAAAAGTATCATGGAATCATTCTAATCTATCATGCATGGAAGAGGTCATTATCTCGTTTTTACGTGTGATTAAAAAAAACTCCCATAAATTCTTAGACACCATTTCACCTGTGACTACAGCTAGATAAACTTTCTCTAATGAACAGAAGTTTCTTCTGTTACTGTTATATATTTTCTACCATTCCAATTGAGTCAGAATTTTTGTTTTCAATTTGAAGTTCAGGAATTCAGGTGCTTTTGGAAAGTAAATATCTTGAAATGCTATTGGGATGATACAGTTGTGTTATACTGGAAGGAAGGTACGTCAGATACTAGAATAGATTAATATTATAATAGTCCAATATTGATGACCAGAGACACATTGGGTGATTTCAGACATTACGGGCGCCCGGTTCACCACAGTGGATTCCCGGTGGGGGTGAACCGAACAACCGGGGTGAATAAAAGCCCCGAACAGACGTGACGGGACTGGAACCACAGCAGGGAACCGGGCCGGCAGATCACGAGCCGGGGCAGAGTAACAGACGTGACGCCAATTCCCGGCCGTGGTCAAAACACCCAGAATCCACTGGGCAGGGGCGGGACACAGACATGGTTGCCTGAGGGCAAACGAAGCCAAAAGGCACAAAAGGGAATGCCCACACAAGGGAAGCAGGAAGGGAGGGGGGAGGGGGAGAAGAGCCGGACAGGTACCACACACAACAGGCACACAGACAACGGGGGCACAGTGGAACACACAGCACAAGCACATGCCCGGGCACACACACACACACAGAAGGGAAAGGAAGGCAAGGGGGGACACAGGCGCCCGGACAACATGCAAGGCACACCGGGCTCGGGGGGGGAGCGCGGAACAGGGAAAAGGGGGGGGGAAGGGCACAGGGGCAGGGCAGGACACAGACAACGGCAACCACAACCCCCACAGCAGAACTGTCCACATGGGCACCCCCACAGCAACACAGGCAGTCCTGGAATGGGGGGCCCTTGGTCCCAGGAATGCGGGACCAAAGCACAGCGGGAGTCCACACGGTACAGCGAGTGGTCCTGGAACAGTCCAGGAGGCACACGCAGACCCCACACCCTGGAGAGGGGCCAATGGAGGGCAGGCAGGAGAGCCGGTGCAGCGCAGCAGGTCCAAGGATGCACACACACACCTGGAGGAAGGCGGGAGGGGCAGTACAGGGGCCCCAGAACCCCAAGGTCACACAGGCACCCAAGGGGGAGGCTGGGGCCGCAGGTGGCAGCGCTGGTGGGTGGGGACAGTCTGATGGACACAGGCGGGTTGGTGAGACCATGCAGAGCGCCGGACCCAGGCACCAGGGAAGGCAACCACAGAGGGGAACACCGGGTGTGGAGGCAGATGGGGGGGGACAGAGGGGGCCCAGAGCCACAGGCAGGGGCATCAGCACCCCAGGAAGCAGGCAGCACAGCAGCACGGTAGAGACATCAAGGAGGGAGCAGTCAGCGGAAACCAGCCCCCGGGCAGGGGCAGAAGCCCACATGGGGGCAGGCAACTGGGGGGCTGGGAGGCACACCGGGACTTACAGCCAGCTGTTGGGGGCCACAACGGGTCCAGGGGCTGGGTGCCCCACCAGGTGGGGCCAATGGATCATTCCCCGGTGGTACCCCCAACAAGGACATGTGGTGGGAGATCAGGTAGTAGGCCTCGAAGGGATCCTGCATGGACAGCCCCAACTGCACATCCAAACGGGACCACACGCCCGACAGCGCCGACAGCTCCGCTGCGGTAGGCTCGGACATGCAGAAGTCAGCAGCCACGGAAGCTGTCCCAGCTCTAACAGCCGGTGATACACCGCCCCACGAGAGCACTGGTACCCACGGGCCCCGTGAACATAGCCAAAGTAGGACACAGCCAAGGCAGGGCCCCCCTACGCAAGGCAGATCGTGTAGGTGGCCAGGCTGCACACAGACAGTGCAGACATGGTATCAGCCACAGACCAGGCCACATGAGAGCACCTCATCTCTGGGATGCGCCCATCAGGTAAGGGAACCAGCCCCAGAGTCTCCGCATGCATCCGGAAATCATGAGCGCGCGCCTCATAGCTGAAGTAATGAAGACCAGAGCTCAGGCTCGCATAAGCACCCGACTGGCTCTCCGGGAAGCCCAGGAGCAGCTGCACGGCTGGAGTATGCCACAGGTCATACAGGGACTTGGTCTCACAGAAGGTTCAGCTATGCGGGGCCCCATGGGGACTGGGAAGCAGGAGCCAGGTGGATGCACAGCCAGCCATGGTCCAGATAGACAGGGAGAATAACACCACGGACAGGGGGGCACACATACCCTCCAGGGCCGGGGGGGGGGACCAAGGGGTCCCAAGGACAGGACAGGTGGCCACGGGCTGCAACATTGTATAGCAACAGAGTGATGTGTGGGGTGCGAACCCAGCACAGCTGCAGACAGCAAGCGCCCAAACAGGATGACTAATCAGGCCGACAAGGACACGGTGTTGAAAAGAGGGAGGGGTGGTGGTGATGGCTGAATGCATGCAGCTGCACAAGGAATGCACAGCCTTGAGTGCCTGTGCATGCGCGAGGCCCCATGCGAGGACAACAGGTGCACCCAACCGCATGCCCACAGACACCTGCATCACATTGAGAGGCCCAGCCAGCTGGAGGCAGGGCCCCAGGCCACCCCCGGGCCAGCATAACTGTCCCCTGACCCCCGGGGCCTCCACCACCATGGAGCGGGACAGAGTAGCCGCCTACTGGATGCACCTCATGCTCACAGCTGAGTGGTACCACGACTACACTGAGCAGCTGCGCCTCCTTACTGCGGAGCAGCACCTGGGTGCCCGCCTGCGGGTTTCCCTGGCCTGGAGAGCTGCAAGGGCCCACAGGGCCCACCATGGATGAAGGAGAGCCCTTGCCCAGCTCAGGGAGCAGAGGCTCTCCAGGGCAGACCAGCAGGCTGTGATCCGGGGCCGAACTCGGCCTGTGGCACTCTGCGAGGTGGCTGGGCACCTCCTATGTGGGAGGGAGACCATGCGCCGAGCAGCCCTGATCGCTATGCCCATCGACAGGCGGATATGGGTCATTGAGGGGGCACAGGGTTGGTGGGCCAGGTCGCTGGTCCAGTGGGACGAGCCAGCCTGGAGGGTCCACTTTAGGATGGACAAGCTCACCCTGCTCTGGTTCGCCGAGCTCCTTATGCCCTGACTTGAGTGACAGCACACCCCCATGAGGACCCCCATCCCCATGATCCAGTGGGTGGCTAGAGGGGTCTGGGCCCTAGCTACGCCCAACTCCTGCCAGTCCGTCTCCCAGCATTTTGGGGTAGGCCTGAGTACCGTTGCCTGTATCCTCTGGGATGTGTGCAAGGCTGTGGAGGGCGTGCTCCTGGACAGAATGATCCATCTGGTGAACCAGGGGGCCGTGATGGCAGGATTCGCTGCTGGTGGCTTCCCCAACTGCATGGGTGCCGTGGACTGCACCCACATTGAGATCCTCCGCCCCTCCGCAGGGGAGGCTGCAGAGTATGTAAACAGGCACTCACTCACTGCAGCTGCAGGTGGTTGTGGATCACCAGGGCCGGTTAATAGACATCTTCACGGGCAACTCCGGCTGTAGTCACGATGGCCGGATCATGACTATCTCCCCCTTCTATGCCCGGATGTTCCGGGGGGACTTTGCTGACATGGGGATGACCTGGATCGAGGGGATACCGATGCCCCCCTGTATCCTGGGCTACCCTGCCTATCCCCTCACCTGGTGGCTAATGAAGGTCTACCCAGTTGCACGCAACCCTGTGGAGGCACTATACAATACCCGCCTGTGCTCCAGCAGGACTGTTGTGGAGCGAGTCTTCGGGGCCCTCAAGCAGCACTGGTCTTCTTCAGGAACCTCGCTGGGAGGCTAGACTACACTGTGGAGACCTCGGCCCTGGTGATCGGTGCCTGCTGTGTGCTACACAACGTGTGCGAGACCAAGGGGGCAGCCCTGGAATACCCCGAGCCCAACCGGCCCCCCGACCCGGTGCCTCTGTACGTGAACGCTGAGAACCCGAGGGAGTACCGTTATGTCAAGCGCATCCGGGACGCCCTGGCGAGGCATATCAGCCAGGAGGCCGAGGTGTGAGGGCTACAACAACCCGGCCAAGGCCGGGGGTTCCCTGGCCTGGCCCCTACATGGGAGTTGGTCCAGTACCCCACCACCCCACCCCTGTCACCCAATAATGGGAACGGGAGGCAATATAGTGCAACCACAATTTATTTCAACCACGTGTGCATGTGCACCTGACTCCTCTCCCTCCATCCCAGCCGTGCCCCGCCCCCTATAGTGCCCCCCACCTCACACTGCCCTCCCCCTTCCATCCTTTCCCACCTGTCCCCCCAATTTCCTGGGAAGCCCCCTTGAGTGCCCAGTGTTCTCTATGGAGCTCTGTGAGCTCCCCTCCCCCTCCACTGTCTGTGTCCCCAACTGTGTCCTGGGCTGCTTCCTGGGCTGGCGGTTGAGGGGAGGGCCGGCCCTGGACCCAGGGGGCTCCCTGAGTGGCTGCACCCTCTGGAGGGCAGAGGGGACCGGAAGGCAGATGCGCGGCCCCTGCGGGGTTGGGGGCGGCTGGGGCGGTTGGGGAGGGGGTGCCGAGGGGCCCGGCATGGGGCCCTGGGCAGACAGGGTGCCTGAAGGGGCAGCTGCCATCACATAGCCACACATGGTGCCTGCGTGCAGGAGCAAGGAGGTCCCAATATCGTGGGACCTGTCCATTTTGGCGGAGTGCTCCCACACCATCCCTGTGATGGTCTGCTCCAGCCGCCTGAGCGTTTCCACCTGCCTGCTGTGCTCCCGGCGCTTCCACCTCCACTCCAGGTGCACCTCGGCCTGGAGTCGCATGTCCCGTGCCTCCGCCAGCTCCAGGGACCGCTCGATGGCCGCCTCCATCCGGTCCACAGCTGCTATCATCCTCTCCCCCTGTTCCGCCGAGGTCCAGATGATATCCTTCACCTGGTCCTCCTTCCACCAGTAGACCAGTGCCTGGTGCTCCCTCATGCGCTGTTCTGGGGGCACAGGCCCTGGAGACAGTGGCTGTTGGGGTTGCCCTGTAGGGTACAGGAAGGTGAGTCGCCTGCCACCCTGGGAGTCCACCCTCATCCCTGGGACGGGACCAGGGCTCCGAGGCCCCCCAGGCGTGTCACCCGGCCCCTTCCCACCCCCCCTCCCTGGCACCTCCCACCACCTCCGAGTGTCCCGGGACCCCTCCCAGCACCCCAGTGGGCCCTCCCACCTGGACCGCATGCCTCACCTGTTTCCTCTGCCTGCTGTCTGGGCTCCTCGGCGCCTGCCTGATCACCCACCTGGGTCTGGTGCTGGGGTGTTCCATGCCCTGTGGGTGAGGAGGGGGGGTTGTTGGTGTAGGGGTGTGTGGTTGGGCGACTGGTGCCCAGGCCCCCTTCCCATCTTGCTTGGGGGGGGCTGGGGCTGGCCCCAGGCTGTTTATCCCCCCCTTGACCCCTGCCCCCGTGGGCCCAGTCCCACTACCCTCCTGGTCACCCGCTTACCCTCAATGTCAGTCTGGAGACCTTCCGAGGCAGGCCCCTTGGTGTGGGAATGCTCCCCCATGGACCATTGGCTTAGGGTGATTAGGGTGCCGGCCTCAGACTCCACCTGTCCAGCCTGGGGGTGGGTGCTTTCTGGGCTGCTGCCTGGGGGGAGGCCTGCAGGTGCCGGAGTTCCCAGGGCATTCCTCCTGGGGGTCTGGGGGTCTGGGGCCCTGGAGCTTGTGTCTACCGGGGGGGGGCGAGGGGAGGGGGTACCTTGGTCTGTTCCCTGCCCTGGACCACTGCGCTCCCCACGAGCCATGGGGCAACTATCAAGCCCTTCATGTGCAGGATTCAGTCCAGGGCATCATAGAAGGGGGCGGTCCGGGCTCTGTGTCCAGACCACCTATTGTTGTCCCTTATGGCCTTGAACCCCCTCTTCAGCTCCTTGGCCTTGGAGTGGCACTGTGCCACGGTGCAATAGTGCCCCGCCTCCTCCATTTCCCACACTATGTCCTGGTAGACGTGCTCGTTCTGCTGGTTGAGCGCGAGCTCCAACTGGTACTCCAAGGTCCCCCAGATCCGAATTAAGTCCCGGGTCTCCTGCAGCCCCCACTGGCCCCCTCTGTGGTAGGGCTTCCTCCCTTGTCTCCCCTGTGAGTTCTCCTCCTCCTCATCCTCCTCCAGTCGTGTGACCTGGTGCTGTACAGAACATACAAATAGACGCTGTCCCTGCCTGTGGCTTACAATCTAAAAGACGAGGAGGGGGAGACAGGGAGAGGGGACAGTGGGAGAGACAGGGGAGAAGACCGACAAACATTCAAGCGGATGCGAAGACTCAGATGCGTGTGCTTGGCTTGGTTACAATCAGGTTGCAGCAGTCTGCAGAGGAGGGCAGACAGTAGGTATATGGGAACGTCTAGCAGGCATTGGGAAAGGCAGTGAGGAAAAGGTGGGTCTTGAGGAGGGATTTGAAGGAGCAGAGGGAGGGGGCAAGGCAGATGTGGGCAGGGAGGGAATTCCAGGCATGGGGGGCAGCGAGGGAGAAGGGTCAAAAGCGATTAGGTGAGCAGGAGAAATGAGGGAGAGTGAGGGAGGGGACAGAGGAAGAGCGGAGAGCGCGTGCAGGAGTGCATAGGGAGATTAGGTCCGAGAGGTAAGGGGGAGCTTGGTCGTTTCTTTGTTTATTTCAGTAACTAATATAAATGCTGTCTTAATAAAAACAAATTACAGTGCGGGGGGGATAGCTTACATTCTCAAAACCACCACTTTGTTAAATATTTGATAGAAGAGTATGGTTTTGCTTATTTATTGTAAACTCATAAAATGCTAATCGGACAAGAGGGGACATGCAAGGATGCACCATTCTAGAATCTGGGATGTAGCAAATAAGCCAAATGAAATGAGTCTACAATGTTGTGAGGAGCTGGAATTTGACCAAGACACTGAGGCTTATATTGCTCCGGTGAAATAGACTGGATGACATTTAATGACTACAAGCATTTAGCCCTACGTCAGTCTCAAAAAGCACTACATTACTTTTGCATTGGGGTCTAAGTGGGTTTATTTAAAAAAATAAACCCATAAGAATGCATTGGGATGGATTTTATTGTATGAATTTAATTTCAAACTTATTTAACTGTTTTAACTATATTAAAACATTCATATATATTCAGAATGTAACATTTTAAAAAATTGACATATTTTAAGAAATTGACATGGAAGTTTGCCCGTTGAAATATGGAGGGGTCCAGCACAATGTCCAAAATATTACACCAATATATATTTTTACACAAAAACTACAACACATAGGATGATGAAAGGAATGCAGAAAAGTTGACTTCTTCCTCTTTGTGAATACACTGAACATGAAGAGTATCAGGTTTCCTCCCCTACCCCCCCCAACTCTAAACAGGTTAAAGTTGCATGTCTTTTTCAAACAATATGACATGTTCTGGGCTTACTGGTACTCAACTTTGGCCCTTTTCTAATGGCCGTGGGTGCATGGGGGAGATGGTGGGCAGTGTGGTGGGTGGGTAGCGCGTGAGGGTACATTCCCACAGACACCCACCCACCTCCACGCATGGAGCATTGGGCATTAGCGCCTGTTGCACTGTGTGTGGGTGATGGCTGGAGGTGGGTGAAGCACGGGAGCGCACATGCACCCCCACCCACCCACTGTCCACAGCATCCCTACAGACGTTTCCATGGGCACTCACCAATCCCCCCGCCATGGCATTCGCACGGGCTCCTTCCCCCATGCGTGCGAAGGGGGGGGGGGGCGTGTCCATGTGAAAATGGCCATTGTTCTGTGTATTTCTCTTGGTACTGACATTTTTGCATTAGACCCTTTGAATTTTACCTGTATTGTTCTCTGAGTTTGTTTTTAAATCTATACTCTGGGTGATGTATATGAGACAAAAACTATATTTTGACTTGGAAACTAGGGCGAATTCACACGTGCAGCAATTATCTGGATTTTTAAAAACTGGTTCTCAATAGTTCGCTGTTAACAAGTCCTGTTGCATTCACATGCATGCCATACCGATTTTAAGTACAGCGAAATAATGCATTCAGACCTT
>QEPC01003954.1:953138-967461 GCA_003113815.1 Sphenodon punctatus
AGGGGGAGGGAATTAATTTATTTCATTGATTTCAATGGGGACACAGCGCCCCATTGAAATCAATGAAATAAATCCGGTACCGGTATACCGGATTTAATCCGGGAATCCGGTTTTCAGAGAACCGGTAACCGGTAAATCCGGTAGCTGGTAATGGGCCCGGGGTCCCACCTCTAGTATGTACACAACACAGGGGATGTTAACTGGAAAAATTGTTCATAGACTCAGGTAATTTGTGAAAGACTGAGGGTGTTTTTCAACATGACATCTCTCACCACCACCATGGACTTACCCAGGCAGTGGTGGGAGCCGTCACTCTGGTGGGGATTCGGCCCAGCTACCGAGCAAGCATAACAGTGGTTAGGCTGGGGAGGGGGCAAGGCGATGCACAGATGTGCATCCACACAGCCCTTCCCCCGTGCTGCATGAAGCAACACACACGCACACACCCGGTGAGTGGCGGCCAATGAAGGCTGCCATGGCACCTGCCCACCCCCACGCCCCCCAGACCATGGTAAGTAAAGCGGGCTTTCAGATGTGAAAGTCCACTCTACCCTGGGTCTGGTGACTGTTTCCCAGTCATGTTGGCACTTAGCCCTGACTGTGACCCAGGGATTTCCCCAATTCACAGCCCATGCTATGTTCCAACATCACCCAGGAAATGGCCCAGGCTAACATCTGGAGGCGCTTTCAGAATTGATGGAGGCCTGCGGTTCCACACGAATCAAAGCGTGGAAATGCAGGCTATTGTCACATCTGAAAACACCCTGAATGACCAGTGCTGGTAACCTCAGGACCAGTGCTCCTGAGGCCCTTTGAATGGGCTATTTCTGTGCCTGCAACTTTCAGATCCCAGGGTAACTGCCCATTACCCTGTGGGCTGTGCTTCCTGGGGCTATGGAGGGCAGGGTCATGGCTGGGAGCCCCGCATTTTATTTTCACTCTGGGCTCCGCAAATTCTAAGGCCAGTCCTGATGTAGACTGATCTAGTCTGAGACAGAACCTACATTAACTTTTATGGGGAAATTTCTCCTCAATTCGATTTTCACCGATAATGTAATAGTAAGAGAACTGCCAGAATAGGGAACACTTTAAGCCCCTCATCTTGCAGTTTGTTGTGTGGAAATGAACTGTGACAAGTGACAAGTACCTGAAGCCCCCACTGATGTCTAGAGGGCCCTTTTCAGATACAGAAATCCTGTGTGTGGCAGAGCTGGGGCCTTAGAGTAGCCAGGAAAAAAAGTACTGCAATATATTGAAATGTGAGGAAGCATGCACTATCACTCTTCATGTACTCAGGAGTTCAGTAATGCTGTCAGGCTGTCAGCTTTTATCAGTGCTTAATTTGTTTTCACAAAATCCTGTGGTTTGCTCTGTTATCTTGAGAAGCATTCTAGTGAAGCTAATGTTACCTTAACTGTCTGTTAACCTTGGAACATAGGAATTGCCCTTCGGCCGCAAATGTTTGCCACAATTGTTTACTACCAAGAAGTGCTTACTACCATTTAGCCATTTGTAGGCCACATCCTATGCTGATTTAATGGGTGGCATTTAATGGCCAGGCATGATCCTGCCTGTGGTGAGGGCTCTCACCACGAGCAGGATCAAAGACTGACAGCTGGAGGAGCCATCACATCTGAAAATACCCCAATTTAAAAATCGCTACCTTCAGACAGGCATCCCCGACCAAGCAAGGGTCAGCTGGGGATGCCCGTCTGGCGGTAGTGGTTTTTTCCCCCCTAGATAACTAGGTCCCAAGACATTTAGGGCTTCAAAGGCCAAAACCAGCATCTTGAATTTATTTATTTATTTATTTATTTATTTAATTAAAAAATTAATATCCCTCCCTCTCCTGCCTAGGCAGCCCGGGGCAGCATACCATACAAAATATAAAACATATAAATATAAATATTAAAAAGAATTAAAACAAAACTTCACCCAGGTCATAACCCCCCAACCCAACCCCAACCTTCCCATCTCCCCCACCAAAAGTCTGGCAGAACAACGAGGTTTTACATTGACATCTGAAGGAGAGGAGATCAGGGGCCCGGCAGCCCCCCATCGGGAGAGAGTTCAACAAATGAGGTGCAGCAACCAAGAATGCCCTCTCCAATGTGGCACCCCACTGAACAAGAGGGACCTCCAAAAGGACACCCCCGGCTGACCTTGGAGGCCACTCCAGAACCCGGGGGGTAAGGCAGTCTTATAGGTAGGTAGGGCCTAGACCATGTAGGGCTTTATAGGTAAGCACCAACACCTTGAATTGAACCCAGAAGGCTATAGGCAACCAGTGCAGTGAACGGAGGACCTGAGTTATGTGCTCCCGGTGGCCTGTTCCTGTAAGGAGGCAAGCCGTCGCATTCTACACTAGCTGCAGCCTCAGAACCATTACCAGGAGTAGCCCCACATAGATGTAATTTACAAAATGTACTCCTCGCTACAGCTGCCACCTGGACATCCATGCGGAGCTGTGAGTCGAGGAGCACACCCAGGCTGCAAACTTGAGGGACCAAGGCAGGGCACACCCCATCAACAATACGGGCCTTCACTCCCTCAGCTCTCCCACCAGCATCACTTCCATCTTGTCGGGATTCAACTTCAACTTCAATTGGCTTGCCCTCATTCAGTCCCCCACAGCTGTCAGACACGGAGTAAGCAATGAAACTGCCAGGCCTGAGTCTGCTGAAAATGAGAGGTAGAGCTGGGTGTCATCAACATATTGATGACATTGCACTCCAATTCCTCTCACAACATATCCCAAAGGCTGCATATACACGCTGAACAGGAGAGGGGACAGAATAGAACCCTGCGGTACCCCACACGTGAGATCCCACGGAGACGAAGTACAGCCCCCCAGGACCACATGGTGAGTTCTTCCAGACAGAAATGAGCGGAACCATTCAAGAACAATCCCGCCCACCCCAGCACTGTCCCGTAGATGAGTCACCAACATCTCATGGTCAATGGTATCAGAAGCAGCTGATAGGTCCAACAGGACCAAAAGGGTTGACTGTCTCTGATCTAAAGTCCATCACAGGTCGACGGTCGTTGACTAAGACCACAAGCACAGTCTTGGTGCCATATCATGGATAAAAGCCAGACTCCAATGGGTTCAGAAAACTGACCTGGTCAAGATGATCCTGAAGCTGCTGGGCCACCACCCGTTACATGACCTTCCCTAAAAAGGGAAGGTTAGAGACAGGTTAATAACTGGCAAGGGTGTCAGCATCAAGTGATGGTTCTTTGAGCAATGGTTGCACCACGGCCTCCTAAAGAGGCCCTGGAACCCTGCCCTCATGATGGGAGGCATTGACCACCCATGCCAGCACCAACCCTAGATTCTCCCTGGTGGCCTTAACCAACCAAGACGGACAAGGGTCTAATTCATAAGTTGTGAATTCTGCCCAGAAGACAATAGGAGCACCGGTGTTATGTGCTCCCAGCGACCCGTACCTGTAAGGAGCTGGGCCACCACATGCTGCAGCAGTTGCAGCTTCTGAGCAGTCATCAAAGGCAGCCCCACATAGAACGCATTGAAGTAGTCTAGCCTTGAGGTAATGAAGGCATGGATGATGGTTGCTGGATCTGAATCAGAAAGGAAAGGCTGCAACCTTCTCACCAGATGGAGTTGGTGAAAAGCACTCCAGGGTACCTTTCCTCTCTGTTGGTTAGTCTGAACATAAGATGTCTGAAGACTCAAATGGGTAACTGAAGGCATAAGGCAACTGCAATTCTAGTGAGAAAACATCTGCCTGGGGGCAAAGTACCCAAGCCCAAGAACCACGTACTGAAATGTTTATATCACCAAGAATCTCAAGATGCATTACATCGATTGCAACCTCCACCCCATCCTAGGGACTGGGGAAGTGTGGAAGGCAATCTGGTGGGTTCAGACAGCAGCTATAGTGGCACCAGGCAGGCTCCCCTGGTTCCATGCCCCTCACAAGGTTCCAGAGGCAAAATGGCAGCTTGGCTATTCTTGCTTCTGATAAAGGAACATGGACGTGCCCCCAAGCAAGCAACCAGTTCTGGTAAGAGCGACAGTTCAGGTGCTCAAGAGCCACATGCAGCTCCTGAGCCACAATTTGCCCACCTCTGGCACCGTACATCTGAAGACATTCAACGGTTCCCTTTGCCAGGCAGCCTACCCTACCCCTTGCCAATATGCTATCAATAGGCCTGCTTCTATATGGCACCTTAGTATATATGGGTTCTAGTATATGGTTTCCCCTCTAGTACAAAATTTCAAACTTCAATTCTACCTGTAGATGTTAAACAGAGGTCGCCCCTTCTGCCTAGCCCAAGTGGCTAATATTCAAGCAGTTGTCAAATATGGCTTTCTGAGAGTAGCTGATCATATGAGTCATTGCCAACATTCTCTTTCTCAGTATAATCACTTCAGAGATGTGATGCTTCCCTCAAACATACTGAGGAGCACATAAAAATACATGTGTTTGATTCACCTCCATAGAATACCTATGTCGTGTTGGGATAACAGCATCTTAATATCTCACAATATATATTTTATAGAATATACAATAAATATATTAGGCGAAACATCCATATTTTTCAGACAAGGCATGGTTGATGGTTTGGGGTTCTCTGCTCTGCTTAATATAGCTTATATTTATTCCCTGATCCAGACAAGAAGGTAAAATGTGTAAGATTTCCATAAGAGGCCTTGTCCTACAGCTTTGAATTCAGTGTCAACACATTCTTTTATTTCAGAAGTACACAATTAGGTCTGGATGACCTGATACATAGACTGTCGAAGTCCTATGGACTGTGGATCAGGATCAGGCCCTAAATTGGGACCAGTCGAATGCCTAGCTATGATGTGATTACATGGGGTGGGACTCCAGGCAAATGATTCGTTACCGGTTTTATCGATAGCGGATTAATCCAATGTCAGATTTATTGATATATCTTTTTTTAACATTGCTGATTTCTCAGATCTTTATTTAACATTGCAGCCATTGTAATAAATGACATTGTGTTAAAAATCCAAGAGAAACCGGCAATGTTAAAAAAATGATAAACTGATACCGACAATTATTAGAATTATCGGATTAATCCGATATTGACAATTATTGGTATTATCAGATTAATCTGATACAGATAGTCCCACCCCTAGAGATTACAAACATTTTCCAGAAACTAAAGAGCCATGGGGTGCAATCCTTACTAAATTCAAGTAGCTCTTCCTCACAGGTAGGGCTGCCAGAAACAAAATGCCACATGGGCACACCTCATTCCACCACCAACTATGTTCAAACCTACCTCCCAGTTTCAATTATGGGTCTCTTTTTTGTGGATCCCAGAGCACATTACCCTTCTTGCACCTTCATCCCTCTGGGTAGCCCTGCTCACAGAAATAATCTTAGTGACAGCTATAAATTGACTGGCATAGAAATGGCAATATGTAAGTTCTCCCCTGAAGTTGTGCAGAAAGCAATGAACCAGCAGCCCGTCTGTTGCCGTCTTACTCCAGATATCTGTGAGAAGAGGTGTTCCATAGGGCCAAAATGAATAATCTCTGCAGGTACTAGATTCACTGAACATACCCACTTCGATTTGGGTTCAACAAAGTGGGTATGAAACACTGGACAATTTTACATGAACCACGGTAGGGGCGGTTCATGTGCACATTGCTGAGTTTGTTGGTTGTGTGTTGGGGGAGGCATCAGATGGGCACACACCCATCTCCATGCATGGAGCAACAGGGCTTTTCGCCAGTTACTCTGTGCGTGGAGATAGGTAGAGGTGGATGGAGATGGGTGGGGTCGCAGGAGTGCGCACCCACTACCACTTTTACACAGGCATTCCCCTATGTGTCCTAGGGATATACGAACATACCGGAGTTTGGCTGTTCGGACGTTCGGACTAAAAACTTAGTTCGGGTTCATGGGTTAAGTCCCACAGAGTTCAACCCCCCCCCAAAAAAAATGTTTGGAAAGTTTGGTCTCGGAAAAGACTTGGGGAGCTCCAGGGGTGCCGGTAGGGGCATGGTAGGCTGTCAGAGACACAGCAGCTGCAGCAGAGACTGGGAAGACTTGTGGCTTGGCACCCCAGGTTGCCCAGACAGGCAGGCTTGGCGCTTGCCCCCGGGGGTGTCCATGGGTGCATGTATGGCCATCTGAGACCCAGAGGCAGCAGCAGCAGCAGAGGCCGGACGTTGCAGGCTGCCAGGCATCAGTGGGGTAGAGACAGAGGCCCGGCCAGGGCTTGATGGCTGGCACACATACTTGGCCGGGCGTTGCAGGCTGGCATCATACTCAACTGATTTCAAGAAGCTCCACTGCAAATTGGTTAAGCCTTGCCCAGTGGTGAATCTTGTGGACACCCAGCCCCCGCACGCTGGTGGACTCATCCAAGCTATTCCCATCTACAAGAGGGAGGAGCAAATGGATGACGTGCACTACCAGCAGCACCAGCAGCAGACATTGGATTGCCATCGCACAGTAACTGCGGCTGGCATCCCTATGTGGCTGGGCATTGCAGGCTGACTGGCATCAGTGAAGCAGAGGCAGAGGCCCAGCCAGGGATCGGTGGCTGGCACCCCTACTTGCCTGGATGTTGCAGGCTTGCTAGAATTGGTGGAGCATTGGTAGACAGTGAAGTGGAACAACAGCCCTCCCTCACTGGAACATAGGCCCCAGAACCCTGACGGTGGATCCTGGAGTGGAGTTGCTTGCTGTTTCTTGAAGTGGTGGAATGATGACTCCCTGTGAGTGGAGTGATACCCCCAGAACCCTGACAGTAGGTCCTGGGACTAGAGTGGTAGCTTTTGGATGACGTGGATGGACAGCTCTCACTGCCTGGAACGTAGACCCCAGAAACCTGATGGTGGGTCCTGGGACTGGAGTGTCAGCTTCTGAATGAAGTAAAATGACAGCCCTCCCTGCCTGGAACATAGGCTGGCTGGCATTGGTGGAGCATTGGCAGACAGTGAAGTGGAACGACATCCCTCCCTGCCTGTAACGTAGGCCCCAGAATCCTGATGGTGGGTCCTGGAGCTCGAGTGGCTTGCTGTTTCTTGATGCAGTGGAATGATGGCTCCCTGTGAGCAGAATGACGACCCCAGAACCCTGACAGTGGGTCCTGGGACTAGAGTGGGAGCTTCTGGATGATGTGGATGGACAGCCCTTCCTGCCTGGAACATAGGCTCCAGAACCCTGACGGTGGGTCCTGGGACTGGAATGTCAGTTTCTGGATGAAGTGGAACGACAGCCCTCCCTGCCTGGAACATAGGCTGGCTGGCATCGGTGGAGCATTGGCAGACAGTGAAGTGGAATGACAGCCCTCTCTGCCTGGAATGTAGGTCCCAGAACCCTGACAGTGGGTCCTGGGGCTGGAGTGGCTGGCTGTTTCTTGATACGGTGAAATGACGGTTCCATGTGAGTGGAATGATGGCCCCAGAACCATGATGGTGGGTCCTGGGACTAGAGTGGCAGCTTCTGGATGACGTGTGTGGATAACTCTGCCTGCCTGGAATGTAGGCCCCAGAACCCTGATGGTGGGTCCTGGGACTGGAGTGGCAGCTTCTGGATGAAGTGGAACGACAGACCTCCATGCCTGGAATGTAAGCTGGCTGGCATCGGTGGAGCATTGGCAAACAGTGAAGTGGAACAACAGCCCTCCCTGCCTGTACCATAGGTCCCAGAACCCTGACGAGGGGTCCCGGGGCTGGAGTGGGTGCTTCTTGATGTGGTGGAATGATAGCTTCCTGTGAGCGGAATGATGGCCCCAGAACCCTGATGGTGGGTCCTGGGACAGGAGTGGCAGGCGGCATCATCAGCAGACATTGGATTGCCAGGGTGCAGCACCCATGGAGCCAGGATGGTAGGATTTTCCAGGGAAGAGCTCCCATACAGCAGCAGATGGCAGGAGCGGTATTGCGTGGGCACATTTGGATTTGCCAGGGCAGAGCACCCATGGACCAGCAGACAGCAGCAGCGGGATTACCAGGCCAGTGGGGGACATCACCCAGGGTTGCCAGGGCAGGCAGACAGGCACCCTGGCATGAGAGGCAGGCAGGCTGAGGCAGGCTTTCAGCTTGGCAACCTGGGCGGGCAGGCAGGCAGTGTGGCATGAGCAAAAGGCAGGCTGAGGCAGGCTTCAAGCTTGTCAACCTGGGCGGGCAGACAGGCAGTGTGGCATGAGCGGCGGAAGGCAGGCTGAGGCAGGCTTTGAGCTTTGCAACCTTGGCGGGCAGACAGGCAGCGTGGTATGAGAGGCAGTAGGGAAGGGAGGCTGGGATCTTTGCAGGGCATTCAGATAGGCTGGCGAAGACAGCAGCGTGCGTGAGAGAGAGTCAGTCAGATAGGCGGGTCGAGATCATCTAGCCAGAGGCCGGCTGGCAGGTTTACAGCTTCCCAATGCCACCCGGCGTCATGAGATCAGTCAGATAGGCTTGCCGAGGCCGTCTAGTGAAAGAGAGATAGGCAGGGTGGGTGCCGGGTATTGGGAGGGAAGACAGCACCTCAGCAGCAGCAGCCCAGATTGAGGAGGAGCCCCATCCCAAGACTGCCTCTGGCATGGGATGGCATGTGCCACTGCACCATCAATCCATGTCCAGGGACAGCTTGGGGAATTCCAGACAGAAGGTTCACTTTGATGAACAGCAACTGCTCCACCAACTTGGCCCCCAGTCTCAGGCGGTGGGGTGACCAAATGTCACCCACCATTGAGAACACCCGCTTGCTGGAGACACTGGTTGGTGGGCAGGACAAGAGACCCTTGGCCACTTTGTACAGGGCCAGCCACACATTGGTTTTGCCAGCCCAGTAGGCCAAGGGATCGCTTCTGGGTTCAGTGCACGGCTCCTCCTCCAGGTAGCTCTCCCCTGCTGCTGAGGCGCTGTCATACTCCCTCACGTAGCTCCGCCTGGGCACCACCTTCACCACTGCCCTCAGCCACACTGCCTGCCCTGCTGTGCACAAGCCCAAGCTTCCCAGAGTGCCCTGCACATACGAACTGCTGCTTTCAATAGGGGTGCTGCTGCTGCCCAGTCTGCTGTTGGTGCTGCTACTGCTAGGTCTGGGGGCAGGGATAGACCCTGCCGGCTGAAAGGGGTGGCTGTTCCCACTTCCACCATCCCCAGGGACATCCTGCTGCTTCTGTCGCATAATCTCAAAAGCCCTCTCTGCCTGCCGGACCCTCTCCACCACCTCATCCTTCCAGTGGCCATAGAGCTGTGTCTGGCGTGCACACTGCCCTTGACCTTGGGGTCCAGCATGGTTGCCAAAACGTATTCCTCCCACTGCAGGAGCTCATCAAACTGCACCTTCAGCCCTGCCTTTAGCTCACACCAGGGCAACTGCCTCAGCTGCCAGCTTCTTTCCCTGAGGGCCACAATCCTGCCCCTGGATAATCTCATGCAGCCACCTGTGCAGACCGGACTAGAGGGGTCACCTGGCTGATGGTGGCCATGGAGGAGCTGATGGTCTCCATCATGGCCAGGAACAGTTTCACCACAAAGACTGTGTGAGTCAGGATCTCCCATTTTGCCCCATTGTACCCTGGAGGTGCCCCATTGTCAGTCACCAGTTGAACCTGATGCAAGGTGGCTTTCTGCTCGAGAAGTCGCTCGAGCATCAGGAACGTAGAATTCCACCGGGTGGACACATCCTGCACCAGCTGGTGCACTGGGGAGCCTTGCTTTGCCTGCTTCACCCGGAGGAGGTTGCTTCCCTTCACAATCCATTTAAAAAAACTGGCCAAGTTCCTCCCCTGCTCAATCAGGGAGCTAAGGGTGCCTGCTCCAATCCCTTTCTCCCCCAAGCTCAGAGCGTCCCTGACCACCGGGTGAAGGGTGTGTGTGACACAAGGGATGCTGGTGAAGCGCCCCTTGTGGACTGCCCTCAGTATGTTGTCCGTCATCACGCACCTCTTGGTGAAGGTCGCACCTGGTGTGACCCACTCCCTCACCAGGGTGGTTAGGACTGCCTCGATGTTCCGAGCATTGTGGGGGCCATCCATTACTTCCGCTTGAAGCAGGGCCCACCTATACCCTACTTTGGGACCCCTCCTGCCACTCCCAAAAGCTGTGTCCTTTAAAGCCTGGTACAAGGTTGGCACCACCTGCCAACTCAGGGTGGTACGTGAGGGCCGGGGGGGGGGGGCAGGAAGCCAATCAGGCACCGAAACCCCATGTCCCCGAACACTGAGAAGGGCTGCCCATCCAGCACAATCATTTCCCCCAACATGCGCATGGCTTTCAGCTGAAAGCCACGTCACCCTCCATGTCCTGCAGCTGCTGATGGACTTGGCAGCTGCCCCCACCCCAGTTCCTCCATGGTGCACTGATGCTGCTGCTGCTGCTCCCCCCACCAGCAGCAATACTGCTCCTGCTGCTAGGGGCAGCTGTTCGAACAGGACGCTTGCCCACTGATGGAGGCAGACGACTGGCTGCTGCAGTCAGGAACCCGCTGGCGTCCACTGCCCCTGCCTGCCTGCTTAGCAGCACAGCATTGTGACATTCCTTCAGGTGCCTCGCCATGGCAGTTGTGTCAAGGTTGGTGAGCACCTGCCCATGCTTCACCACCTTCTGGCACAAACTGCAGTGCACCTCCCTGGGATCATCCACCCGCACAAACTTAAAATGCGCAAATCCCAGACAGAGGATTTTTTGCCCCCTCCTGTCTTCTGGCCCACACCGGGTGATGCACTACTGACAGCGCTGATGGGAGGGGCAGAACATGGTGGTGACACAGCTCTCAGAGGGACAGCCATCACCTCAGCACCAGACATCTCCTCCGCAGGACTAGTGTCTGGCTCACTTCCCCAATCTGAGATTTGTCCCCCCGCGAATGGCAGTACTGAGACCCTGAGGCTGATCCACTGCCCATGCTGCTGCCGCTCTCTGTGTGCCCCTTATAGCTTCTGCTGCTACTGTTGCTGCTACTGCTGCTCTGCTCCCTGCTGCAATTGCCCGGGAATCGGGCCCTGCCTCTAACAGCCGGGTTGGAATCCACCAGCCCTGGACTGCTGGGGATCACCTCAATAATAGCGGAAGATGGTGGCCCATCATGAACTTCGGCCCCTGCCCCTGCAGCCACAGCAGAGACAGCTGTAGCCTCCTGGACTGCAGGCCTTCCAGTGCCCTGTGTGGCAGTAGAGGACGCTGGCAGGTGGTGACACCAAACCACATGCCTAGTGTCACTGCTGGGAGCCTCTGAAGCCTGTCTGCCAAAATCAGGCCTGTGCAGTTTGGGGCATGGTGATGTGCTCGGGCTGCTGCTGATGCCTGCTGTCACTCCGCTGGCACGGCCCCTTCCACCTCTGCCACGTGCCCCATTGCCTGCTTTACAGGCAGCAGACCGGCCCCTCCTGCTTCCCTTCTCCATTTCTAAAACACAAATAATGCACACAAAGATTTTTTATTTTTTTTTTATTTATTCAAAATTAGATTATATTATATATATCTACACTAACTCTAACTGCTATTAACTATTCTAAAACCTATGGAACTAAATGGAATATTATATCTACAATGGCCTAGTTCTACAAACACACTATAAAATATTAAAACTGAATCACTACACACTATCTCATCTATCTCTATAACTAACTCCTACAAATATCTATCTATATTAGTATCTAATCTCTCTCTATATATACACACAGGGATTGTGGGGGTGGGGGTGGGGGGCACACAGACAGTTCACAACAAACAACACAGGGAGGGGTACAAAACTGAAATGAAAGCTAAATCAATCTAATCCTACTCTAAATAAATCCAAAAACAGGGGAAGGGAATCAGGGATGGCATATATACAGGGAGGAAGGAAGGATTCAATGGAGGGAAGGGAGAAACAACACAGGGAGGGGTAAAAAATACAAAATAAACCTAAATCTTTCTAATCTAATTTAAATAAATGAAACTATGGAGGGAAGTGTGTGAAAATGGGTGAAATAGGAGGAGGATGCAAATGGATTAGGAACACAAACTGCTGGGAGAGGGAGACTTCTGAAAACACCTGCTGACAGAATCAGTGGCTAGCTCAGAAGGAATTGGAAGGGGGGAGGGCAATGACTTTTGTTACTTGCTGCGCCCACCTTACCACAAGCCCCATTGGCTCTTTGTGCAGTCTAGCCCCATGCCAATCGCAGACTGCGAAGCCAGTGGTCTGAGGAAAAGAGGGATGGTGATTGGGCAGGCTGGCTGCTAGTCCAAACCTGTCCACCCCTTGCGCCAGGAAGTCTGCTCCTCAGCTGACACCCTGCCCCACCCCCCTGGGCCTGCCAGCCAGATTTGTCCTACCTAAATGTGCCTGATCTCATCCAAACTGTTTGTGGGTGTTGGCGTTCAGTTCGGGCGTCCGAACTGGCTGAGTTCGGGCCGAACTCCAAAGTCCGAACCGCATTCGCACATCCCTAATGTGTCCACTGGGCAGACATGCGGGGGAACATCTCATGTAAAAATGGCCAATATTTGCACCTGCTTCAATTGGGTACTCACTTCGGGGTTTCAAGTTGTTTTTTCCAATCATTTCCCTTTAATTATTCAATCATTTAACTGAAAATTCAATCAAATAACTGAATAAACAAAACAAAACAAAAAAAACCAAGAAAAAAAGAGGCTTAGCAAATATGCAAATATTCATTCTGAAGGGCATGTTCAGACAGATATCCCATGTGCTATCCGGCTGAGCCATTTGTCCAAACTGCAAACCGTCATCAATTCCTATGGAAGGACAGTTCCTTTTTAGGTTCTGGATCCCACTGTCCCTGTTTCAGAATGTCAAAGTTCCTCTTTCAGGAAAGAGAGAAAGAAAGGCCGGTATTCAAACCTCAGGCACCTCCTTCCTGGTTGCCTGCCAGGAAAAGCAGTTGAGAGGGCCATGGGGAGATGATGGAATGACAGGAAACTAAATGGAATGACAAACAGGAGAACCTCTGGCCCTCATGATGCACTTGGAGCGTTGGGAGGTGTGCGTGTGCATATAAATGCATGAGGAGGTGAAGTTTATTCACTGAGGGGCAGAGGTTATTGGCCAAGGGAGTATGGCTTGTCCCTTTTTGGCTGCTTGAAAAGTTGGGAGGTATACAATTGCATTCTACTGCAGTGAGTTCACCTAGCTAATTCTACGGGCCACATCCTTATGGTATAAAATCCTACGAACAGGACAGAATAGTCTGTGATGTTTATGTCACAGAATTTCCTTCCTGTTGCTCCACCAGCATTACTTTTTGGACTGGTGGAATGGCGCTGGATATCCTTTGATCTGTTAGGAAATCCCATACATTTTGAGATCATCCATGAAGAGCTGGAGAATTGTCACAGAGGCACATGACCTCTAGAGGTCTCTCCCCAATACACGTTTATTGGTTATTTTTTTCTACATACACAAAATCTACAACACATAGTATAATGAAATGAATACAGAAAGCTTAACTTTTCCATAATTTGAATTTGAACATGAACATGTTTCCCAAAAAAACCCTGTTCATCATTTTTTTGTAGGGCATTGGAGTATGATAGAGCCCAAAGCATAGCACAGATTTGTGGGTACAAATCATCAGCCATTAGAGACAATGGAAGTTTTTCCATTGACTTCGATTTGTTTAGAATTGATGCGAGTGCCAGTTAAAAGGAGTCGTCACTACTATCTTCTGCCACACAAGCTCCCATCTGTTTACATTAGAGGATGAAGTTCATTGGTCATGAATTAAAGGCTTGCCAGAGGGAGCACATAGCAAAGAAAATTACTATGTACCATTCATTTACCATTTACTGCATTGTCAAGGGTACTATTTTACCTCACTCCCCCTACCTCTCTGCCCTGATCTCCCTCCAAACCCCTGTTCGAGAACTCCGCTCCTTTTCTATCCCATCCCTCATCCTCCCACGCCTCTCCTGCTCCCCCAACTGCCTTCGTCCCTTCTCCCTTGCTTCCCTGCATGCCTGGAACTCCCTCCCTGCCCTCGTCTGCCTTGTCCCCACCCTCCACACCTTCAAGTCCCTCCTCAAAACCCACCTCTTCTACTCCGCCCTTCCTAACTCCTGCTAATCATCCCCACCCAGGATTATTTATTTATTTTATTTATTTTCTAGATTTCTATACCGCCCCATCCTGCCATGCAGCTCGGGGCGGTTAACAACAATAAAAACAGTATAAAAACATTTAAAACAAATATAAAATATATCAATAAAACAGGGCGTGGTACAATCATAAATAAATATATAAGGTGGGGGATTAAAAATCACCCCCCCCTCCCTCCCAAAGGCCTGGGCAAACAGCCAGGTCTTACAGTTACGCCGAAATATCAAAAGGCTTGGGGCCAGGCGAGCTTCCTCCGGAAGGGAGTTCCACAGCCGCGG
>QEPC01003954.1:982952-997252 GCA_003113815.1 Sphenodon punctatus
CCCAATGGCCCCAAGCTATAATGGCCCCAAGCCTGTTGACATTCCGGCGAAGTTGTAAAACCTGGCTGTTCGCCCAGGTCTTTGGGCAGGGTGGGAGGGTGGGGTAAGGTTTTTAGCTCCCCTACCTTATTTATTGTTTAAATGGAGCCCGGGCCCTGTTTTAATAATTTTATATATGATTGTTATTATTATTGATGGTTTTAAATTGTTTTTATGTATTGTATTTTTATTGTTGGAAGCCGCCCCGAGCTGTTTACAGGAGGGGGCGGGGTAAAAATCTATACAATAAATAAATAAAATAAAATAAAAAATATATATCTATATCTAATCTATAATACCTATCTATATATAATGTACAGGGGGGAGAAGGGCAGGGAAAGGGAGAAGGTAAAATGTAGGGTATTAGGAAGGAAAGGTATTGGTGGTAATACAATGAGGGCTAGGGAGGACTTTTTGTGTGTGCAAGCACCACAGTTCTGTAAACACAAACTGACAAGCAAGCAGAGCTCTCACAGAACAGAGAGAAAAAACCTGGCCCTCCCATTATAAAGGGTTGCAGTGCTCTCCCACAGAGCCCCCCTGATTTGTTGTAGGAGACAGCAGGCATTGAGCAATCAGAGAGTGCCATGAGACTGCTGGGGTCTGCTTGTGCTACTCAGTGATACATCCATCAGATACTGCTGAGCTGCTCACCCCTTCCAACACAGGCACAGTTCCAGAGTTCAACCCTGTTTAGGGGTCCGAGTTGTCTGCTCCCTCCTCCCCGATCCACATTTTCCCTCCAAAACCCAACTGCCACAGCACTAATAATGACAACAATGACATTGTCATTTTTTATCATTATCAATTGTCATTTTCGTTATTGCAATAACAATAATGGAAATTACAATTGTTGTTGTTGTTATTGTAATAAAGAAAATGGTATGCACATCCCTACTTCCTGGCAGCCTCTCTGGGGGGCCTGCTGAAAGCTCCAGCAGCACCTTCATAGAGGTGAGGCTGCCTGGGAGCTGGTTTGGGAAGGCTGCTATTGCTTGGGGATGGCAGCTCCACTGTAGGCTGCCTACTCTTGAGGCTCACAGTGGCCTGCAACAAGGCTGTTCAGCCACCCCAACCCCCATAGCAGCTGTGGTTCCTGCATGACCTCTCAAGCATTGGGAACAGCTCCCAGCAGGTCCTCTGAAGGATGGCAGCCTTAAGTGGGGGTTCTTTCTCCACCAGGTAAGCCCCATAAGTCATGCGGACTTTAGGTCCTTCCATGCAATGCTCCATCTTGATCTAAAGCACTACATGCTGGGCTTGTGGTCTCCACATGTCATATCATCACCCTTTTAAGTATTGAGATGAATCATGAACATTGCAGAGTCAGACTGCATTTGAGTTATACATTTGCCATTCGGTCCACTTCTGGCAACACAAGTCTCTGAGATGGGAACATCAACATGGCTACCTGTCATTCAAATCATTAGCAAAATTCCCTTCAGCTTGAAAGAAAGCAGGATTGGAATATCACATCAAAGGTGCACATCCGGATTGGAAGCAGTAAGCGAGGGGCACGAGGTTATGGAGGCACCATCTGATCGATCTTTTTGGGATGAGTTTCAGGAAGTGACGCCAACCGATGCGGTGAATGTCCTGGAGTCTGTTAGAGCCACTAGTTGTGAATGAGATCCGTGCCCGTCCTGGTTGGTGAAAGCCTCCAGGGAGACCTTGGGGATGGTGCTGGCGAGGGTAATGAATGCGTCCCTTCGGCAGGGAAGATTGTCACCCAGTCTCAAGGAGACTGTGGAGTGCCCCCTGCTGAAGAAGCCATCTTTGGATGTGGACGCACTCATCAGTTACCAACCGGTCTCTAATCTTCCCTTTTTAGGGAAGGTTATTGAATGGGCAGTGGCACTGCAGCTCCAGGCGCATTTGGATAGCATTGGTTTCCTTGACCCTTTTCAGTCTGGGTTCCACCCCGGCTATGATACTGAGACGGCGTTACTGGCCTTGGTGGATGATCTCAGTTCGGAGATGGATGCAGGATGTTCAACATTTCTGATTCTTCTAGATCTCTCGGCCGCGTTTGACACTGTGGACCATGGGCTGCTGCTGATAGGACTGCGAGACCTGGGTGGTCTGGACGGGACTGTCCTAGGGTGGTTCTGCTCACTCCTCTCGGGGAGAAGCTAGCGGGTGATGCTGGGGGCTGAAACATCAAGCCCCCGGGCTCTGACCTGTGGCATTCCGCAGGGTTTGATCTTGTCTCCGCTATTATTTAATGTGTATCTGCAGCCCCGGGGGAGATCGCGAGAGGGTTTGGGGTGCGATGTCACCAATATGCTGATGATACTTAGCTGTACCTCTCGTTTTCAACTGATCCAGGTCCTGCTGTCTCATTACTTTCCCAATGTTTGGAGACCGTGGCAGATTGGATGTGGCAGAGCAGACTGAAGCTTAATCCCAATAAGACGGAGGTGATGGTGGTGAGAAGGGTGAGGGAGGTATTGGTCCCCTGGGGGTGGGGGGTCCATCCTCTGGTAGTCCAGCAGGGTCGGAGTCTGGGGGGGGGTGCTGGACTCGGGTCTCCGTCTGGACCGGCAGGTGGAGATGGTGGCTAAGGCTGCCTTCTGCCAGCTGTATCTGGTATGGAGGCTGCGTCCATACATCTCCAGGCCCGATCTGGCTACTCTCATTCATGCCTTCATCACCTCAAGGCTAGACTACTGCAATGCGCTTTACGTGGGGCTTCCGATGTTTCTGGTTCGGAGGCTGCAGCTGGTGCAGAATGCGGTGGCCCATCTCCTTATAGGGACGGGGCGACGGAAGCACATAACACCTGTGCTCCGTACTCTGCACTGGCTGTCTATAGCGTACCAGGCCAGATTCAAGGTGTTAGTATTGATCTATAAAGCCCTGCACGGTCTGGGCCCTCATACCTCGGGGACCGCCTCACCTCCGCACCTCAGGGCAATCCCTTCAGTCCACCAGGGGTGCCTTCCTGGAGGTCCCCCATGTAAAACGGGGGGCCACAATGGAGAGGGCATTCTTGGTGGCCGGGAAGCGACTTTGGAACTCCCTCCCGGAGGAAGCCCACCTGGCCCCAGGTTTGTTGGCATTTCGTCGAGCCTGTAAGACCTGGCTGTTCACCCAGGCCTTTGGAGGGGAGGATGGTAGGGTGGGGTAATGGGGGAGGGGGGAGTATTTAAAAGACATTTTAATGATATTTTAAATTTGATGGGGTTATGTATTTTTAAATGGATTTGTTAGTGTATTTTATTTGTGTGTTTTATGCTGTAAGCCGCCCTGAGATGCCGTAGGTGTGAGGGGGTGGTTAATAAGTATTTATAATAAATAAATAATAAATATGCCTCTCTAATTGCACTATATCAGAGGTTACAAAGATTTACAATTGCAAATCAGCAGGAGAGGCTGGTGAAAGTAGGAAGTAGGATGGCTAAAATAGCCCTTAAGGTTATAGCTGGAATTTATTTACAAGTGTCAGGTGAAGGAAACACTCTGTCTGAGTGAAATAAACATAGCCAAGGTCACTCTGCCTGCCACAAAGTACCTCTCCTGTTAATTTTTCTAGATAAAAGATTGCTTGCAATTTCTGCTGAAAATTCTCTCTGCTGACACAAGAACTGGGACAAAGGCATATTAGCACGGGAGGACTGCAGATTGTTAAGAACCTTCCTCATTAAAATTCATGTCTGGGTCTTCCTCACCACCACCATACACAGTCCAAAGGAAGTTGATAAGTAAATGGTGTCCCTCAAAATGTTTTCTATTTTCTGCACACATTATGAAAAAACTGTTTGCCTCACAAGGATCAGTCAATGTTACTGAATGTCTGTAACAATGTGGATGAGTAGTATGTAAATCTTAAAGAGCTTGGAGGCAGAGAAAGAAATACAACTTCAGAAGGAGCAGGTACCACTTCTAGTCTCGGACCTGTACCAAAGGTAGTTCCTTTTCAACCTTCACAGTGGAACAATTAATAAAGGAACCCATTAAGCTCTGATTGTTGCTGCTAAAAAGGAAGGTTGGATTTCAGTCCTTTGAAGTAAATGAGAATGATTCAGGCCTCATTACAGAGATATAATCTACATTCATACATTTATGTTAGTGATTCAAATCTATTGGGACAGATTGAATTCCGTTAAATAGTGCATCTTTCCTGGGGAACTTTTCTCAGGCTTTCTCAGGCTAACCTAAGAGGTGACCTAACAATACAAAGTAGTGGGGTACTTAGGGATTCAACTGTGCTATAAAAGAAAGGCTATACAGAAAGTAGAAAGAAAGAATGAGATATAATCTAAAAAGCTATGTCAGCTTTTCATTGGGGGGGCTCTGTTTTGTAAATGCCCTCCCTGTCATCACACAGTATAGAAAAAGAGTCTATGTGTTGGGAGTGGTTTAAAGTACTGCTCCAAGTATCGCACCTGCCAGAACTATATGTAATATGAAAGTTCCTAAAATGCAGTTTCTGTGTTTGATTCAAGTAAGAGGAAACCACAAATAGGGTCTATGCAGAATATTGCATGTGAGCAGTAAACTCCACTGTGTGGGTTTAAAAAAATATTTCAAATACATCTGCCTGAGCCTTCATCAATATTTTCTTATCCTACTACAGAGAAACTCCCAAATGCTTTATTTTCTGTACTCTGAAACATCTAAGCACCACAAAGGGCCAGATTTTGATGCATCATAAAATGTAAAATATTAGACATGCACATTCATTGTTTTCTTTTGTTTTGAAAGAAAAAAAAAGGAAGAAAGAAAAGTTGGAATCACCTAAACTTTTGGCTGATATGCAAATGCTCCAGGACCCCCTTACTTTGTTTCAGACATGAGACAAACTAGGTATAAACTGTGAGTTAGAAAATTGAAATTGGCATCGTGGGCCCCTTCAGCTTTGCTGTGCATCAATTAAAAAGTAGGCTTTTGCTCTGTCTTGGTTTGTGTTGCCCTTCTCTTTTAAATGAGGGACTGCAAAAACAAATCCTAAATCAAATTAAACCCCAGAATTTTTCAAAGGCACTTGCCACACTATCTAAATACGAAGAGCAAATATTTCAAGTAATATAAACAACATAATAAAACATATTGATTCGAGTATTAAAATTGTTTCATTTTGAAGGCTGTTTAAATGTCACCCACAGAACCTTTACACATAAATTTCAAAGTACGACTTTTTTGCGACAGAGTAAAACACCATAATTGGAGAAAATCATTTCTAATTTTCTGCTGTGAAGTTAACAATATACTCTAGAGCCCAACCTCAATCCAATGTGAGAACTATTTGTTCTTTATGAATTTTCTGCTGTTCAAATAAAGATTGATTCCAAATGCACATTATTATGTCATGGGCTGGTTTTCCATTGCATTCCATTGATCAGCATTATTTCCCTTATACTATGGGTGTTTCAAACAAGTCCCACATTTAGACAAACCAATTTGGTTATTTATAAGGTTAGCTTAG
Organism: Sphenodon punctatus; assembly: GCA_003113815.1. Taxonomy (NCBI): domain Eukaryota; kingdom Metazoa; phylum Chordata; class Lepidosauria; order Sphenodontia; family Sphenodontidae; genus Sphenodon; species Sphenodon punctatus. Next base: position 988,420 of record QEPC01003954.1, read on the forward strand.
ATTCCCTCTGTATTGTTTCTTTATTCCTGTATGGCCATAGTTCTCAAACCACTTACTCCAAAGTAGTCCCATTGGGATGCATGAAGTAACCAGTGAGACTACTCTCTGGTTTGAGGACTGCTGCCTTAGAAAGCTTAATTACCTTGCATATTACATCAATGCCTACCTAAGCAAAATGTAAGGCTTTCTCTATGTCCCCTGTCTGAACAGAGGCTGTCCTGGCATAGAAAAATGTAGCAAATCCTACTACATAACTGCTCGTTGTCAGCAAAAACAGAAAAGATCACGGGAACTGGTGTTATATATCTGTCATGATATTCAGCATATGACAATGGCAAATTCACTGGAGAGGAAGATAATCCAGCACCTTCTATGGAAATGCATAGAAATGCATATGGAAACTGAATTAATAATAACCATAATAAAAGACATCTAGTCAGATTTTTATCAAGAAACCTTTTCAGTCCTAATAAGAGCTCCCTCTTGGCTTTGAGAGATGCCTGATTCACTAAAACCACTGGTGTTAGCAACTGGAAATTGGTCATTTAGGACCCTGATTTTTAATTGAGAATGGCAGAACTGAGGGGCAGTGGGAGTGTGTGTGGGAATCTCAAAAAGGTTACAAGGGGAAAGAGCAGACTAGAAGTGTGAACTTTTTCATATTATTTCTGCAAGGAAGTGAGAAACCAATGATTCATTAAAGAAGGAGTGGGAGAGAGACCTCCATGGAAGCTGGCAGAGGGGGAAGCAAAGAGTTAATAATTATGTCTCTTCCCTTTTTACTCTCTTTCTCCCTCTGACCAGCATATAATCTGCTTTTGTGGGGTTTGCCTACACTATATTCTTCTTTCCAACCTCTCCTTCCCTCCTCCCCTAAGCTGGGGGGGAGGAAACCCAGCAGAAAGCAACAAGCTCCAGGTGGCTCTCAAGCACTTCACTGCCAAAAAAATAAAATAAAATCCTTCACTAGAAAACAAGTTTTTTAAAAAAGAAAGAAAGGAGGAGGGGTGCTCCCTAGAGGGGATTGGTTCAGCCTGCAAGACAGAGAAATTAGTAAAGCATGAGTCTCCAAGCCATGCTGGTGGCCAGCAGCACTCAGAGGGAGAAGAACGCTTTAGGAGCAATTAGCAAAGAGCTGAAGGCTGCTGTTTCTGCTGCAGAAGGGGAGGAAGCAAAGGGCAGCTCCTGAGGCTCCTTCCACAGCAGGCATTTGCTCATTTCCAACTGCAAAAGGGTTTCAGATGTCCCACCGCTGCTTGACCCCCTGCAAATAAGGATTGACCACCAGGGGCACATCCCATCTCTGCCTTGTAACCACTGACATTTAGGCTGCAGCTTCCAACCTGTTTGCAACCAAAAGGGGGAGAGAAGTTGGGATTTCTTTCTCCCTGTGTGTTTCTTCTTCTTTTTTTTTTTTTTCAAAAATAAACTTTTCTGCAGGATTCAAAGACAAACAAAGAAATTACCTCCTCCTGGACTCTCAGGGAAAAGGAACTGGATTTGGGTTTTGCTGAGTGGGGAATCGGAAGAAGGTGCAGCAGCCTTAGGGTGGGGGGGCGATCTAGCCCCCCACTACCAGCACTCCTTTGGGGTTTTGTACAATTCTTTCTTTTCTGTTTGTTGTTCACTCTGCTGTCATCTATTTTTCAGACCTCTAAGATGGTGAAGAAAGGCGTGAGGAAGCGAACAGAGTAGCCACTGGCTCAGGCTGGAAGGGGGGGAAGGATATACCACAAGCATCCCCACCCCCCCACCCCCATACCCTCAGCTCCACCACTTTGCAGAAAGGAGCCGAAGGATTAAAAGCCAGCGACTTCTGCTGTGATTTGCCCCCTGAGTTATGGATGTTGGTGCATTTCCTAAAGGCCAGATCAGAGCCCAGAGGGATCTAACCAGAAGCAATAGCCACCAGCTCTCCACTTGCCTCTCCCCAGGTTTTACCCTTCCAGTATGTTTCTTTTGATGAGACATTTTCCAGCGCCCAGAGGTTCAGTACAATGTGCAAATGGATACTGACAAATGGTGCCTCGGCCTTTTCCCAGCTGCCTTGCTGCTGCTGCTTCTTTTTGCTCTTCTTGGTGTCTTCTGTATCTGTCACCTGCCATGACAATGGTCAAGCCATGCAGTCCCCGGCGGAGGCTATCAACTCGTCTTCGTCGTCTTCCTCCTCCTCTCCTGCCAGTGCGGGGAGACACGTGCGGAGCTACAATCATCTCCAAGGAGATGTGCGCCGGCGAAAGCTCTATTCCTACAACAAGTTCTTTCTCAAGATTTAGAAGAACGGCAAGGTCGGCGGGACCAAGAAGGAAACTTGTCCGTACAGTAAGTTCTAACGCCTTTCCCGTATCCCCCTCATCCCATCGTGATTCCCCTGCTTCAATAGTCCCTTCCCCAAAGTCTTCTGCAGTGACGATGATACCTGTGCAGGCTTTAGCGGTGACCTCCTTTCGTGCAGATCAGATTGGGGGGAGGAGGAGTGACACCCCCCCCACACACACACACATGGGGAAAGTGCCCCCCCCCCCAGCAGAGAGATGTGAGCTGTCGTTTGCTCCCCCCGTCACCCAATCTGCAAATCTCCCTCCTGGGCTGTTTAAAGTAAACGCAACTTGATTCTCCCACTAGCAGGAGATAAGACTGACAAAGGTGAGGGCGAGATGACTAGTAGTACAGTAGTAGTGGCTACTGAACTGGTCTGAGAATAATTAGCCCCTGTCTTGAGAGTGGTTGGATGGGAACTTTTCGTTTACAATACACTGACACCCGCCCCCCCTCCAAGCTTTCTCCTTTCCATCCCATAGCAGGGGAAAGTGTTTGGTCCCCCCCGTTTTGATTTCTTGTTGATCGCGGCGCTCACGAAGTCTAACTTTCCAGGCTGATTTGTCTCTTGCCCTGCCTTCTCCCCGGTAACATGATGCTCGTGTCTGCGTTGTAAATCGCTTGATTTGCGTCCCGTTGTCCCCCCACCCCCGTTTATCCCCCCTGTTGGAAAGCTCTCGGATTGCAACACTGCCCTCCTTCTCCAGTCTTGTAAACATCTGGGGCTGCAGCTTTCACACAGACCTCACACACATTTCATTCTCTGTTTCTTGTTTTAAAACCAAGAGTATATTTTTTAAAGTAAAAGTCGTCATACGGTTTTTTCCCCCTGGCTGGGAGGGTTTTGGTGTCGTCTTGTCCCCCCCTTAAACCCCATAGCGTGAACTTTCCCCGGGTGTTAATTGGACTTCCAGTAATATTGCTCCGCGGGTGATATATGCATGTGGTAGTCGTGCTAGAGACATGTAACCTTTACTCATTTTCCTGCCTGCACAATCTCAAGTCGGGGGAGCTCTGTAGTAAATCACACTAATATTGTGTTGGAATTTTATAGGGCTACGCCATACAGGAAAATGGAGCCCCTGCTAGACAAATGTTTGATTAAGCTGCTTTATTTGATCTTACTGGTAAAGAGGAACTTGGTGAGGAGGGAGGGGTGATGGTTTGGTAAATGCAAGCATCCTACCCAGAGAGATGCCTCCAGTTGCACCAAAACAACTGGTGTAGCTAATGGGCTCGACTTGACACTTCAGTAGGCTGGCATCATGCAGGTTTGCAGAGAGTTTGCAGTGTCTTTCTCTTCTCTTTTCTTTGTTTAAACAACCAGAGTACAGTCCCCTCTTTAAAATTTGCATTCCTAGACTGTTGCTTTCACTTGCTACACCTGGCACTTGATTTTTATGGGCTTATATTATTTACTGCAGGTGTTGATTTGGCAGTGGTCGACTTGTTCTGTCTAGGGAGGTGGAGGGACTTCTTTTATCATGCCACTTATTTATTTGGGGGTTTCACAGAAAATAGCTTTTGAGAGACAGTATTGTTGCAAATGGTGCTTTTGGATGCTTTTACCTTTATTGATCAGGCCATATTCCTTTTGAGAACGGACTGCTGTGCTGTGGTTCTTAACGTTTAAATGCATGGCTAGTGGAAAGACACATAGTTGGTGTGTTACCCTATGCTGCAGCTGCCAATTCTGAAAACGCTTATGGACATGAGCACGGGGGCAACCACAGCTAAAATAGGTGAATAGGAATGTAAGAATTAGCCTGTTTGCTAATTCTGAGAGAGGAATAAAAGATAACGAAGAAAGTCGAGGGGAGTACCCCCGTTGTACCTATGCACATGAGACACTTTGTGTATGGGAGCCATCCCAGTGAAGCCAACAGGCTGTTTGTGTTTTCAGGATCATGCCCTAACTGCATAAACTCAGATACATAGGAGCCTAATCTTACAGTGCGTATATGCAACTTCCATGCAGAATCTGGCACGTTGGCCACATTTCTTGATTTCTCATTCAGCAGTGAAACACATGGAAAACTTAAAAGGTAATTTTAATGTTCTGGATGACAAGTCAGAGGTTCTTACGGAATATTTGGCAGCAGGGCCAAAATTATTAAGAAACCTTCTTCAAGTAACTATAAACATCCATTCAGATCCATAAAACCTTAAATCTTGTTGCAAACACTGTTTCTGGAATGTTAAGGAAGGCACAGTTTTTTTCAAAATTAACTATTTTTCTTAGAAAATATAAGCAAACTCAAGGAACCTACACTCCAATAAGCCAGACAATAAAAGGCTGTATTCTCATCTGAAAATTAGTGTAGGCCCATTGGTTTTAACAGAGTTACACTGATTTATACTATATATTGTACAAAGCAAAAGAACTCAAATACATAGTACAGCATCTAGTGACATCTTTACTATTGGAACAGAAAGAGTCTTGACATTAATATTAACTAACTACCTGCTAGTGGGTTATTAAAACATCTTGATGAAAGTGCATAGCTGTGTCCACTCCAGTGATTCCAATCTGTGTTTGGTTTTTCCAAGAACAGCTGTATCAAAACACTATGTGAAAAGCATAAATTGCATGGCTCGTAATTTCACATGTGGCTAAGTGATCAGAACATTGCCATAATCTCCAGCTGGACTGATTCAGGGCAAATCTATGGTATCATTAAGATAGTGTCTAAATGTGTAATTACATGTGAATAATCTCTTACCATGCCTAAAGGATAAACCAGTCAGCCTGCCAAATTGTAGCCTGTTACATATTAGGGTATTTAACTTCTGAAATGAGTTCCTCCTCCAAAACCACATTTGCCTAAACAAATCGTTATTACTATTAATACATTGGCTTGATTGCTTAACTACTTTAATTTGAGAGTTAACACTACTCCGTCTTGATGTGTGTGTGTTTTCTTAATTCAGATTATATCAATGCTTAAAATCCAGCTTTACTACAATAAAAATCTGGGGGGCTGCATGACCGTGATATGCTGTGTAATTAGACAACAGTTTACATGGCGGGTAGCCAATAAAATGCTATCGAGTCTGAATAAACACTGGAAAAGGATCCTTCAAGTGCCCACTCCCTAAAACAAAATTCATAGCTCTGCTCTATAAATATTGTATAGTACGCACTAAATAAAGGTTTACTTTGGCAGATGCTTTTTCAACTCAATTACAGAGAACTATTACCTCAGACTTTATATACCTATAGGATAATGGGAACAAGGATGAAGTATGACTGTTCTGTCAGAAGTCTGGGAGAACTTGCATAATTTAGCCTATAGCTGGAGTGTATCTGTCACTAGAGATATGTAGAAGAGTTGAAGTTTTGTTTTATTATTCTTTACATCTAGAGCTTTGCCCTTGAAACATTACCACTCAGCACTTGTCCTTACCTCAGTGTTGCAGCTGCAAGATCCCCTCGCTACAAGACGTGATAAGTCTATTTCCAGAAGTGCATAAAGCAGCTGTAGGGCTCTCCAATGACTGTTAACATGTGTGAAATAAAAGTCAAGGGTAATTACAACAGTATCGCCTATAGTTTCACACTTGAGATGCCCAAATCAAGATCTGAGCTCTCGGTGTGTGAGAGAGGATGATGGGTGGGGTGGGGACAAGAAATTGTTTCCTGCAGACAAAGGATCAAATTTTGACCTGAGAAGTCCAACTGAAATCAGTGGTATTGCACAAGTCTACCAGAGGGGTGATGCTGATCCATATAATTTATGATTTGTCAGCTCAGGAAAACATACATTAATCTCTTTTGAGTACCATACTGTCAAAAACAATTGTGAATTTACTACAAAGGGAACTGTCTGAAGACCTCGAAAATATGCAGGCTGCAAACATTAAAAAGGCTTGCAACAAAATAGGAGGTGTACAGTCATTAGTCTCTATCTTGTAATTCTGCTCAGTGAGTTTTGCCTGAATTAATTTTTGAGGATTAGGCAGGCATACAGTCATTATTTTTATGTTGTTTGTGGTCCAACCCTTGGGCCTGAGAGAGATGTTAATTGAATTCAATAGAAAGATTCCTAGTAACGCCAGTGGACTTTGTGTCAGTGTCTATGTGCATATTATTTAACAAAATTAAAATGTACAAATTGCACAACTAACCTGTGGGACTCCATGCCATGGGATGTTTTTAAGTCCAATAGGACTGAATTAAAAAAAGGATTAGATAAATTCATGGGGATTAAGTCCATCAAGGGCTATTAGTCAAGGTGGTGAGGGGAGCACAAGATCAGGTTAAGGATATCCTTAAGCCTCTTGACTGCTCAAAAGTGGGAGTGAATGGTAGGGAAGAAATCGCTCCATAGATGCCCTGGTTTTGTGCTCTTTCTCTGAAGCATCCAGTGTTGGCCACTGTTGTAGGCAGGATACTGGGCTGGGATGGACCATTGGTCTAATCCAGTATGGCAGTTCTGATGTCCTTACTGACTTTAGAAGGTTGCATGGTCCCAACCTACAAGAGCTTACACTCAAATAAGCCAGGAAAGATGAGGCTATATTCTCTATAAATTGGTGTGAAAGTCCATTGGCTTCCATGGAGCTATATTATTTACACTCATAGAGAATCCATTCTACCACAGAGAAAGTCGGTGTTGTATAATGTAAGATAATGAGCCCTTGGGATCAGGTAGGAAATGGTTCCATTGAAGACTGTAGGATTTTTTTGTATAGAACTTTGTGAGCTTTGGAACAGACCTATGATGAACAACAAATAACAAACAAAACAAGAATGGAGAGGGACAAACTTGCTGTTTTGATAGTTGTTTGGCTGATGCTAGACATGAAAAAAAAAAAAAAAAAAAGTGTTCCGTACATCTCCTTTTCTGGCTGAGCTGTGGTCTTGCTCTTTGGTACTTCAGCTTTTCAGTATAATGGAGTATGACTGTGTAAAAACGAAGTCTTCTACAGTCTTACTTCTGTTAGCAGAACCCCTTCGATATTGGAATTGCTTGTGTTCTACAACTACCTGAACTAGATTAGGGAGTATACGCTTACTTGAGAGAGCTTCTAATTTCATTTTTTTAATGGTTTACAGCTGACAAGCAAGTGCTTAACTGCTCCCAGGTGTAATGAAATCATTTCATTGATTGTAAATAACAGCGAGAGAACTTTAGATGTACAGAACAATAGCACACTGAGCAAAATGTGCTGCCATTATATAAGCTATTATTGAACTAGTCTATGGGAGGTTGTTCTAACTCTTCTGTTTTGTCTATGAAACAGTGTTATTGTGGGTCTCTCTTTACTAACGGCTAAATACATATTGATGATTTTATTTTATTTTTTAAAAAGGTATACTGTCCCCCTTAAAATACCTTTGCTTCTAGGTAGGGAAGCGATACATTTATTACTCCCAACTGCTCTTTCATTTAAGACTAGCTTGGTCTTTGGAGTTCAGTTACATAATTTATAACCAGTCATGTACAACCGAGTCCTTTGGGATTTATGAATGTGGAAAGAATTGTATTCTTTAATGTCTACATGACACTCTCCCGTTACTTTAATGCATTCCCACCATGTGGACCCTCCACGTGGATACTATGGCTTTATCATAAATCTATTAAAATATACTGTGGTAAGAAGTCTTTTTGTCTTCATAAATCTGATTTATAATTGCCTGCTAAAGACAACTAAGAAAACATTTGGCGAGAATCACCCTGACAACCTAAGAGGAACATGACACTGAGGGCAAGGGAAATTTCCGATCTCACACTATTCTTTCAACAGGGATCATCCCACTGGTCTCACTTGGGTAAAGCTACCATTGTTTGCAGTGGAAAGTTTGACTGAGCAAGGATTTCATAATGGGTCTCAATGCTGTAAGGAAATCTCAAACACATTCCATTCTACACTAAACTCCACCATCATGAAGTGGGGGGGGGGAGTATTTTAAGATGTCTGTGTTGTGTTCCCATCTTTATAGGTGTAATGACCCTGAACCTGCCTGGTGGTAGTAACACCTGCTGAAATATTGTGGAGTGGCTGATGTCCGCCTGCAGCTAATGCAGAGCGATGGAATGCTGCAAGGGGCAGCCAGTTGAGGGAGCTAAAAGGAAAACCATTGGGGAGACAAGGGAATGGTGGCCAGACGAGAGAGTAATGAACTGAGGAGTTACCCTGTTGTTTTTGGAACAAACTGGGTCATTAAAGCAGCAGCAGCAGCAGCAGCAGCAGCAGCAATGCTCTGCAGTGCTCTGGCCTAGGCACCCCCTGGCTTAATGAGGCAGCATCTCTTTTCCACCTTCTTGCCCAATACAACTGCTTATAAAGCTGTCTAACCCAAGAATAAACATTACAACAATGAATGCGAAAGAAAACATCCCAGCAAGACATTCTTTAAATTTTATTAAAATTTTTACTAAAACCCCTGCATTTAGAAACTGCTGCTGGAACCTGTGCTCCTGAGAACCTGCCCATTAGGGATGGGTGAACAGATCGCGGTTCAGGTTCGTCCGTTTGGTTCGGCTGCGTTCGGTTTGTCCGTTCGGTT
>QEPC01003954.1:997962-1016722 GCA_003113815.1 Sphenodon punctatus
GCCTGCTGTTCAGGAACAGTGACTAGCTCAGAAGGTGTTGGGAAGGGGGGAGGCAGATAATTAGTTTCATTTCTTGCAAGCCTCTCCACCCCTGGTGCCTGGAAGTCTGCTCCTCAGTGACTGACACCTCCCTGTCATGTTTGACCTTCCAGTGAACCTTTTTTGCCACCCGAACTCATCCGAACGCGATCCGAACTGACCGAACTGTTCGGCCAGTTCGCCGTTCGGTGTTCGGTTTGTTCAGTATGTTCGCGTTCGTGTTCGTGTTCGTGTTCGTGTTCGTGTTCAGTCGTCCAAACAGGCCGAATTCGGGCCGAACTCCGAACTGCCGAACCGCGTTCGCCCATCCCTACAGCCCATGAAGGCTCTACATGAAGGCCTACCAGCGGAAGTAGTAGTAGTAAGGAAGTATACTGTATTGAGAAGCTACCTGAAGTCAGTGGGTAACTGGGGATGGGGGAGAGACAGCTCACTGCACATTTCACTGGCTTGAAATTCAAGCAGGATAGTGTCTCAGTGGAGAGGAAACCTGAAATGTGAGGAATTGAATGATGGGTTGGTTACCAGGTGTTTTTAGACAAGTGTCTCCTCCCCCATCATGCATGTTGCAGGGCTGCATAGGATGCCAATGTGGCCTTGCAACATGCATAATGGGTGAGGAGGCACTTGTCTAAAAACGCTGACTGAGGGAGTAATTACGGTCGTATGGAATAAGACACAGAGGAATGAATAAGTCAGAAAATGTTACTGTGTAGGAGGTTTATGAGCTACTTTTGTTGTTACGCTTATGCCATTAGTTAAATTTTCTCTTTCCTCTGTTTAATCCCATTTCTTTTTAAAATACATCATGCTCTTAATATTGGGAATAATTCCCTGGTCTTCCTCTGACTCCATTATTTCTTACAGTTTTAGGTAATCTGGCTATTGGAGAACATTCACAGCATGTTTTATTTACTTCTGACTAGATTGGTGGGAGTCTGCATTGACTTCTCTGTGAACTGGTTCTATTTTGACCCTAAAAGATTTATCATTTTTAATGTAATTTACAATGTGTACCTAGTTTTTAAGCAGCCTTGTGAGGTATATCATTATTATTCCTATTTTACAGGCAGGGGAACTGAGGCTGAAAGATAATGACTTGATCAAGGCCACCAGTAAGTTCATGGCAAATATGGGACTTGAACCCTGGGCATCCAGGTCAAAGTCTGACACCCTATTCACTAAACTAGAATGACTACACAGGAATGTAGTATTCTTCTCTTTCACTGTAGTCGTTCTGCATCCAAGCAGGGGTTGGACTAGACGACCCCCAAGATACCTTCCAGGACTGTGATTCTGTATGTCTTTTGTCATGGAAGGCAATCTACATTTGCCACTGATGTCTGTCTTTCGGTTGAGAAGATAGTTGGGAACTACAATACATAAAGAGTAAAAACACATTGGACATTATAAAATGTGACTTAGCAGAAATAGTTAAGCAGTAAGCAACAGTTTTAAACAACAGTTCTCTGGAGGCTTTCATTTCATTTTGTTCTGAGGCTTTGGGGGATGAGGAGATAAACAATGTCAACAAAACAGTAGAATGAAGGATAAATGTTCCCCGAGCAGATGGGGCCACTAGTATAACAAGATGGAGGTGTGTGGGTCAGTCCGCCAGTCTCAGTTTCATGTGGGTGGAATCACTCTTCAAATTTAGGGTTGCTGTCAAAGCCACTGTAGAAAGTCCCAGCAGGTGGGGTAAAAGATTGCATACCTCCCAACAGTCTCTCTTGGGTGCTGAATCTCACTGTCCTTTTTTCAGGGGTGAAAGTCCCTCTTTCAAGGGAGAGAGACTAAAAGATTGGTATTTAAGTCTCGGGCATATCTTTCTTGGCTGCCTTTCAGGAAAAGTACTTGAGAGCAGGGCCGGCCCAAGGGTTTCCAGGGCCATGTGCCAAGCCTTGCTGTGGGGCCCCAAAGGCCGGCCGGCACTCGCTAGAATTGTGGGGTGGGGGGGATTTTCAAGGGATGGGCGACTGGTTACTTACCTGCAACTTGACTGTGTCAGCTCAGTTCCCCAGCGTATAACTGGCCAGGGATTCCCAGGGAGTTTACGCGCGCCCCCGCCCCTTATGAGCACTGACTCGGAGACTCCCGGTGGGGAAAAAAACAAAAACCAGCGGTGTCTGTCAGTCTCTAGCCTGAGGTGGTGCGGGGCCCCTCCCCACCGCGGGGCCACGTGCCTGGGCACTGGTGGCACATCCCTCGGGCCGGCCCTGCTTGAGAGGACAATGAGGAGCTGATGAAGTGACAAGAAACTAAGTGGAATAAGAAGCAGGAGAGCTTCTGTCTCTTTTTATGCACTTGGAAAGTTGGGATGTACGTGTGCAAGGAGGCAGAGCTTATTTGCTGAGAGGTGGAGTTTATTGACTGAAGGGGCTAAGACTGGCCCTCTTTGCCCGCTGGAAACATTGGGAGGTATGAGATTGCCAACTTGTAGGGTGGAATAAAAATACTACACCAGAAGTACAAGTTGGTAACCTAATCTGGGGTTGGTATATACAGTCCTTAGAGTGATTTAGGTATGAGATTGCCCGATCTCAAGAATAGAGGATTGATTTTCTTATTATTGGTTTCCCCAGTGGCTGAGGGCAAGGGAAGAACGTGGGCAAGAACAGGCCAGGCACCAGGGTTAGGGCCTCTGAGAGATGAACAGGCAGAGCTTCCAGGAGTGGGGGCAGAAGTTTCGCATGATCTAGGTGCTCCCTCCACCCCAAGCAGGTTTCCTTATTAGGCCTCTGGGTAGGGTACTGTCCTAAGTGTCAGGGGTCCCAGGATCAGTTTCTAACAATGCCATGGACTTTCTCTGTAACTTTGAACAAAACTGTGCCTCTTTGACCTCCCTCCTTTTTATCTACCTTTAGAGGGTTTACAATCTCATACTATGAGATTCATGTAGTGGAATCCGGATAGACTCTGGAGATTTTAGTCACAGCTGTAGTGCAATCACACATTTTTGGTTTAGCTCTGATGGTCTTCAAAGTATGAAGTTTTTTGTTTTATATGTTTCTCTTGAGCTTGAAGAAGAGTCTTTTGTTAAATTAAAAATTGTATTCAATTCAGATTTCACTTTGTGTGCATGATTACTCTAACCTTCTGCTTACTGCAGCTGTGTCAAACTTGTTCCAGGGTATAATTTTTTTCCTAATGAGCTCCGTTCAAATAGTGCAAGCAACTCATTGGAGGAGTTCAGATCCAAATTTTGGGAACATTAATAGCTAATCTACACTTGATGGAATTAGGTGGAAAATTGGCATCTGTCACTCCAGGATATTAAAAGCTGATTCTTTGATGTATAATAGTGTGGATTATATTTTAATTTCTAGGACTGCAATCGTAAATGCACTTGTGACAGAGCCCTACTGACTTTGGTTGACTCTGCCAGAACAAATATATTTGAGATCATAGCCTAAATTGACATGTTCTCTATTACTAGTCATAGTCTATACAGCTAGTAAGTAGACTATTATTTTCTTTACTCAACGATTTAAGTTTCCAAAGGCTCTTCAGTATTTAATGTCATAGAGGTTTTTTTATTGTTCAGATGCTTTATTTTTTCTGTTAAATCAATGCTATTTATGACTTGTTTTTGTGGGCTGGGAAAATCATTTTCCCACAGTACCAGTCGTCTTTGTTGCTAGAGCCAAGTCATTGTAACTAGCAAGAGATACTTTACAGTGAAGAAGGAAAGAAGTTGGACAGTAAATATGCCATTTGAAATCTCGCAAAGAAGTCAACCTGTTTCCTGGAAAACCATCCTTGTGCATAAACAATCATAATCATTAAAACGTTAGAAGTGTGTACACTTTCACTACTAACTGGGTTATGGGAGCTGAATTAATTCTTTGGTTGGTACAGATTTTTTTTTTTTACAAATTTGAGCCTCCAAAAGAAAGGAACATTTAAATGTGAGCCAGGTCACATGCTAAATGATGTCTTTAAAGGCACTCTGCTTTTAAATCAGGTCACTTTTGTTCTTTCTTTGAACATTCTGTTCTAATTGGAACAGTAAATCAAAGAAGACACTCAAAGTAGATTCCCATCTAAGGTGGACAACTGGACAATGCTTTTTTACTGCTACTAACAGATGCATCCAATTACTGCCTGATAGATTCATCGTGTCGGCAGTAAGGCATTACCTTATTTTATAGTTAGTCTCATAATTCCTTGGCCTATCTCCTTTCACATTTATTCCTGAATAATCTTAATGGGCATTTTTACACACACGTTAAAGTTCCGGATTTTTCAATCTTCTGGGTTTACAAGTCCACAAGTAAGTTCCCGATTCATTTTTCACCCACACTGCCCTGGGGCAGTTCCTGGGTGCATTCTTCACACAAACACTGCCCTGAGGCAGCCTAAAGTAGTCACAGCTGTAGATGTGACAGGCTGCCATGGAAACCAAGTGACCACAGCTGCCTGGAGCAAAGCAGTTTACCAGGAGAATTTTTACACACAAAAGTTCTGGGAGAAGTTCTACGCAGAAGTTCAAAGATCCGGATGTTTAAGATCTGGGTGAGTGATTTAGACACACAGAAAGTTCAGAATGTAACAGCAAACATCCAGGAGAAATGTGTGTGTAAAAACACCCAATGAAGATGCTTGCTTAAAGAGCACAGAACACTTACTTTAATTTCTGTCTAGTTTTTCCACAAAGTGTACCCTTTCCTGCTGCTAATGACTGAAAATAATGACTGAAAATAAGTGTATCAAATAGGAGTTTATCTAAAATACAACTTTCTATTACCTGGATCCAGCAATGCAGTGATAGGATTGCCATAGAGAGAGACTTGTATGTCGGAGCACTGCTGCTGACAGTGCCACCGCTGCTCAGGGGGGAACTTTCTGCTGCTGCTGCTTCTGAGCTCCACTCTCAATAAGCCCTGCCCCCTACTGCTCCTTTCCTTCTGCCTTACCTAGCCACTGTTACCAGACATAACCGCAGCTACGGGCAAGGATCTGCTGCTCCTTGTATGCCTGGAACATTTGTTGGCAACGAACAAGGAGCAATTGGATAGCAAACATGTAGCAGGTTGTAAACAGACATAACAACCTACTGTGTTGCTACCCAAATGGGTGAGTGAATATGAATAGTGTTATGCCTGGTAACACCCAATGTAAGGAATCAGGAGATGAACCTACATTTTCTGTATATGTTTACAGAGAGATGACATGGGCCAGAGTGAAAAATTGAACTTTGGGCATGATTGCCCACATGCCACAAACCTTACCTACTTAGCCATAGTGCTAATGTCACTGCAGAAGCCTAACTAACAAATAGCTAGTTGGCCACTGGACAATATGCAAAGTCCCTCTTTGTGGCTGAATTGAAGAGCCTCTGGCAGATGGTTTTTGTAGCTCAAACAGAAGAGCTCTGACTATGAAATTTGAAGGTCGGAGCTTCAAGCTTGGCGTATATGAGAAGTCTGATTGATATTTTTTCAAGTGTGCTTTTAAGAATTCTGTCAAAAATTCACCCCCCAAAATTGTCAAAGATCAATTTAAAATTTGTGTAAATTTGCACATGCCAGGATATGCAAATTATAAGCTGGAGATGGCTATATGGGTTCACGTACATAGGTTTAAAGTATGTACATGTGCACAAAATCATTCTACACCCTAGGGAAATAATCAGAGGGCATGTTGCTGGAGACCTTGAGTTATTTTAGCTGTGTTTAGCAATCACCATATGAATGGTTTTGTTTTGCTTTTGTTGTGGCATGTCAACGTTTTGGGATAATAGGGTGAGCTATTAGCTGTGGGTGAAAACAGACATGACGCTTACCACCCTTTAACCACTCTTGGTGGTCATTTATGCATGGGTGATTTCAGACGTTACGCGAACACGGTGAACCACGGTGAATACCCACCTGTGGTCACCGTGTCCCGTACGTCTGTTCGCGGCGCGCCAGATGTTGGCCACGGTCAATACCCACATGGGGTTCGTTTGAACCACGCTTCCCGGGCTAGCCGGGGGAAGGTCCCGGGAAGCGTGGTCAAACGGACCCCGGGCCGTGGCCAAGGAAAAGTAACGTCTGGCCACGTGCCACGGCCGGACGCGGCGGCCGCATTGGCCCCGCCGCCCGCCCGTCTCCTTGGAGGGCGGGCGGTGGGGTGCGTGGAGGGGGCGGGGCCGCGCGGCCGCACGTTGCGCCGCGCGGCCCCGGCCCCTCCCACTTTCCCCGCCGGGATCCCCCCGGCACGTCTGTTGGGCCGTTACGGGGTGACCCCGGCAGGGAACGAAGCCGTTGGTGCCGGTACGGGGCCAACGGCCAACGTATCGTCTGAAAATACCCCATGTTGTAGGGCTGCATAGGGCACCAATACAGCCCTGCAACATGCATAAATAACCACCAAGGGTGGTTAAAGGGTGGTTAGTGTCATGTCTGTTTTCACCCTGTATCTCTCGGCTATTAATTTCCAGACATTCTTTTAGCTGTGATGGTTAAAAACTGTAGCTTCTTTATAGTGCTATATTACATTAAGGTATCAGCTGGATTCCACTGAAACCTGATGACTTTTTAAATGCATATTTGTTTTTATCCATGCACTTCCCAGTGGAATCATGCTGCTGTATTAAAAGTGTAGCCCTGTCTTGGTAGGTCACCTGAACGCCTTTGAAACAAGATTCCCATCCAGTGTTGGATCCAGGGAAATTTGGGGATTTGTGTCTCTTCCTAACCTAGGTGTGTTTGAAAGACATGTACTGACTTGCCCACTGGTTGCTGTTCAGTCACTCGGTCTGCACTTGTCTGGATCTGGTCATGCTCCCATCCCAACAATTATTGGCAGACAGTCAGCTGGTCTACCACTAGGCTATAATTTTAAACCTCCTAAATCTGTGCTAGACAGAAATTGGGCTCAATTTCTGAGTAAGCTGCACGGAACTACATACGCAAACTTCGCATATCCTTATTGCCGGCCCATTGTGCCATGTGGAAACCGCACATGCGTACATGCATGCAGCTTCCACATGGTTTATGCAGGCTTTGGGATTGAGCTCATTGTCAACACACAGTTTTCTCTTAAACTGGTTTATAAAGTTGCTTCTACAGCTAGATTAGGGGTAAGGTCACATGAGACATTAATCTGTATTGGGCAACCTTACCCATATTAGCCTGTGATGCAGCCACCTCTCAGGTCAGTGGCCACCAGAGGTTTGCCCCGGGGCGGGTGGCCAGCTTCTGCCAGAGAAGTCTGGTGACACATCAAGAGCTACTGTTGCCATTCCTCTGGCTTCCTCCCAAGCTTCTATAATATTCTAGGGAGGAAATGGCTATACAACCATCCCAGAAAGGATGCACCTATCCATCTTTGTCACCTCCTTTTGTCAGAAACAGGCCATCTACTCCTGAACTGCAACCAAAGAACTAGACCTTATCCTCTAAACTTGTTTACATGAATGTTTTGTAGGAATTGCGGCAAAATGTGTGGTATTCGAGAGAAGAAATTAATTAATAATGGCTTCCTACAGAGTCACCATTCCCTTGGGCAATGCATGCATTCTGTGCTATGCTTGCCAGGGTGCTTATTGCAAAGTTATGCTGAATCTTCTGAAAACTAAGTTTTCCAATTCAATCCTGCCTCCTGATCCCCATCCCCTGCACCTTCCTCCACAATGCTTTATAGTGCTATATTATATTAAGGTATCAGCTGGATTCCACTGAATCCTGATGACTTTTTTAATGCATATTTGTTTTTATCCATGCACTTCCCAGTGGAATCATGCTGCTGTATTAAAAGTGTAGCCCTGTCTTGGTAGGTCACCTGAACGCCTTCGAAACAAGATTCCCATTCTCTCTTTCTGCACATGCTTAGTCACACTCACTTCTGGAGGTGATGTCCAGGGGTGAAGCTAGGTTGGAATGGCCTCTGGTACAGAAATGGAATGCCTCCCCCTAACCCTCCATGTCTCCCTCCAAGTGACACGGGAATCTAGCTGCATTACAAAATGTGGCCCACCCCACACCCAGACTCCTGGACCCTGGAGAAACTGCACTGCCTGTCCCTACTATGGCTATGTCCTTAGTAATACCTAGATTCTCTCTGTTGAAGAGTTTGGGGAAGATATGCTGAAGCTAATGCAGCAGATGAAATGCAAGTCCTTGCATCAAATATCAGTTTGAGGCTGAAAAACAGCCTCACCCGAAAATGGTGAGGACAGAGCTTCAGCCTTTGACTGTTAAAATCAAATGAAGGATATACCTCCATGTCAAGCCTTGCAGGGATGCTGCCTTCCGGCTTCCAGGGCCCAAATTGCATCCCAGAGGTGAACATCTGCAGTTAATTGCCAGCATCCCAGCCAGCTTCCTTCCCTGTGGATTTTATCCTGGTTCTATATTGGGGGTCTTGCCATCACAGGATGTCAGGCACGGGTGCCACCAGATTGTATTCAGTGGGGAGCGAGGGCAAAGCCACTTCAGAAAGGGGTGGGACAAATAGACTCTTCAACTTCCTATGTGGCCTGATTCCCTGAGGAGCATTGTGAGGATGCTCCAAAAGGGGCGGGGCCATGTCAGATAGTCACAGGAGAGCCTCTGAGCCCAGTCTCTTTCTGGCATGGCCATGTGATGATGTGTCCAATAGGGCAGGGCCATGTGAAGTCCCTCTTCCTTCTCTGCTCAGTGTCTATGATTTTTAGACTCTGGCCGAGTCAGGCTCTAAGACAGAAGTTCCAAAATGGTGGATTGTGACCCCAAAAGGGTACAGGTCGCCTGACTTGCGGAATAGATCATGATCTCCTTCCTGCTCAGCCGCCGCAGAAAGCCGTACCAGGGTGTGGGGCTGGGAGCCTGGAGGCTCACCCCTGTTGTTGCTCCTCCACCTGATCTGGCCGTGCGGTGCCCTGCCAGCCACCACCTATTACCACCACAGGTGAGGTCAGGGACCCCGAGCCCCCTAGGACTGGGACTATTCTCCTCATCCCCCCTACTGAAGAGGGAGAGGGGGTGGGGAATCTCTCCCAGCGCAGGGGAGGAGCAAGGTAGTCACATAGCCGCAGGTGTGTGCCACAGGCCACACACGTAAGGCCACCCCAAAGGGCTTTGGCGGAGCATTGGGGGGGGGCGGAGTGGGGGGAATTTTGGTATATATGAAGTGTGCAGTAAGGCTGAGATCTGTGTTGAGTTAGGGGTGGGTTAATAGGATGGGTGGATGATTGTTGGGTTAGGGGATCTGGGGTTAATTTTTAGAGGGATTTTTTGTTATGATGAAGGGTTGGGTTGGGGAGAGTTTTTTTTCTTCTTTCCTGGTGAGAGCAGGGTGGGTGGGTTACCTGAGCCCTTGGGGGTGGCTTCCATAGACAGTGAGAGTGCCTGAGCAGCCCCCCCTTCCCCCAGGCGATTATTCCCTGGTGAGAAGGGGACATGGAGGCGTCTTTGGGGGCTGAATGTGGAAATGCTTGAGATAAAGGAGGGTGGGTTGGGAGGAGAGGGGATGGGTATGATTGGGGGGAGCCCCCCCTCCTTTGGCCTGGAGGAGAACCAAGGGTGGGGGAATTATGGCCTATATGGGGGGAGATGCCGTCGCAACCAGAGAGATCGGTGGTTAGTACTGATCCCTTGCTCGGCCCCCCTGGGCTCAGGTAACCAGATGTTTGGGGTCTCAGAAAACCCTAGCCTGTCACTGGTGCTGTGCAATGTGAGGTCTTTAGCCAACAAACCATCTATTGTTCATGATTCTGTCTTGGACTGGGTGGCTGACCTCATGTGCATAACAGAGACTGGACAAGTTTTTGGAGCCGATTTTGGCTGACCTCATTCCAGCCGGGTACTCCGTCCAGCACCTGGGTTTGGGGTGGGGGGGGAGGAAATGGCATAGCTGTTATTTTTAGGGGTGGTTTATTTATTTATTTATTTATTTTACTTAACACAATTTTTCTATCCTGCCCCTCCTGTTGCAGGCAGCCCAGGGTGGCTTACATAATAAAAACACATAAAATCCACAGCACAATAAAAGAGAAGGAAGCCCCCAGCAGGCATTGCAGCACCCAGAAATCCCCCAGCAGGCATTGCAGCACCCAGAAGCCCCCAGCAGGCATTGCAGCGCCCAGAAAGCCCCTCCAGGTGAGCAGGGCCCCACCCCATAGCCACAAGCCAAAGGTGCACGCCCGCGCCCAGCGGGCGGCAGCCCTTGGGCGGCGACAAAAGGGCGCTGGCCGTTTTGTGGCCGTTGTGCGGCCGGAGCGAGGACAGCGAGGGGCCACCCCCCTGACAGCACGCACACGACACCTGCAGGCCTGGACTCCCCCCGATACTGAACAGGTAATACCTATGATGCCTCCCTATACCTCCCTCACCTCCTCGCCCTCTCTCACCTCCCTCCTTCTAGCCTCTCTCACGCACCCCCTCCTTCTCCCTCTCCCTTCACCAGCAGCCTTTCTCCAGCCAACCTACCCCTTATCCTCACCCACGCCCATCCCCCCTCCCCACCCTCATCCCCCCTTACCCATTCCCCCTAGGCCTAAACCCGGCCGTTCCCCATCCCCCAACCTCATCCGCATCCCCTGCCTTCCCAAACACCAATTGCCTTTTTCCTGCTCCCTCTGGAACTGCCGCTCGTCCGTGGCTAAAGCTCCCTTCATCCACGATCTCTTCCTCTCTCGCCCCTTTCAACTCCTGGCTCTTACGGAAACCTGGATCACGCCCTCCAACTCTGTTACCCCGGCTGCTCTATCCTCCGGGGGCCTGTCGTTCTCTCACCGCCCCCGCCCTGAGGGCCTGGGTGGTGGTGTGGGCTTGCTCCTTGCTAAGCACTGCCAATTCAAAACCCTCTCCCCTCCCCCCTCCTCCTCCTTCCCTTCCTTTGAGGCCCACTCTGTGCGCTTATACTCCCCTCTACACCTTCGGGTTGCTGTCATCTACCGCCCCCCGGGTTCCCTCTCCTCTTTCCTCCCGGACTTTGAATCCTGGCTCACCTTCTTCCTCTCCGATGATATCCCCACTCTTATCCTTGGTGATTTCAACATTCACGTTGACACGCCCTCCGCCCCCTCTGTTTCCCGCTTTCTCTCTCTCGCTTCCTCCTTTAATCTCCGACTCTGGACCGACTCCCCCACTCATACTGACGGCCATTCCCTCGACCTCGTCTTCACTCGAAACTGTTCTCTAACTGACCTCTCCTTTGACCCCTTCCCTAGTTCTGATCACTTCCTCGGCTCCTTCAGCCTTTCCCACCGACCCCCCTCCGCCTCCCCCTCTATGCGCCCCTTCCGCAATATGCAGGCCCTTACTCCCTCGGAGTTTGCCGCACATCTTTCCCCCCTTCTCCCCCCCGTTTTCGCCTCCTCCTCCCCTGACTCTGCTGTCTCTGCTCTCAACGCTTCTCTCTCCTCGACCCTTGACTCTCTTGCCCCCC
Organism: Sphenodon punctatus; assembly: GCA_003113815.1. Classification (NCBI taxonomy): domain Eukaryota; kingdom Metazoa; phylum Chordata; class Lepidosauria; order Sphenodontia; family Sphenodontidae; genus Sphenodon; species Sphenodon punctatus. The sequence goes on from QEPC01003954.1 coordinate 1,009,357, forward strand.
CCTCTGCTCGCCCCGTCCGCCCCCTCGACCCCCGCCCCTGGCTTACCCCTGCCATCCGCTACCTCCGCTCCTGCGCCCGGGCTGCCGAACGCCTCTGGCGCAAATCCCGCTCCCTCCCTGACTTCCTCCATTACAAATTCTCCCTCTCCTCCCTCTCCTCGGCTATCTCCCTAGCTAGGCATCGCTATTATGCCTCTAGGATCGAATCTTTCTCCCGCGACCCTCGACGCCTTTTCTCTACTTTCGACTCCCTTCTCAAACCCCCCTGCCCTCCTCCGCCCTCTTCCCTTGCTGCTCAGGATCTTGCGTCGTTCTTCACCTCCAAGATTGACAAGATCCGTCGGGATATTGCCTCCCTCCGCCCCCCGCCCCCCTCCCTCCTCGCATCCTTCCCTCCTGCCTCTCTCCAGGAAATCTCTGCTCTTCTCTCTTCATCCAACCCCTCCACCTGCCCCCTTGACCCGATCCCCTCCCGCCTCCTGACCTCTATTGCTCCCACTGTCGCTCCCCCCCTTCTGCATGTTGTCAATCTCTCCCTTTCCACAGGCTCCTTCCCCTCTGCCTTCAAACATGCCACTGTCTCCCCCATCCTCAAAAAGCCTACCCTGGACCCTTTCGATCCCTCTAGTTACCGGCCGGTCTCCCTCCTTCCCTTTGCTTCGAAGCTCCTGGAACGTGTCGTCTACTCCCGCTGCCTGAACCTCCTCTCTGCCAACTCCTCCCTGGACCCTCTCCAGTCCGGCTTCCGCCCCCTCCACTCTACTGAAACTGCCCTGGCCAAGATCACCAATGATCTACTTGTCGCTAAATCGAAGCGCCACTACTCCGTTCTTGTCCTCCTTGACCTCTCTGCTGCCTTTGACACTGTCGACCACTCGCTCCTCTTGGACTCGCTTTACTCTTTGGGCTTCCGTGGCTCTGTCTTTGACTGGTTCTCCTCCTACCTCTCTGACCGCTCCTTTAATGTCTCCCTCCCCGAGTCGACCTCCCCCTCCCTTCCCCTCTCGGTTGGGGTTCCCCAAGGTTCTGTCCTTGGCCCTCTCCTCTTCTCTATCTACACCCGGTCCCTTGGTGAAATTATTGCCTCCCACGGGTTCCAATACCATCTCTATGCTGATGACACCCAACTCTATCTCTCTACCCCCTCTCTCTCCTCCTCTGTCCGCTCACGCCTCGTCGACTGCCTCTCTGATATCTCCGCCTGGATGTCCCGACGCCAACTCAAACTGAACATGGCCAAGACTGAACTCCTCATTTTTCCTCCATCCCCCTCCTCTCCCTCTGACCTGACCGTCTGCATTGATGGGGTCACCATCCGTCCTGTTCTCCGTGCCCGCAGCTTGGGCTTCATTTTTGACACGCACCTCTCCTTTAAACCTTACATTGACTCTGTGGCCAAATCCTGCCGATTCGCTCTCCTCAACATTGCCCGCATTCGCCCCTTTCTATCTGTCTCCTCGGCCAAAATCCTTGTTCATGCCATGGTTATCTCTCGCCTCGACTACTGCAACCTCCTCCTTGCTGGCCTCCCTCGCTCCCACCTGTCCCCCCTTGTGGCGATCCAAAACTCTGCCGCCAAGGTCATTCACTCTGCCCGTCGCTTCGACCATGTGACGCCTCTCCTCCTCTCCCTTCACTGGCTCCCCCTTCCTGAACGTATCCTGTTCAAACTCCTGGTTTTCACGTTCAAATCGCTCCATGACCAAGCTCCCCCTTACCTCTCGGACCTAATCGCCCTACGCGCTCCTGCGCGCGCTCTCCGCTCTTCCGCTGTCCCCTCCCTCGCTCTCCCTCGCTTCTCCTGCTCGCCCAACCGCCTTCGTCCCTTCTCCCTCGCTGCCCCGCATGCCTGGAACTCCCTCCCTGCCGACGTCCGCCTCGCCTCCTCCCTCCGCTCCTTCAAATCCCTCCTCAAGACCCACCTTTTCCATGCTGCCTTTCCCAATGCCCTCTAGTCTTTCCCCTTGCTCTTACTGTCAGCCCTCCTCTGCTGACTGCTGCTACCGACCACCTTGTAACCAAGCCAAGTACACGCACCTGAGACTTCGCATCCGCCTGAATGTTTGTTTGTCTTCTCCCATGTCTCTCCCGCTGTCCCCTCTCCTTGTCTCCCCCTCCTTGTCTTTTAGATTGTAAGCCACAGGTAGGGACCGCAGCTGATTATATGTTCTGTACAGCGCCAGGTTGTTACTGGCGCTTTATAAATGTTTAATAATAATAATAATAATAATAAAACCAAAGAAACCACCCCCCAACCCTAACCAACACCCCTCACCCCATCTCCATCCTCAAAAGCCAGGCGGAACAGCCAGGTCTTACACATGCAGCAGAAGGTCTGGGGCCAACCAGCCACGGCCGGGAGGGAGGGAGTTTCACAGCCTAGGTGCGGTCACTGAGAATGCCCTCTCCATAGTGGCCCCCTGGGCCACACTGGGGACCTCAAAAAGGGTGTTCCTGGTGTACCGCAGAGGTCGCTCCAGAGGTTACTCAGAGGTTTTTGGTGCAGACCGAGTCCAGGATGGAGATCTTGTGTTCGATTTGTCCGGAAACGGACCAGAGGGTCCAGTCAGGGACAGGTTAGGGATTCTGCTAGTATATCGGGCACCTCCCTGCACCGCAGCATCCCTGACTGCTCTAGCAGTGCTAGTGTCGGAGGTTTCCTAAACTTTTGGGGGGACTTCAATATCCATGCTGAAGCTGAATTGCAAGAGAGAAAGAAGGAATTCATGGCTGCCATGGCAACCATGGGTCTGTTCCAGGTGGTAGTGAGCCCAACACATGAGGGGGGCATACTCTGGACTTGCTTTTCTACACTGCCCTAGGGGGGGGGGGGGAGGGTCCGATGATTGGGAGTCCGAAGAGTACATCCTTGCCATGGTCGGACCAGTACCTCCTGCAAGCCTCCATCCCAGCAAGCCTGCCTGACCGTAGGGGTGTGGGACCAGCTAAGATGGTCTTCCTCCAGAGACTTATGGATCTGGAGGGGTTTCCGGAATGCTCATGGAGAGATACCTGTTGACCTCAAAGGTCACTCCATTGATGACCTCGTGGCCTTCTGAAATGACTGCTTGGCTGAGGCCAACTGATCAGGTGGCTCCTAGGCATCTGCTTCCAGTGTTTTGTCACTGCAGGTCTCCATGGTTCACAGAGGACCTACTGCTGATTGCTTCTGCTGGCTGTCTGCTTCCTATGCCTGCTGCTGGGTTTTTTCCTGTGCTGAGGTTTGTGGCTGGGATAGGGGTTCCTCATGGTCTGGTGGGGGGAAGGTTTGGGTTCTCCGCCGGGCAGTCAGACTCCAAGATTCCAAGGGGGACCCATGCCCATCTCGGGGGGCCTCTATGGCCTCGCAGGCGGCTGACAGGGAGGTGGTTGGAGCACAACCCCCAAGATGATTGGTTGTAGCATAGAGCATTTTTGAGGACCTATGCCATGGTTATGCAGGCAGCAAAGAAACAGTTCTTCGCTGCCCTCAGAGCGTTTCTTCAGTCACATCGAGCAGAGCTGTTCCGGGTGGCAAGGGGCTTGGTCACTCTAGCCTCTCTCCGCCTGGAACTGGATTCATCCAAAGCCCGCTGTGACATGTTTTTAGCATACTTTGCGGATAAAATCGCTCACATTAACCATGACTTTGACTCTGCTACTTTAGAGACAGCGACAGAGCCAGAGGTTAGGAATGCCCTATCTGGTTAGTGTTCATGGGATGAATTTCAGTTGGTGACGCCTGCCGAGGTGGCAGATATGCTGGTGTCTGTTTGTGCCACAACTTGTGAATTAGATCCATGCCCGTCCTGGTTGGCGAAGGCCATCAGGGAGACATTAGGGTTGGTGCTGGTTGGGGTGATCAGCGCCTCCCTCCAGGAGGGGAGGGTCCTGGCTAGCCTCAAGGGGACAGTAGTGTAGCCCCTCCTCAAGAAACCATCTCTTGATGCTGATGCCCCGGCGAGCTATTGACCTGTCTCTAGCCTTCCCTTTTTAGGGAAGGTTATTGAACAGGTCATGGCCCATCAGCTTCAGGTGCATCTGGATAGCACCAGTTTTCTTGATCCCACACAGTCTGGTTTTCACCTGGGTTATGGCATGGAGACAGCGCTTGTTGCATTGTCGCTGACCTCCTGGTAGAGCTGGGTAGTAGTTCTACTAGAACTATCAGCGGCTTTTGATTCCGTGAACCATGAGCTGTTGATGACTTGCCTGTGGGACTTGGTCGGGATTGATGGAACCGTCTTGCATTGGTTCTGTTCATACCTCGCAGAGAGATCTCAGCGGGTGGTATTAGGGGATTGCACATCATCCCCTGGGGGCCTCCCATGTGGAGTCCCACAGGGTTTCATTCTGTTCCTGCCCTTGTTCAATGTGTATATACAGCTGCTAGGGGAGGTTGTGCACAGCTGAGGGGTGTGTTGTCATCAATACGCTGACAACGCCCACCTGTACTTGTCTTTTTCAACTGACCCGGGCCCCGCTGCCTCGTTGCTGTCCAGGTGCTTGGCTGCTGTGGTGGACTGGATGAGATTGAGCCGACTGAAGCTCAATCCTGACAAGATGGAGGTGATGTTGGTGGGTGGGGATGGTGATCTGGGAGAGGGGGCCCCTCCCATAATTGGGGGTGTCTGCTGTCCTTTGGGTCCATCTGTGCGGTGCCTCGGGGTGATCCTGGATTCACAGCTGCACCTGGATTCACAGGTGTCGGCTGTGGCCAGGAGCACCTTTCGTTTTATCTGGTGAGGCGGTTCCACCCATATGTCTCGGACTCTGACCTCACCACCATCATCCATGCATTCATCACCTCGAGGCTGGACTACTGCAATGCGCTCTATGTGGGGCTGCCCATGGTGATGGTTCGGAAGCTGCAGCTGGTGCAAAATGCCGCGGTCCACCTGCTCACTGGGACAGGTGCAGGGTGCACATTCAACCAGTGCTCCAAGCATTGCACTGGCTACCTGTTGTCTTCCGGGCCCAATTCAAAGTGCTAGTTTTAACCTTTAAAGCCCTACACTATCTGGGCCCTGCCTATTTGAGAGATCATCTCACCCCCTGGGCCTCGGGGCGGCCCCTGCGGTCAGCTGGGAATGCCCTCCTGGAGGTCCTGCACTACAGGCGGGTCCAAACATACAGGCAGATGCTCTTGGTGGCTGCACCGTCACTGTGGAATGCCCTCCCGGTGGAGAGTTACCTTAACCCGGATCTCCTTGCCTTCTGTCGAAACTGTAAGACCTGGTTCTTTCGTCGGGAATTTGAGGGGGGAAGGAGGGAAAGGGGGAGAGTGGGATGGGATAGTTGGTGGGGATTGTTTTATACACAGATCAGGAAACTGTTGTTGTGGGATGTTTCAATTTTATATTCTAATTTTAAATTTAATTTTATGGATATATCTATATGATATTTATTATTGTTTATTGTTGCTTTTGTATTGTTTTTGTAAGTTGTAAGCTGCACTGAGTCGCTTCAGCGAGAGGGGCGGGATAAAAATGCACAAAACTAAATTAATTAATTAAATCTCAATTGCTCTTTGATATATTTTGCTTGTCTTGGCTCTCTGGACTTGGGGGTGATGGGATTATACTTAAACCTCATAGTGGGATCACTGGCAAAAGTTTTGGATCCACTGATCTAAGTCTGTCTTGGTTTCAATGCCTACAGCCTAGATCGGGCTATCTGAATGCAATTATTGGGGACCTGTATTAACTGTTTTCCCCATTGCTGCCAATGGGGAAAATGCAGTGAACACTCTGAAGTCCTGTTTAAGTGCGCAAACTGCCAAGATGAAAAATTCTAAAGATGAGATTAAGTTAAAGTTTATAAGAGGTGAATAATAGCTCCCACTGTGATTGCATTTCACTCCAGGCTGCAATAACATTGACCTCCGAGGAAATAAACAGGAATTTGATGACTCTTCACATGACCTTTTTGAGGCAACCATCAGCCAAGTTACATAGCTGGATTTTCTCCGTTTATGTATAAGGGTGATTTATTTGATGGTATGATTTTTTCCATACAAATATAAGGAAAGAATGATTGGGAAAGGAAAGGAGAGAAAGATCTTTCAAGACTGGAGCATGAGAGCTCATGTATATATTGCAAACTTGCACCAAGACCTAAAATAAAGCTTGGAGATCTTATCAACTCCTACTATTCTCATTCCCTTCTAAAATGCAGCTGAGGAAGGACTGTAGACAGTTTCTTGGGAAGCATCCAGCAAACCCCTGGTGGGCACATATTGACCCTAACAGCAGGCAACCCAAAGCAGCAATAAAATGCAATGTCAACACCAGAAATCACTCAAATCCGCAATTGTCATCCAAATGGTGTAGCTATGGAATTTTAACTCACTTCTACCTTTAAGTGGACCCTAACGCCTGGCCCAAATCTGGCCTGCAGATGTGTTTTTATTTCTAATTTCTGGATCTGGCCCATGGATTCAGTCTCTGCCCCTCAAGCACTGAAAGAGTGAGCTTGGGGAAAGACAGGGGAAGTGAGGGCAAGCACTCAGAGAATGGACTCATGGCATAAATCTATGATATGGATTTTCTCCCTTCTTTCTCCCACCCTGAACACGCCCCTTCAGCACTCCCAATTTCAGCACAGTCTGCAGAGCGTGTACTACTTTTCAAAGTGGCCCATGGATGGGAAAAGGTTCCCCACGCCTGGCATAAATGGCTCAAAATATTGCCTAATACAGCCTAACAATGCAAGCAGCCCTCTTAATCAAAATTACTGAAAGAAATATACTAAATCACTTGGATTGTCCAGGCAAAGTAGCATTTTTAGGCACCTACCATTCTTTAACATTCAGTGCCTTTAGGTTCCTAGGTGTCATTTTTACTATTTTACAGGTGGTAAAATGGTAAAAATGACCCTTAGGAATTGCATTATAGTAGCTGGACATATATAGTGATGCAGGAAAACTCTCATTATGGTAGCTGGACCTATACAGTGACATGGATGGGGAGGGAAAAGAGTGAAGTGGATTTGATATGGGGAAAGGGACATGTCTACCTCGGAGTCTGAGAAAAAAGGGGAATAGTTCCCTTCTGTGTTTTGACACTGTCCCAGCTAAGGCAAGAGAGACATACACAGAAACACACACCAACACACCAGCTACAAGTGTCTGTAGTTGAGTTTTCTTGACAAAAGTGTGTGATTGGTTTGTTTTCTAAACTTTGTTTTTGAAAACTGGTTTTTAAAATCAGGAGTGTAAGGTGCTAATAAGGCAGGCCAAGAAAGAATTTGAAAGGAGACTTGCTAAAGAGGCAAAAACAAATAATAAAACCTTTTTCAAGTATATCAGAGGCAAGAAGCCTGCTAGGGAGTCGGTTGGGCCGTTAGATGACCAGGGAGTAAAAGGGGCACTCAGGGAGGACAAGGA
>QEPC01003954.1:1019657-1046109 GCA_003113815.1 Sphenodon punctatus
GTGGTAAGGACCAGTACTATAGCTGAGTTTAAAAGAGGTTTGGACAAGTTTCTGGAAGATAGGTCCATTAGCAGCTATTAGCCAGACAGGATCAGGGAACATGACGGGAGCTGGGGGAAAAACAACAGGGAATGAATCCCTCATTGTGATCTGTTGGGTGCTTCTCCCAAGCCACTGTGATTGGCTACTGTCAGAGACAGGATGCTGGGCTAGATGGACCATTTGTCTGACTCAGTATGGCACTTCTTATGTTCTCAAGTGCCCATAAACTGACCCAGTAGGATGTAGTGGTGAGGAGTCTCAGAGACAACAATGCCCCATATTATTTTGCAGTTGCATAGGAGCATAACTGCACCTCTACTCTGTGAAGGAAGGTGGTTTTATTTTTGAAAAAGGAGAATAGTAGATATTATAGCTCTTTCTTTCACTCTTTACATGGGAAAAAGAGAATGAACAATGTAAATTCTGCTTTCGGGCACAGGATGTGTGAAATAGAGCTGAATTCAATGGGTTGGGACTTTCTTTAATTATTATACAGCATTTATATAACATCATCAATGTAAATGACACTTCACAAGGCATATTCTAGAAATGTGCCAGGACCCCTAGAGAAGACCATTTCTTCTCAGTTCCTTTTCCATCACAATGACATTTCCAGTCACTCAGGAATTCAAGCATGATCTTAACAGCAACACTGGATATGTTGGGCTGTTCCAGTCTGCGCTTTCATGAATGGTTGATTCTGTCCTCAAGAGAGGCTCTCTGAACAGATGTTTTGACAGTTTCCTCTCATTACTGCCACATCCCACGTTGCATATCTGGTCTTTCACGCAACCTTGCTCTTATAACACTTAGAATTGTAGAACTATATGTTTGACAGGAACCTCAAGAATCATCCAGTTCAAGGGCCAACCCCCTGCTCCGAGGCAGGATACCTACATCCAAGTGATGCTGATGCTGCTCAATGAGAGGTTTGTAGCAAATAAAACATCTGCCATCCATGATTTTATTCAGGATGAGGCTGCCAAACTGTAAAGAAACGTTGGCCTTTTGGTGGTATCTGGTGCCCAACTCATCTATAGTGTCCACTTTGTGCTGGATTTGGCTGGGGATAGATTGGGGATCCTCTTAGTGTGCCAACCACCCTGCTGCACAGTTGATTCCCTGACTGCTCTAGCTGAGCTGGTCTTGGAGGTGGTGTTGTGATGAGATCGCCATCCATGATTTTATTCAGGATGAGGCTGCCAAACTCATATGCATTACAGAGACCTGACTGGATGAGGCATCTGGGCCAGTATTGTCCCAGGTAGTGCCAGCCGGGTACTGGGTGCAGCATCAGCTGAGGCTCGGGGGACAGGGCGTGGTGGAGTGGTCATGGTCTATAAAGGAACCTTGGCCTTTTGGAGGTATCTGGTGCCCAACTCATCTGATAGAGAGAGTGTCCACTTTGTGCTGTATTTGGCTTGGGATAGATTGGGGATCCTCTTAGTGTGCCAACCACCCCGCTGCACAGTTGATTCCCTGACTGTTCTAGCTGAGCTGTTCTCAGAGGTGGTGGTGTGATGAGATCGCCTAGGCTTATTGTTCTGGGTGATTTCAACATACATGCCTAGCCCAGTCTTTTAGGGGTGGAGCAGGAGTTCATAGCCACCATGACAACCATAGGTCTATCCAAAATATTTTCAGGCCCAACGCATGAGGCAGGACACATGTTGGATTTTAAGTTTTGCACCAGCCTGGAGACAAGGGTTCTGATTATCAGGGGTGTTGTTATAACACTGTTGTCGTGGTTGGATCATTATCTCCTATGGCCCTCATCTCAATGCAATTGGATTCCTGGACCCATTTTATCCTGGGGATGGCACAGAGACTGCGCTTGTCGCTTTGGTTGATCTGTGCCTCGAGAGGAACAAGGAAAATTTTATCTTGTTTGACCTTTCAGCGGCCTTTGATAGAGTTGATCATGAGATGGTGTTGATGGGACTGCGGGGACCAGGCAGGGGTGTGCAAAACCGCTCTGGGGTAGTTCCACTCTTTCCTGTCAGGGAGCTCATCATCCCCTCGGGGCCTCCCCTGTGGTGTCCCACAGGGTTTCATTCTGTCTTTCCTTTTGTTCAATGTGTATCTTAAACCACCGGGCAAGGTCATTCACATGTTTGGGGTGAGGTGTCATCAATATTCTGATGACACTCAGCTCTACCTCTCTTTTTAATCCAACCCAGGTCCTGTAGTCTCGGTGCTTACCCAATGCTTGGCTGCTGTCAGGGACTGGATGAGGGTGAACCGACTGAAGCTGAATCCTGACAATACTGGAATGATAATGGTTGGTCGGTCTTGTGACTTGGAGGGGATTGGGACACCTGTTATTCATGGGGTCCGGTCCCCTGTGGTCAGTCAGATTCACAGCCTTGGAGTGCTTTTGGAACCCTCACTGTGCCTGGATTGTCAATTTGTGGCAGAGGCCAGGAGCACTTTTCACCAGCTCCATATGGTGAGGAGGCTGCGGCCTTTTCTTTCTGATTTGAATCTGGTCACTGTTATGCATGCTTTCATCACCTTGAGGCTAGATTACTGCAACATGCTCTACGTGGGGATGCCCTTGATGACTGTTCAGAAGCTGCAGCTGGTGCAGAATGCAGCAGCTCTGCTCCTTTCGGGGCCAAGTCTCCGGGAGCACGTTACAAAGGTGCCCCAAAGCCTGCACTGGCTACCTATAGCTTTCCAGGCACTAGGGGTGGGATGCTAGGCAAAATTTTGGTTTCGGTTACTTTCCGTTTTGGTTCTCATGTATTGGTTGTATCCGATCTTTTGCACTGAATTTTGTATTGGATTTTTAACATTGTGGTTTTCCCATTGAAGTCAGTGTGGACAAACTACAATATTAAAAATCTGATACAAAAATCAATGCAAAAGATACAATACAACCGATACCAAAAAAGAACTGAAATTTTGGATTAATCCGAAATGGCCATTATTGGGTACTTTCGGTTCTTTCTGAAACTAAAAGTCCCATCCCTACGTGGGCACAATTCAAGGTGCTGGTTTTGACCTTTTAAAGCCCTAATCGGTCTGGGTCTCATATCTGAGAAAGACCGCCTGTCCTACCATATTCCATTGCAGCTCCTACGATTGGCAGGGGACGCCCTCTTGCACGTTCCAACTATTTCTCTCTTCCATAGGGCGGGGGTGCATGGGAGGGCATTCTCTGTTGCTGCCCCGGTTTTATGAAACTTCTTTCCCCAGGAGGTTTGCCTGAGCCTAATCATCTTCCAGAGGCATTTTATTTGAAAAAGGGGTTGATTTGGGGGTTTTTTTGGTAGGGTTATGGGAATGGCGGCAGTTTTGAGGGGAGGATGTGAGTTGTTATCGTTTTGTTAATTTTAAGCCACCCTGAGTCTGTATGGGAAGGGCAGCATATAAATTCAATAAATAAATAAATAAAAACAAATATCTACAACGTTGATATATTTACAACTTCTTCTATTGTCCAACTGTTCTTTGCGTCCATGTTTTTTATGCTCTTTTAAGTCACAGTCACTCACCAAGTGGCCTATTCAGTCACACAAGAGTTTATCATGGAAATGAAAATCTTACCTCCGCCATATTTATTAAAGTGTTCAAGGTTTAGGTCACAGGATGCTCTGGGATGGATGTGGGTCAAGTCCTAAAAGTTAAGCTGGAAAAGTAAAGTTTGACAAATTGCATTTCTGGTATTGTGTGCAGGGATTAATCTGAATATCAGTCAGCCTTCGTTGCTGCAAGAGGGGAGCAAAGGTGATTTCCCCCTCAGGGATGAATCCCCACTGTCTGCCTGTTGAGGACATTATGCTGATAAGGAAAACAAACAAAAAAGCATAATGATGGACACTTTTTATCAACCAATAAAAGGGAAGAATATTTTGGAGGGGAGAGAACATGGGATCAAGTAAAATGTGCCAATCCAAAATTCCCACAACAAAGAGAACAGCAGGGCAAAGTGTCTCATGCAATCTTGTGTGTATGTACTCTTGGTTAATCTAGAATTAACTTAGTTAATTAACTTAACACCATTAACTCCCTCAACTTTCCTTTTCCCTATGTAACTAAGCTAAGCTTGTGCACCTGCGACTTCTTAACTTTGTGAATTATGTCCCTGTTTCTCCTTATGTTCCATTCTCCCTTGTCTCCCCGTCCTTTTGAGTCCCCTCCTTATTGTAAATCCCTACGGGTGGAGACCTGTCTCTAATGAATGATTGTTCAATGGTAGGAATATTGCTGGTGCTTAATAAATACTCGAATATAATAATATAATTATTTTGTTTGGTCATTTCTTCTGGTTTAGTTTCCACAGTCACAGCCATATCCACAGTGTCAGCTTGTGTTAGCAAGCAAGTTGTGTTCTTTATGGCTTCATGCCTTGGACCACACAGCAAACGCTCCCTCAAAGCATTATCCAGATTTTTCTCAAAATTTACCGTGCTGGCTTAATTTCCTCAGTGCTGCCACATATGCACTTGCAGACTCGGCACACAGCTGATTCTGCTTATGGAGAATCCTGCTACAGGAAACGTTCTGCAATGACACAAGCGTCATGAGACAAACACTTATGTGAATAGTATTTTGCAAGAAGAATAGCACGTTTTCTGTATAACTCCTCCCTTTTGGTTTCAGTGGGGCTGTAAGGGTATGTGGCAGTGGATAAGGTTCAGATGGGATTGTACATTAGCATCAGAAATACATTCCAGTCTTCATTATATCATTCTGCAATGACACAAGGTTCATGAGACGTTCCATCAAAGCATCATCCATCCTGGGCAGCCCTGGTTATTTATTCCCGTTGCCTTCACTGATTAATGGACCAAGGCTGAAACAAGCAGCTACATTGCTGCTCATGAGAAATATCGCCATATTGGGAACCAGATCAATTTCCCAACCATTCTCAAGGTGATTTCTTGATTCTTGGAATACAAGATATCATACTGACTTACCAACGTTCCACTTATCACATACCAAGTAGGGATGGGTGAACAGAATGCGGTTCGGATGTTCGGTTCAAAACCCGAGTTTGGGTTCGATGGTTCAGTTCAGCCAAGTTCAGTTTGGCTGAACTTGGCTGAACATTCAAAAATAGCGAAAACGAAATCGAAAACGAACCCTAATTTTTCGGCCCTGGAAAGACATTTTTCCTGCCCCTGAACTCATCTGAACTCATCCGAACACGACCGAACTGTTCGGTTGTTCGAGAGTTCGGTTTGGACAGACCGAGTTCAGTCCTAACTCCGAACATTCAAACCACGTTCGCCTATCCCTAGTACCAAGTACTGTTCATTTACCATTTACTGCATTGCTTAAGGGTACTGTTTTACTTCTGGGTTTGTTGCTTCCACATTTCTGAGCCAATCACTGTGCAAATAGCCCACCCCTTAGCCTTCCTCTGTCAGGGCCGGGTGTCAAACATCCAGTGCTGGAGTTTTAGGGGCTGTGGTTTTCCCCTCTGCACCACCTTTTGACTACTGCTGTAAAAACTTCTTGGTGTGTTGTTTTTATCCTGGTATCCTTGGCCATGCTTCACTATTGGTCCCCAGCCTGCATAAAAGGTATGCTGGGTGGGGATGGGGGGGCAACAGGAAACTGGTGGATCATCTGTTTCCTCTCCCAACTACTGCTAGTACTTCACTTGGCTTTCCCCTGAACTTTGCTTCCATCCTAGGACTATCAGGTTGTATCCTTTCATGCTGGTGTTTGTCTAGCCCTTCTCTTCTTCTCCTTGGGGGTCTCTGCCTTCTTGTGCTTGCCCAGGTGGGTCTCTAGTTCATTAACGCTCACCGTAGTTCCCTCCTATAGGAATGCTCATTGTCTGTACTTTATTCTTTGTTGGTTCCTTTTATTCCTCTGGTAGAGCCCCATTCCCTTAAAGCTCCTGTATATCTGATTACTGTAATTCCTTACTATACTCTCTCTGGTTCCTAGTCTAGAGTCTTTGTTTTCCCCTCCTTGTTTCCCCAATTAGAGTTCTTGTTGTATCTTGTTCCTTGTATCCAGCCGTGAGCCCTTCTAGTGCTCTAGTCCCTAGTTTGCGTGTTTTCTCCACATTTAATCTCTTTAATCCTATGCTCCCCTGTTTGCCATTGTCGCCTTACTTGTAGTTTAGGCCTTGCTTAGTCTGAGTGTTGCTGTGTATGGAACCTCTGTATTATTCCCTGATTGTCAGGAATAGGGGGGAAGAGGGAAGGGGTTTTCAGAGAGGGGGCTAAGGGGAAGGGGAATACCACAGTCAAACCAGGAATATGAGGCGGCTTGCTCTCGTTAGTGGGTTGGCCTCCGGTAAGAATGTCCCTCAGGGTGTTGGGTGGGCTTTCCCTCGTTAATGGAAGGCAACCCTTTTCATCACTGGGACATAGAGAGCAAGCCTCTTGCCCCACGGGGTAAGGGAGAAACACACACGAGGTAACCACACAATCAGGGGAATACTCAGGGCCCAGGGAACCGTGCCAGGCGGTGGGGGAACAAAGGGGAGGAGAGGGGATGTTCAAGGGGCGGGACCACAGGGTAGGGAGAGGGGAAGGTTAGGGTCTAGCACTCCAGGGACTGGAACAGGGGGGGGGAACGGGTCGAAGGGGGAAGCAGAGGAATACAAGAACACCACACCAGGACTCCCCAAGGACTTCACTGCTTTCTTTCTCCACAATACAAGGGTTCCACTCACTCACCACTCACGCTGCAGGTTCTATCAGGGACAGGGGATAGGATTCAGACACACTCCACACTACTCGCTCAATTCTCCACTCGATCAGGGACACAAGGCTTCCAGGGGCCAGTCTCTCGTAAACGATTACCGGCGTGGACGCCAAGCCCCGCCGGCACTATTTATTCTCTTCCTTCTCCCAGAATGAGGCTCTCCAACCCCCGCCCCTGTCGGGGCGTGCTGGGAGCTGCTGATGGAGCGTGGAGGAGGGCGTGGCCCCAACCCCGTCCCCTGCCGTGGTGCGGCCCCGCCCCCCGTCACCTGCCCCAGCATAGCTCCACCCCCCGCGAGGCCCTACCGGCCCGGGCTGCTGCCACGGTGGGCCCAGGCCGCTTCCTTACACTGATGGTTTGTCATTGTCTCTTTGCATATAGCCTTATGCCTTGCTTGGTTCCTTATTCCCTAGTCTGAGGGTGAAAATAAATGAGACGATAGCATACATTAACAGGTGGGCAGGAGTCCATCTATTAGATGTTTGCCAGATGTCAGCCTGCAGCCCCCCACTCATAGTGTTGGCTAAGGACATCGTGGGCCCACCATGCAGGCCAATGTGTGCTAATGTGCGCCCATGTGACCAGATCTCGTTAATTAGGTTTGCCTGCATCCAGGTCCACCAGCATGATAGAGTCAAACCTAGCACAGCTGCTAAAGGAGAGAGAGTGATTGCCTTCTCTCAACTGACAGGCAGCTGTAAGAGGAGACAGTGAGGCAGGGGGGACCTTCTCCAGGGAATCTGTGCTTGTGCTTCTCTCTCCATTTGGGAAAGGAGGGGAGCGAGGAAACGGTGAGGATCCACGGGGCTCCTGCACTCCCCTTGGTTTCTTTCCCAAATGGAAAGTGGAGTGCAGGAGCAGATACTCTGGAGAAGGTCTTTCCTGCACCCCCACTGTCTCCTCTTGCAGCCGCCTCTCAGTTGGGGGAGCATTCAAGCACTGTTTCTGATGGATAGGAGGGTTACGGCCAGGGAAGAATCCTTCTCTGGCTGTGACGCGCACCGCTTTCCATCAGAGCTAGGATTGGGGAGAGGGAAATCAGTGAGTGGTGTCACTAATGGCAGCTACTGCCAGCACATGAGATGATTGCAGGGGATTTCCCCTTTATTAGCTCTATATACTAAAAATAGGTGAGTGGGGTCTGCACAGACCTTACATGGAATCCAGTGGGCTATTGTCTAGTTTGAAAACACCCTGAGTGGTGTTGCCTATAGTGCTTTTGTCCATTGTTCCCTCCTTGCTTGCCATTATTCCCTTCCATATGTCCAAAGGTCTTGCTTGGCTGAGTGTTCTCTATATTGAGTTTCTGTATCCTCCTAATCCCTGAAGGCTTCTTTGCCTCCCCCATCCGCCCAGGTTCTTCCTCTCCCTTCTTCTCCCCTCCCACTCCATGATGGTTGGTTCTTGGGTGTGGTGGTCTGGATTTACAGTATTCTTTGTTTCTCTCTATATTGTGCTTCTGGATTCTGGGGATGCTTAGCATGCCAGTCCCATTCCTGCAATAATATTCAGCATTTGCTTATGCTCTGGCCTAAGGGTGTTAACCCCATGAGGATTTTGTTCCCAGTTAAACACACAGTGGCAGCTCCCAATGATGAGATCTGACCATAGCCTTGATCTTCCCACGGCAACACCATGAGGGAGCATTGAGCTACCCTGACACCACCTTGGTGTCTGGAGATGGGGGTGGGGAACCATCACATAGCACAGCATGCAAAACTTCTAGTCTTGCCTGATCCTCCCAGACACTCGCCTGACACCTTCCAGGGCCCCTTAACCTGGGGCATGATGGGGGGCATATCCTGGACCTGATTTTTTTCACCAGCCTTGAGGCAGGGGATTCGTTGATGGGGGAGGTGTCAGTAGAACCCTTGTCATGGACAGATCATTACCTCCTGTGAGCATGTCTCCTGGCACATGTCTGCCCCCGGGGGTGGGGTGGGGTGTAGAACCTATTTGTATGGTTCTCCCCTGGATACTAATGGAACACGAGTTGTTTTAGAAAGCTCTTGGGGAGTTACCCTCTGATCTTGACGACTGCCCGCTCGATGACCTTGTGACTTTATGGAATACCTGGCTTTTGGAGGCCATCGACCGGATGGTTCTGAAGCGTCTGCTCCCTTGGCGACGATTCCTCAGGCCTCCGTGGTTTATGGAGGGCTTGAGGCTACTGGAGCGACGGTGGCGCCATTTGTGTGCTGAAGCCAACAGATTGCAACATAGAGCCAATCCGTGCCTGCTCTGGAGTTAGGCAAAGCTGCGTCCTCGCTCCAATCTTGTTTAATTTTTATTTGAATGCAGTTATCTCTAGGATGGCGGTTTCAAATTGTTTTCCCCTTAAGTTGGCAAGTAGATTTATTGGTTGTCTTTGCTATGCGGATGATGTGGTACTTTTATTACAGACCCGTGTTGGTTTAATCAGGCAACTTAAAGGTTTTGTCGAATTTTGTGAAGTTAATAAACTGACACTCAACCATCAGAAATCCAAATTGTTGTATTTTCAAGCAGGAGGAAAACTTACAGATGGGTCATAGATGCTCAGGAGATTCAGCAAGTTACAACTTTTAAATATCTGGGAATTTTGTTCAATAGTTCTCTTACTTGGAAGGATCATGTCCGTAAATGTCTGACCGCAATTAAAGGTCCGGCTCGCACTATTTCCAATCTTTTTGTGCGACAAGGTAGATCTGCTGTGGTCCCCGCTTTGCAGGTTTATAATAGCAAAATTAGGTCGCAGGTTCTCTATGGCGCTGAATTTTGGGCGCCTTTTGTCAGAAAGAACTTGGATTCTGTGCAGGCCAGGTTCCTGACGAGACTCCTGGGTAATATCAAAGGGACCCCGCATGGAGTTGTGAGGCTGGAGCTGGGCCAAAGGGGATGGCAGCAGATGGCTCTTGAGTCAGTTCTCAAGATGTGGTGCAGAGTATTTGCCTTCTATAATTATTGATTTTACACCATAAATTGATTGTGATTGTGGTTGACCTTTTGTCATGTCCATTGAACAACATATTATTTCTGTTGATGGGTAATTCTGACATTTCTGGGGCTGGAATAAATTTCTGCTTAAGTTGTTGCTGTTAGCAACAACCATTCTGAAGTATTTATATAAGCTATGTATAAATTGGAACAGAAAATTTGGGAGGAAGGAGGGAAGTTTTTTTTTGCAAAATTTGATTTTCATTTTTCATTGACTTTTTTTGCAACAACAACAAAAATTGGAACACTCTAGTTTCACAAGAGAATTCATCAGAATGTGCTCAGCTGAACTTGGCAGTCTCCAGCAACTGATATTAACCACAATCTGCAGCATATTAGGGATGTGACAGAGTGACCAATCTAAGGCAATATGACCAGGGTTATGAAAGTAAAAAAGTCCTTTTAGACGGCTCGATATGACAATTTGTTATATCCTGTTAAGTTACATCTAATGCTAAAATTGGAAGAGTGCCCCTCCAACGTACCATTTGGTGCTGCTTCTCAAATATTGAAAATGTAGGAACTAGGGGTAAGAATTTGGATTTAGATTAAATCCATAACTGCAGGAATGGACCATTATGGATTAATCCATTCTGAAGCAAAACAGTGTGACAACAAACCTGGTTCAGTTTAAAAATTACAAAATTGCTGCAAATGCACGAAATGGCTGCCGGACCATTCTTTGCATGGAAGGGATTTGTCAAAATGGCAACGGTAGCATTGTTGCTGTTTTGGAAAAGGGTAGCCAGTCTGCACATGTGCAGTGGCCATTGTACGTGCACAGACCAGCTGCCCTTTTCAAAATGGCAGCAATAGCGTAGAAGGGTGCGTACATAGAATGGTTCTGTGGCTGTTTTGCACACAGTAATTTTTTTATTGAATTAAATATGGATCCATAATATGAATCTGCATTTAAATCCAATAATAACTTTGGGAAACAAAATGAAAATAAATGGATACGAATTTGCATCTGAAAGACCACCCCTAACAGGACTGTTCTTCCTTAGAATTTAGTTTCTATGTAATAACAGCATAACTACCACTCTGAATGCTGCAGTTTTATCCCTAACTTGGTATAAACAATATACTGGGTGCCTTCAGATGGAGCCAGGGGTGTCAGGCCCCATGTCCCCTGTGCCCAGATCTGCTTGCTCTCAGTTTAAACAGACGAGGCAGCTGCTGCGGCCCACGCTCCACCTATATAATGCCTCCTCCGCCACACCATAGAGCATGTGGGGCGTGAGCGTGTGGACGGATTATCCAATGCTCTAAGCTGCCGCATTGCTGGGGCAACTCCTGGCCGAGTGCAGAGCTGTAGCCGCTGTCCTCTGAGCAGATGGACCGCAGCCCCACCACCAGGCAGTGCCTCAGGTTTGGGCAGACCGCTCTGCTGGCAGTGCTCTGGAATGTTCCAGAGCACCGCAAGCAGGGCTGGAGCAAAGCAGGTGGCAACTGTTGGATGCATCAGAAAACCCAAAAGTGTAGAAACCTCTTACTAAATCTAGTTGTACAGCGCTATATAACATAGCAAGATTACTTTCTGACCTCTCATCTATGGGTTTTTTTTATGCCATGGTCATGAGGAATGATAAACCTTACAATGCTGATCTCTGCTTCCAAAGATTATCCAACTACACGCTTATAACTGCTTGTAAGAGGGCTATTGACCAATTCAAATGTTTAACCGGTTGACTGTATTGCTTTTAACTGATTAAACAGAACCTCATTAAATCATTGATTATTTTGGTTTCTACTGGGTTATTTTAAAAAAAACCAAAACTCAATACTTTAATTTTTGAATTTCTAATTTTAAGTTTTTCATTTTTATTTAGAATTTTTATTTTTACAGTCTGTAGCATGCAATCAATACAATAATCAATCTGACCAGTGTATCTATGTTCTCTTTATAAGCTCTAGTTAAAAAGAAAAAAAAAATCTAGCATGCAGAGGTAGAGTTGTATTCCGTGCATAACAAAATATTATGAATGTGATCCCCCAGGTGAATAGCACCAGCACTAGCAGTTCTGGGATGAGCCTCATTTAAACAAATACTAATTGTGTTGGTACTAACTGCTAGTACTGGCACCATTTTCCTGAAGGATCACACTGGCTATTTATTAGATGTGAGCTGGTCTTTATATCTCTGCTGTTGTTCAGATTT
This sequence comes from Sphenodon punctatus, assembly GCA_003113815.1. Classification (NCBI taxonomy): domain Eukaryota; kingdom Metazoa; phylum Chordata; class Lepidosauria; order Sphenodontia; family Sphenodontidae; genus Sphenodon; species Sphenodon punctatus. The sequence goes on from QEPC01003954.1 coordinate 1,031,512, forward strand.
TTATTTATTTATTGGGCTCACCCCCTGTCCCCACACCACCGTGCTTGCCCATTTGTTGGGGACTGGGAGCCGGCGCTGCAGGGACCCTTCCCCCCCACTCCTGGTGGGAGAGGGAAGTGGGGCCACAGACCCAGACCTGCCCCACAGCTTCTGGCAGGGTGCCGGCCCCGGTAGGGGCTCATAAGCGGCGTGCCTGCCAGCAGCACCACAAACATGCACCACAGGTGCATGCCTAAGGGCCCTTGGGTGGGGCCCTTGGGGGGGTCTGGGGGGTCTGGGGGAATTTTATTGGTGGTTTTATTGGTGGGTTTTGTTGTCAGTGGTGTTTTGTGAGAGGTATTTGAGGGGGGTTATTTAGTGGCTGGGGCGTATAGTGGGGTGGTTGGATGGATGGGGAATATTGAAAGGAATTGGGTTAGGGAGGGGTGAGGGTTCAATTTGAGGATGGGGGTGGGCGGGAATCCTCCCCCTGATTGGGGCAGGGCAGCCAGGGCGGCCGGAGGGGAGCTGGGGCTAGGGCCGGATGTAGGAGGGGGACACAGCCACTGGGGTTGTGATGGGGTGTGGGAGGTATGGTCCATATAGGGAGTTTGTTCAAGTTGGGCAGTGGGACAGGTGTTTAGTATCTGTTCCCCCGCGCCACACCTCTGGCAGTGGGCCAGGTGGCTCAGGATCAGAGGGCCCCTTACCATGTTTTGATGCTGGTGAATTCGAGGTCGGTAGTAAATAAAGTAACAACAGTCCAGGAGTTGATCCTGAACCATGCAGCCGACCTCGTATGCATCAAAGAAACCTGTCTGGGCCCTAAGTCAGCCTATCTTGGCTGACCTTGTTTCAGCCGGGTATTCCGTGCAGCATCAACCGTGGTCAGAGTGACGGGGAGGGAGGGGGGACATGTAGCCATGATTTTTAGGGAGAGTTGGACTGTTCGGAGGTATCCGGTGCAATTCATAGTGGGTATTGAGGGTCTCCACCTGGTGTTTGATGTGTCAGGGGACAATTTGGGAGTGCTACTTATATATCGTGCGCCTTCCTGTACAGCGGCCTCCCTACATGCTGTAGTATATCTGGTGTCGGGGGTGGTGGTCCCCGAAGACGATAGTCTTGGGGGACTTCAACATTCACACCAACACTGATCTTGGGAGTGCGGAGCGTGAGTTCATGGCCGCCATGGCAACCATGGGCCTGTCCCAGAGGGTCAACAGCCTGACACACCAGGGTGGGACACACCCTGGACCTTATGTTTTGCACTGGCCTTGAGGCAGGGGGTCCGTTGTGGGAGATATCAGCTGTGCCCTTGTCACGGACGGATCGTTACCTCCTGCAGGCCTCTCTCCTGGTGCATGTCTGCCCCCGGATGGGCGTGGAACCAATTTGAATGGTACGTCCCCGTAGACTGATGGAACTGGAGTGGTTCCGGAGGCTCTGGGGATACACCCTCTAATCTCGAAGACTGTCCCATCGATGACCTTGTCGAGCTGTGGAACATCGTGCTGACAGAGGCTATTGATCAGATAGCTCAGAGGCATCCACTTCCCAGGTGGCAGCACCGTAGGCCTCCCTGGTTTTTGGAGGGGCTGCGGGTGCTGAAGCAGGAAGGACGGCAGTTGGAGCAACGGTGGCACCGTTCATGTGCTGAAGCTGACAGGTTGCGGCATAGAGTGAGTTTACAAGCCTAAGCCATTGCTATGTGGACAGCAAAGAAGGAGCTATTTTCTGCCCTTGTAGCATCCGCTAAATCCCATTCAGCGGAGTTCTTCCAGGTGGTGCGGGGGCTGGTCAGTCCGGCCTCTCTCCACCTTGGCGTGGAGTCATCTAGTGCCCACTGTGAATTGTTTGTTAATTATTTTGCAGATAAATCGCTTGGATTCACCATGGTTTTGACGCCGCATTTTCTGCAGTGCAGCAATTGGAGGTTATGGAAGCCCCCACTTGTCCTTGTTTGTGGGATCAGTTTCGGTCAGTGACCCCTACTGATGCAGAGGATGTTCTTGGGGCTGTCAGGGCTACCTGTTGTGAACTAGACCCTTGCCCATCCTGGTTGGTTAAGGTCTGCTGGGAGATGATGGTCCATTGCTGGCGGGGGTGGTCAATGCCTCCCTTAGGGAGGGCAAGGTGCCGAGCTGCCTTAAAGAGGTGGTGGTGCAACCTCTGCTCAAGAAACCATCGTTTGATGTTGACTCCCTTGCCAGCTATCGACCGGTCTCTAACCTTCCCTTTTATTGGAAGGTTATTGAGCGGGTGGTGGCCTGGCAGTTACAGGAGCATCTGGATCGTGTTGGTTTTCTTGATCCCTTGCAGTCAAGATTTCGTCCGGGTTATGGCATCGAGACTGTACTTGTGGCATTGGTTGACGATCTCTGCCGAGAATTAGATCAGGGCCGTTCGGCCCTGCTGATTCTATTAGATCTGTCGGCGGCGTTTGATACCGTTGATCATGGGATGTTGGTGATGTGCCTGCGGGACCATGCAGGGGTGGGTGGCACGGTTCTTGACTGGTTCCGCTCCTTCCTGGCCGGAAGAACTCAGCGAGTGGTGCTCGGGGATTATTTTTCATCATACCGAGACCTCTCGTGTGGAATCCCACAGGATTCTGTCTTCTCCCCTCTCCTGTTCAACGTGTACATGCAGCCGCTCGGCAAGGTAGTCAGGAGGTTTGGCATGCGGTGGCATCAATATGCTGATGACACTCAGATTTACCTCTCTTTTTCATCAGACCCAGGTACGGTAGTCTCAGTGCTTACCAGGTGTCTGGCAGCTGTGTGGGATTGGATGAGGGTGAACCGACTAAAGCTGAATCCCGACAAGATGGAGGTGATGCTGGTGGGTAAGGTGGTGAGGGTGATGACCCCTATCATTGATGGGGTCTGCTCCTCTGGGGGCTCCTTCATTCACAGCTCTGCTTGGATGCTCAGGTGGAGTCTGTGGCAAGGAGTACCTTTCACCAACTACATCTGGTGTGTCGGCTTCGGCCGTATGTCTTGGACTCTAACCTTGCCACCATCATCCATGCTTTCATCACCTCTAGGCTTGACTACTGCAACACATTCTATGTGGGGTTACCCTTGATGACAGTCCGGAGACTGCAGCTGGTGTAGAATGTGGCGGCCCATCTCCTGGTGGGATTGGGCCACCATGAACATATTACACCAGTTCTTCAGTCTCTGCACTAGCTGCCTGTAGTCTACCGGGCCCGATTCAAGGTGTTGGTGCTTGCCTATAAAGCCCTAAACAGCCTCGGCCCAACCTATTTGCAGGACTGCCTCACCACCTGAGTCCTGGATCGGCTCCTGGGGTCATCGGGGGGTGTCCTCCTTGAGGTCCCCTTAGTCTGCTGGGGGGCCACGATGGGGATGGCCTTCTCAGTGGCTGCCCTGCGGCTGTGGAACTCCCTGCCAGTGGAGACCCGTTTGGCCCCAGATCTCCCCTCATTTCACCGCTGTTGTAAGACGTGGCTGTTCTGCCTGGCTTGGGGGGGGAGGGGCGGAGAATAGGTAGGGTGGGGGAATGGGTTAGGGTGGTGGGTGGTTGGAGCCATTTTTATTCCTCCCAGATTTGATTATTTTAAAGTTGTTTTAAATTGTTGATTTGTATTGTTGTGCGCTGCCCAGAGCTGCCTGTGGCAACAAATATTTAAAATAAATAAATAAATAATTTTAGTTAATTGGTTAGTTTTTAGTTTTAGTTTTTGAGTGAAATCATTTTCAGGACATGTTTGTGGTCCAAATTGGACAGAATGATTCTACTCTCATGTGACCAGGACATTAGAAAGTGGAGAAAACGTAGAATGTCTAGGCACTGGCCTTTAATTTTTAGAACTTTTTGGAACTATCAGTGTTGTAGGGAAGTCTGATTCAGATTGTTGGAGGAAGACCTATTGGTTTGTCAGGAGCAAGCCTTCAGAGAGAACCAAAGTCATATCACCTTCATATGGACTACCAAAGTCCCAAAATGCACTCTATGTTTTCAGGGTTGAGTTTCTGAAAAGGTTAGGAAGGATGATCCTTTGGGTAGAGTAATCTAGAATCTGGGAGACACCTAGCATGTTAATGTATGAGACTTTAGCCCATACCAGATGGGTGTCCACCTGCCTGTTTATTAGTTGTTTGCCCCCACATGCCACGTGGCCACCACCATCTGTACACACAACACCCACTCACAGCAAGGTCCCAGGGCATGCAGAGCCCGCCATGTGGATGAATGCTAAGGTGCTAAGGTGCTCCTACATGCCCATGTCTCATCAATTAGCTTACATACAACCTTGCATGTGTACAGGTTCACCAACACCATAGAGTTATAGGCTAAAAGTCTAGAGTGTTCTGAGTAGCAACCACTCCCTACCCCTCTCTGTCTCTCACCTCAGAAGACCCTTGCTGGGGCCATGCCTCAGTCTGACAACCAGGCAAAAACCATCATCGCTACTATCACCGCATAATCACAGTTGTTTTCCGCCTATTGATCAACCTGCAAACTAGGCCTGAATCAAGAAATCTTGGTGAGTGCTACTTCCAGTGGAAGCAAGGCATTTGCCGAGATCTGTATGTTACTTTTTGCCAGCTGAACAGGACTTTGCTATGGGATGGTCCCAAGCCCCATGTGTGCCTCGCATGTACCCTTGGGGGCTAGTGTGGAGATGAAAACTTTGTTAGCTAAGCACTGTAAAATGGTCATAAAACTGTCATAAAATTCCCAGAATTTTTCAAAGTCCCAGAAAGTCACAAAAATGCCACCCCAAAATGGCAGAAGTGCAGAATCGACAGAAACTGACAAAGTACTGACAGACACTTGCAAGTACTCCTGAAAGGTCGGACATATTCCTTGAAACACGGACGTATTCCTTGAAACCATAAACATAGACTATACATAGAATATACTTAGAACAAGAGCTTAAAATGTATCATGTTTCCTGATCTTACAAAGGGGGGGAAACAATCAGTGGAAACGTATGACAAATTGACTTCCTTATAAGCAAAAGTGGCCATTCTAATTATAACTTCTGAATCAGATTGGGTAAAAAGCCATATTACTTTCTCCAAATTTGAAAAATATTTTACTTTAATATTGGAGAAAGCAAAGACTCACAAATTCTGTTAAACTAAGGACAATCCATTATATAATGGATAGTATCCTCTACAACATAAAGTTCACAAAGGGACAGCATCTTGGTGGCTTAGGTATACCCAGTCTCCTACCCGCCAACATACTTGTTGGCATTTGCTCTAAACGCAATCTGCACAATGGAACCAAGAGTTTTTGTTGCATATTCATCTCTAAATATTTTTCCATTTCCCAGTGGTATTTCCAAAAAACATATAGCGGAGCTATTTGACTAAAATGGATTAAAGCAAAATCATCGTGGTGTGCAATATCTTTACATCTCTTGTAAGTTAAAATCTTATCTGTGGTAGGAATAATCTGATATTGTCTGTCACAAGATATCCCAAATCTATACTTACAAAAGAACTACTCATGAAAGTCAACCAAGGGGACTCTTGTGATAGCGCACACAATGAATCTTCAATAAAACACATTTTTGGAAAACGCTGTAGCACAAAGGTCAACATTTTAAACAGATATCGGATCATCTTAATAGTGAGTAAGGTCAGAAGAAATTTTCTACCTGTCTCTAGGCACAAGAAAATGACAGGAATTGATGGTGGTAGTTCCAGTAAATAACTAAGAAATTTATTCTGTGGTACTTCAATATTTATCAGTCGTATGTTCCCAAATTCCAGCCCCATAATATAGTTGGGAGACCACCACTGCATGAGTGGGAAGGTGCGGGGTAAAAGAGTAGCGAAATAAATAAATGATAGGCTTCGGCTGCTGCTGTAACGGATCTTCTTGCAAACATATCATAAAGGTGCTTAACTGCTACTTCAAGCTGATTGGTGCTTTAACCAACTTGATGTGCTTAACCCAAGACAAGGAAGATTAAAATATTAGGCCTAAATATCGGTATTCCTTAACCACTTCAATTTTATTACTTATAATGTGCCTGGGGAAGGTTTTTGGTCTATTTCCCCAACACATTATTTTTGTTATAACATAATTTATCTGCAACTTGTTAACATCACACAGCTGTGCAAACCTTGCCCTAGCGCTCTACTAGGGAGTTCTAGATAAAACAGCTGCATCATCAGTATACATTAAAGTATAGGTGAAGCTAACAACTTTGGACGATGGAAATCTGTGTCCTGCATCCCTTTAATAATATAATTTATATAAAGAGTGAATAATAAGGGTGCTCATAGACATCCCTGGTGAACTCCCTAGTTGGTATCAAATTTTGCTGTCATTTCACCTCTAACGCCATATCTCACCCGAATCTGAATTGTACAAATAATACTGTTAAAATATGAGACCAATACTGGGGTCCACCAATCTACATTTTGAAAAAAAAAAACTTCTGCAGGGATACCTTCAGGGCCTGGAGCTTTATTTCTCTTTTGTTGTCTAATTAGTTGTTTCACCTGATCATGTGAAATAGCATAATAGGTGCAATTAGTATTCATATCATTATTTTCAGTTTCCAGGGGATCTTTATTATCACTCCCAAATGAGAGTTGTGAAGCATAGTATTCTACCCACACTTCTGGCAGAATAGTAGCATCAATATTAACCCTATAGTTTGCAGTTCCTGTTGCCACCAATTTCAAGAACAATATATTATTATGGGTAATAATGGCAAAATAAAGTTTTGTCACTGATGCTCTTGGGAAGCCCCTTTCTTACTAAATATCAGAGCTTTGTACTCCTTTCTAAACTCATGTCAGATGTCCTTCGATAACTGAGCAAATCTCTGTAACCTCTTCATCACATTAAACAAGAACTTTTTAAATCTAACACAATCCGTATCAAACCAAGGGGCACCATGTACCTGATGTTGCTGATTGGGCCTTAATTTAGTTCTTTCTACTAGGGATGGGAGAACAGAACTGAGTTCGGAAATTTGGTTCGGTTCAAAAATCGAGTTTAGTTCGGAAGTTCGGTTTGGTCGACCGAACTATTCGAGTTTGGTCCGAACTCCAAACTTCCGAACAGAGTTTGGAAATTCAAACCCCATTGAACTAAATGGAATGTTATCTTATAGGGATGGGCGAACAGAACCGAGTTCAGAAATTCAGTTCGGTTCGGTTCGAAAATCGAGTTCAGTTCGGAAGTTCGGTTCGGTCAACCAAACTGGTCGAGTTCGGTCCGAACTCCGAACTTCCGAACCGCGTTCGCCCATCCCTACTTTCTACAAAACAGGGATATAATAATCCATAATATCCTGACTGTAGTCTAGGATCTCATTAGGACTACTAGAATCAATTGCTAATTCTCACAACTTAACCAAGTCGTCCTCAAAAGGTCTCTGATGCACATATGAACTGCCCTGGGTTGGGAAGGATAGCACATGCTGGACTGCCTCCCAGAGTCATAATAGTCAATGAGAAAGAAACAGCTGGGGCAGTTTCTTCCCATAGCTTGCTGTGGCTGTGAGTCAAAGTGGAGGGATTGGTGGGCAGAATACAGTGGAGAAGAACGTCTGCCCAAGTATTAGGCTTGTCATGCTCAAACTGTGAGCGGGGGCTGCCCAAATGCGCAAGAAATACACACAGGAGGCTGCCCGTTGATTAAGCTCTACACACTAAACATGCGAGTGTGGGCTGCATGGATAGAACCCAGACTCCTGGGGGCTATTGTCTTGTTTGTTAAAGTCTCTAGATTTAATTCATTTTGCAGCTCACAGGTTTCTTGAGTGACTTTACTCAAAATCACTAAGCCCCTCTGTTCCACAGTTCCACATCTGTAAAATAAGGATAATGGCACTTAGCTAACTCACATAAATATTGTGGTATACAGTCCATGGTATAACTTGTACTTATAACCTTCACTGGCTCAACAGGAGGAGCCAGTGAAGTACCTTATATAGAACAGCCTGACCCATCTATTCTATACTGCTAATAGAGTGAGTGACAACAACACTCTATCCAAAGGTGACTGTACGATGCTGCTGATCTTCCGTGTATGGAACTTCTATAGCACATTGGAAAACGCATCAGGAATAACTCCTCATAACATTGAATCATAGAGCTGGAAGGGACCTCATGGGTCATCTGGGCCAACTCCCTGCCCAGGGAAGATTAACTAGGAGTGTGCATTTCATTTTTGTTATTATGATAAAGAAAATGAAAATTGTGTTTTTCGTTTTTGTTATTGTAATAGCAAAAACTATAAATAATAATAACGAAAACAAAAACGAAAATGAGGTTTTGTTTTTGAAATAATGGGAAAACACAGAAACTTATTTCTGCCTATAACTTTTTTGTTTCTTATTCAATTCTGATGAAACTTGGAAGATTGTACACCAAACAGAGCGCACTATGTGTACCACATTTCAGAAAGCTTGGATAAAGGGGACCGATTTTAGAAGCAACTGAACCGTGTGATTTTAAGAAAAGCTCCATACACATTCCTGGCTACACCTTTTTTTTATCTTCCATCCAATTTGCATGAAACCTGGGGTAGTTATGTACCTCCACTAGTTTACCAATCCTGCTAAATTTCAGAAAGATTGGATACAATGTCCTGACGTTATAAGCTATTAACTTGAAAATACCTTTCTAGCTGTAACATTTTTATATTCCATCCTGTTTACAAGTAATTTTGTAGAAACGTGTCACACACTGTCCCTGTCATCTCTGACAAATTACAGGATAACTTGATAATTTTTCCCAATTTTATAAGCAATTGAAGTTGTCCACTTGAAGACCATTATTCATATAAATAGCAACACATGCCTTGCCAGTCAGAGACAGGCACCTGGCATGATGGGGGGAGGGAGGCTGTAGGAGTGAGGATGAGGAGCAACCCAAAGAACTGACAGACACATTCACTGGCGAATTACTGCATGCTTCCAGCTTTACAAGACCAATTGGTAGTGGCTTCGAGGCGGGCATAGGGGGCAGCCCTCAGGCGGGCATAGAAGGGATGTAATTGGGACTTTGGGGATAGCATCCCAGCAATCAGGAGACAGTTTACACATCCAGGCTGGCCAATTATCATCACAATCACATCCTGCAGCACTATGACAAGAGGACAGGAGAGAATCTCTATTGGCTCTTTCCAAAACAAATTCTTCCTATTTCCCAGTAACAAGTGGGGGAGAGAAGTTGGGATGGGCACAGCACAGAATGAGGATATTTGGTTGACCTTTCTGCTGGCCAATTGGCATCACAACCCGATCTTATACCACAGTGTATAAGATCCAAATAAGAGAATCTCTAGCATAATAAGAGAATCTCTAGCATAGGCTCATTCTCTACATATGCTGTGCAGGCATATAAAATTGGAACCAATTATCACATTTTCTGATATTTGGCAGACATGATCTGGAAAGTGTGAGATACAGCCCTGCCAAGTTTCATGTACACTGGTTGGACTACAAAGATGTTAAATCAGATATACATTTATAAGTTAATTGCTTATACCACCAGGACCCTTTATCCAATCCTTCTGAAAGTTAGCATAGATATTAAACGTTTGAGAGGTATGAACATGCCACGTTTCATCCATATTAGATGGGAGGCAAAGAAGTTACAGCCAGGAATGTATTTGCAGATGTTTGCAAAATAGCACAATTAAACTGCTTATAAAATCAGATTCCTTTATTAAATCTTCCTGAAATCTGGTACACTTAAGGCCTTCCATTGGAGGTACAACCCCACCCCCCACCCCCAGTATCATCCAAATATAATGAAAACAAAAAAGTTATAGACGAATATGTATTTTCCAGTGGAAATCAAAAACGAAAGGAAAAGCGAAAACAAAATGTTTATATTTATAAAAACGAAAATGAAATATTTAAATAACGAAAATGAAAATGAAAAATGACATGGGTCCCTGCTTCACACCTCTAAGAGTAACCTATACCTAAAGCATACCTGACAAATGCCTGTTCAGTGTATTTTTTTAATACCTACAGAAAAAAAGATTGCACAACAGCTCTTAGCAGCTTATTCCACTGCTGCACTGTTATAACAGCCACATGTTTTTCCTAATATTTAACCTCAATCTACCTTCCTGCAATTGAAAACCATTGCTTCTTGGCTTGGCTTTAGTGGCAATGAAGAACAAATGTTCTCCCTCTTTTTTATGGCATCCTTTTAAATATTTGAAAACTGTCATCATGTCTCCCCTTAATCTTTTTCTCAAGGATAAACATGCCCAGTGCCATCAGACTTCCCTCATATGCCTTGTATTTCAGATCCTTGATGATCTTCTTTGCTCTCCTATGAATCCTTTCAAGTTTGCCAACATCCTTCTTGAAATGAGAAGCCCCAAAACTGAACACAGTATTCCAAGAGAGGTCTGACCGGTGCTGAGTATAGTGCTACTATAGCTTCCTGCATCTTGAATGAGTCTATACAACAGGGTGGGGAACCTTTTCCCTCCTGGGGGCCACTTTGAAAATGAGTACAAGCTCCAAGGGCCACAGAGAAGTTGGGGTGGGGGTGAATACGGGGTACACTCAAGAAAAGGAGGGTCCAGATCATGTATCTATGCCATGGGTCTGCCCCCTATCCTTGTGGGCATGCCCACAGCTCTTCCCACTTACCCTGAGCTCAGCGTTTCAGTGTTGGAGGTAGGAACTGGATCTAGGGGCCAGATCCAGGAAGTGGAAAAGGAGCCACATAAAAACTTGCCAGGGGCTGCAGTTGGCCTCCAGGCCTGAGGTTCCCCTCCCCTGCTATACAGCATAAAATGACGTTGGCTTTTAAATAACATCACGCTGGGTGTTAACAAATGTGATGGAAGCCCGCTTAGGCCCACTTGAACCCATTTGGGCCTGCGGCCACCGCCTTATTTGGAGACAATCCAGATGTTTTCCCTGGAGTTTCCTTGGACATGTTGGGTCTCCGGGATCACAGCCTGGGCTACCTGCCAAAATGCTGTCCTTCTCCCCCTGGTCCAACCACATGAACATTTGTTCCACAGCCAGACACGATCCTGATCAGGTTGCCAGTGGCTTCCTGGTCCCGAATGCATTGTGACAGCAGCACTCAAACATTTTCACCCACTGTTGACACATGTTCAGTTTGTGATCCACTGTAACCCCCAAATCCTTTTTGGCTGTACCACTGCCTAGCAAGTTATCTCCCATCTTATACTTGTGCAACTATTGCAATTTATCAAGGTCATTTTGATTTTTAATATTATCCTCTGAAGAGTTTGCAGTTCTCCCCACACATGTATCATTAGCAAATCTGATAAATGTATAGTCCACACCTTCATCTTGAACATTAAGGAAGCTATTGAACAGCATTGGGCCCAGGACTGATCCTTGTGAAAATCCAGTTAGCATCTCTTCGTAGTTTGAAGTCAGCCAATTATTTATTACTCTTGAGTGTGAATTTATTTCCCTCCAACCAATCCTGTTCTCACATTTTATAGTAGTTTCTTCCAGACCGCGTTTCTCCACCTTGCTTAGGAGAATGCCATGTGGGACTAAATCAAAAGCCTTGATGAAGTCAAGATATATCAATTGCATTCCCCTTTTCTATTAAATGGTAACTTTATCAAAGAAGGAAACTGGCATGATTTGTTCTTAACCTATCCATATTGGCTACTAGTGATCACCCTGTTTTCCTCCAGGTGTTTACATAAGGCATGCAGGGAGGAGCTGGCTATAGAATAAAGGCAAGGACCCTTAAGAACACTTGTATATTTCATGCACAAGTCTTGGGCTGCTAGTGGAATAGGATTTGTCAGGAGAGTTTATAAGAGCCATATCTTAGTCTATAAAGCATTTCTGAAATAAACCACATGAGAATGAATATTTATTATTTACCATTTCATTGTGTCCATGATTAAATTCCTTCATGGAACCAAACATTGTTTATCTCTTGACCTCTGCTTTCAGATAAGGATGCTATCTTGTCAGGTAAAATACGATGATACGTGTTGAACAAATTTCCAGGATGTCTAATAATAATAATAATAATAATAATAAATTAATAATAAATTAATTAATTAATAATAAATTAATTAATTAATAATAAATCCCAAAGTTTAGTCAGATAAAGGATTTGCCTCATTCCCCTGTTCCCGTAAATACTTTTGTTAATGAATTTAAGACCCTTGAGCAGCTTTTGGCATTCCTTATACTAATGGTAGATTTGTTTTCTGGTTCTAAAGGAGAGCTGATACTGGCAAGTCATATGTCACAAGCCACTAAAAGTGTCAGAATCCCACAGCAGGCCTCAGTGGCTTGTTAATCTCCCCTTCTGAAGGAAATGGGCTAATTCACTTAAATCTAATGAGAGCCATGCCTGCTATTGCCTAGTCTCTAGACTGTGTCAACCTCCTCAGGCCCTGCCTTCTTTCTTCACCTCCTCCTCTTCTGGCTCCAAACAGCTAAACATGAAACTAAGAGGCATGGTTTTTCTTAATGTTTTTATGACTGAGCTCTTTCAGATGTCACACATTTTGAAAAAATTGAGACTCTAGTTTTTGCAATGGAAAAATATACAAATGTTTTGAGAAGGTCTCTGCTTCCCAGTTATTGTCTGCAGAGTGTAAAAGATAAACCTGTATGTTAAATGGAACGACCAGATGTATGTTTAACCTTTTGCCCTCGTTATGCTAATTGGCTTCCATTTAAAAAAAATAAAAATATTCAGATAGCTGAATCTAGACCAAAAGTAACTGAGATGGTCAAATCAGCTTTTCATTTGGATTTAAGTTCCATTATAAAAAGAGAATATTCTCTACTAATAGTCCAAAATACTCTATTTTACAATGTTGTTATTACAATATATTTTATTTATGTTATTTATTTCAACATATTTCTAGCCCGCTCCCTCCTGCTATCAGCAGCTCGGGGTGGTTCACATCATATTTCAAACATTGAAAAATACCTATAAAAATAAAAATATTTTGGGAATTAATATGGTAAAATGCGCAGTTTATTTTTAAAAGGGCTAGCAGAAAGATCTCAAGCAATAATAAAAACGGGAAAATACCAACCTAGCTTGGGTGCCTACAGATAATAAGCAGGGATTAAATTTTCAAGGGCAAGTTAAACCCCAATTTGGCAAAAAGTGATTACTGCAGTTAAGAACCTTTCAGTTAGATTTAACACCCTTAACTTCTTATGTTGGCCATTGGTGGTTAGGATTTCCAAGTTCTTGTGGCAGATACGTTATGCTCTTTCCCGTGGGTTTTCAGGGTGATTTGGGGTGATTTCAGAGTGATTCCCCCCCCTCTCTCCAGTTCATGGTTCAAACATTATTAAAATGCAGGACTAAAAAAAATAAGTTCCAGCTACAGCTTTATGTTCATGTAGCAGAATATACATGTTTATCCAAGTTAAAGAATCTAGTTCAGGACTAAAATAATGTTAAGATGATAAAGTGGAGAGAAAGTGTATTTAGACCCCGATGAAGCCTCAGTAAGATGGAGATAATAGAAAGCTGTTGCAGACGGTAGGAATTGCAAGGTGGCTCTAGAATGTAGAATGGTGAGATGGTATGGAAACTGTGAAAGGGGGGTGAAAAACACATGGCTGGAAACTGGTTGGACCCGAGAGCTGTTCCATTCCCCACTCCCCCCCTCATAGCTGCCTCACATGGGCTCTGCGAGGAACCCAGCAGACCTCCCACCCCCATCATAGAATTGCATTCTCTCCTGAAGGTGCTCTAGGCTATGACTGTAACTCTATGTTCACTCCTGCAACCTCTCTAGGCTACGGGTGCAACTCTATGGTCACTCCTGCAACTGCTCTAGGCTATGACTGCAACTCTATGGTGGAGAAAGTGGTCTGCCATGTGGCTTCCTTCATCAGATGGGAGGCTGCCCCTGGGCAATGTATTGTCCCAGTTCAGGCCACTGAGGCCAGGTTACCTTTCATGGCTTGCTCTGCCATTCTGGGGATGATGTTGTGTGGAACTGCCCTTGCCCAAACTGGGACGAACATCTGGTGGCTGCTCTTTACACAGGTGGGTAAATCTGGGGGTAAAGGGGATGCCACGGAGAAACATAGGGTCACACACGTGTAACACAGGACTACATGTAGACTACAAGTCTGGTAAATATGTAGTGCCAAAGGTTCCGCATGTATGTAATGTTACAATACATGTAGACTACAAGTCTGACAAATATGTAATACAAAAGGTTCCACATGTATGTGATGTTACAGATGAAAACTGTAGAACTCAAATTAGGGCTCTGACACGTCACCAGGCTACAGGAAATACAAAGAGATACCAAAATGTGTATTGAAGACTCTTGCCAGACAGCCCTGTTGACATTTAGATGAGCCTTTGTGTTCACCTGGGTTGGTACGTGACCGACCCCACGATTCCCCAAAGGGGAAAACTATTTAAAGTGGCCAGTGAGTCACCTTGAAGCTCTTCCATCCTAAAGCCATCTTATGGACCTTTATAGGGTAAGATGTATGTAGGAACTCAACCAATAGAGATCAGGAATGCGTTATATTTACCTTCGATTTCTAATAACCACTCTGTATCAACTATCTTGCTTATGTAATCAATAAACTTACTTCTTATCTTTATGAAGAAGTGTCTGTGTCTAACATTGGAACACAAGTGA
>QEPC01003954.1:1049707-1063877 GCA_003113815.1 Sphenodon punctatus
GGGCACAACCCCGGTCAGTACGGCCAGCGACCCCATGCCCGGCACCAGCGTTCAGCCTACACATGGTCCAGCCGGTGCAACCGCTCCAGGACGAGCAGGAGGAGCTCCACCAACTCCCCCTGCTCCCAGGCCTGCTCCGCGATCATGGCTTGCACTGAAGCCCGGGAACAGCACGACCCCTACTCACGCTCAGCTGCCCAGCGCCCATGGCGCCGCCACCCATCCATCATCACCACCAATGACAGGCTGCACTAACAGCTGGCGACAGCAGAGGGGAGCGTAGGGGAGGGGCACGGCCACACCAACGCACAGGCGAGGCCAGGGGGTGCCTGGACGACAAACCACCACCAATACTACCCCAGAAGCAAGACCAGGCAGCAGCACCCAGCAGGGAGGCAGCCAGGGGAACACACACCTCACAGCTGGTGCCCACCCCACAGGCCCAGAGCCCCCCAGTAAACACCAAGCACACACCCTACACACAACCACACAGTTGGGGGCAGAAGGGCTGCCAAAGGGGAAGGGGCACCCAGCTGCCACACATCTACAGAATCAAGGCAAGACAGGACATCACAGAACAGCATTCCTTTATTGGTGCTGGGGAAAGCGGACCACCAAGCACAGAGAGGGAGAGCAGGAGGGCGATGGGGCACCCGTGGCCGGGCACGAGAGGCACAACAGGAGGGCACAGGAGCACCCGCCCAGGGCAAGTAAGGGCACCCGGGCAGCCCCAGCGGGAAGGGGCAGTGGTCACACAGAGGGGCAATGGGGTCCAGGGACTCCAGGCGGCAACCAGCAATGAAGCAGAAGGCAGCCCGCAGCCCGATCGGAGGCACGGGAGGGGGGCGCTATGCACCATCCTGGACACCAGGGTTCCAGCGAGCATGTGGCAGTGAGGCGCTGCTCATGGATGGTCCGGTGAGCGCTCCTGGGGCAGCGACCCCGGCGCCAGACCCTCCCAGGTGAACAGGCCCCTTCGAAAGCCTCAGGAGCGCATATGAGCATCCACCAGATAGCGCGGAAGGAGAGGATTTGCACCTGCGACCGCAGCCTGTACAGCTGGAAGGTTCCTCACAGATTGAAGGGCGGTGGGATCCCTGCTCCGGAGCGGGCCACCAACCTCGGGGGACAGCAAGCCCAGGTCCCACAGGAGGGCCCCCACGTCCGAGGGTGTGCGCAGGATGTCGTGCGCATGCAGGAGGCTGCCGATGTACTGGGCAGAAACAGGGGGGCCCACAGACAGCAAGGCGAGGCTTTACCCGGGTAGCTCCATCAGCAGGCGAGCCACAGTGACCTCTGCAGCAGTACACGGCACCACAACGGTGGGCGGTGCCCCCAAGGAGGCTGGAACAGGGGGGCGAAGGCAAGCTCGAGGGAACGGGTTCAGCACGACAGGGCCCCGACCCGGTGACCCATTGTCCACATGTACCGCGACAGGAGCTGGAAGCCATCCCCCGCCAACTGGGGGTCATCCACCAACAGCTGCATGTTGGGGCTCAGCCAGAGGGCCCCCAACAGCATGTCCGCACAGGGAGACCACCCATCCCCGGCTGAGGGCCCTGCAGAATGTCTGGTGATGGCAGCAGTGGGGCTCGCTCCAGGGAAGTAACAGGCAGGAGACGAAGGGATGCCACAACTGGGACAAGCACACACCGAGCGGATACCCTCGTCCACAGATGGCCTTGCATGCCAAAGATAGGCAGGCCCGCTGTGAACAGGGCGTCGCAACCCACGCACAAGACAGCAGGGATTCTGCACAGCTGCCGAGATAAGACAGGAGACCACGGCCAGGCACTGTGCCAGGGCATGGAGCTTTGCTCACCTGACTGTCTGGGAGGCCCTCCTCAGCCATCATCCTGGTGGTGCAGTGCTCCGTTGTCAGGGAGCTGTCCTGCATGGGACAGGGGACCGAGTTATGCTGCTGCCCCCTGCCTTGAGTCCCCTGCCCCGGTGCTCGGATCCAGGGCATGGCCCTCTCCTCCCGAGAAGGGGGTTTGTGCCCTCACGCTCACCTCGCTCTTGCTGCTGCTCCTTAGGCCGTGCACTTGGGAGGTGCTCGGCTGGGTGTCATCAACCAGGGGCGCCATCAGTGCAGACCCTCTGCCCTGTGCCGGGACACGTGTGCCGTGTTACTTCCTGGTGCTTTTTACCACCAGTTCCCTCCCCGCGTCCCCCCTGCTGGTGGCCATTACCCCCCCTTGTGCCTTCCGTCTGGGGTGCATCCCCCCCCTGCACCGCCTTGCTGGGACTTTGCCCCCCCCAGCCCCTTCCCCCGTGTGGGGCAGCGTGGGCTCCCATAGCCTTCTTGTGGTCCTTCCTGTTCGCCATCGTGGGAGCCTACATGCATGTGCCGTAGTTCCTCCTTCCTTTATGGGCTCTCAGCCGGACGTCCGGCGTCCCCCTGCCCTGTGGGCGTTTCTGCATGGCGGCGCGTGCATTCTTCATGGCGCCAGTGTAGTGGGGCTCTGCTGGTCCATTCCGCATGGGTGTGGGTGTTTTGGATTTTACACGGACGCTCGGGTGTTGAACACCCATCTCCACCCATCTCAACCCACGGAGGGTTCCGGCTCCCTCGTGACTGCTCCGTGGGTGTTGGCAGGTGGGTCGTGCACGCTCTTCCACCCACCCGTGGACATTTACACGGACGCTCTTCCACTCATCCAATGGGTGTTTCTGGGTGTTTGTGGCTGGGTGGCGTCCGTGTAAAAGTGGCCTTAATCCTGTGGCCCAGGTGGCAACAGAAACATGCAAAGTGTATCACTCAAGTTCACGGTCCCATCTTCAGGTTATATAGGCCCTTTTCACATGGGCCACAGTGGGTGAGGGGATGGGCGTGCGCCGGCGGCAAGTGGAGGTGGGTGTGCAGCTGTTCCCACAGGAACACACCCAACTCCACCAATCTCCACACACAGAGCATCGGGCACTGATGTCTGTTCCTCCGTGCGTGGGTGGAGCATAGGAGTGCGCATGCATCCCCACCCCCGCCCACTGTGTTTCCACGGGCGACCACACATCCCCCCCGCACCCACCATGGTATTCAAATGGGCACACACACCCCACCCGCACATGTGTGCGGGGTGGGGCAGTGCCTGTGATAGATCATTACATAGATAATATGTATTAAGCAAGACCAATGGTAATAGCCTGTGTGAAAAGGGCCGTAGTCCTACCTGAGGTCCGGACCCACGGTTTGGGAATCTCTGGGTTAAGGGATGACTTGGTCATAGTCTGTAAACTCTGTATGCACCTACACAGGGAGGAGAGGGACTTTTGATCTAAAAGACAAATATGTAGCAAGGCCCAGTGGATGGAAAGTGTAGACCAGGGACACTCCAGGACCTAATGAGACCATTCCGTGGAGCCCTCAGATAATCAATCTGCAGCCCGCAGAGTCACCACTGTCTCTGGAGCCCTGGAGCCCTGCTGCTGCTGACATCATTGCAAGGAAGATCCCCACTGGCATTTCAGCAGGAAACTCTGATAGAAACAAATAAATTTGTCTCAGGCATCTGGAAATCCTGGGGTGAGGGCAGGATGGACCACTAATTCATTGTAGACCATCCAACAATTTAAATTGAGCAATCATACTTGAGACAGATTAAGACTAGAAATAAGGTGGAACTATCCACTGGGACAATTCATTTGCAGTCACTGAGAATATTTAAATCACAAAGATATTCTGAAAGATATGTCAGAAATTATGGGCATTATGCTGGAAGTACTGTTCTATGTTATGCAGAAGGCCAGTCTAGATTATTCTCATTTTAACAAAGTCTGTGAAACAATGGGGCATTTGATGACACTGAAAGGCAACACATTTAAAACTTATGAAAATGAAATGCTTTTTCACACCATGTCAAATATTCTGTGGATACCTCTGCTACAAGACCACACTAAAGCATCTACATCCAAAAAAGGTCAAGCAATTTATAATGAAACACTTCAACAACCAGAGATTATTATAATAAATTTATTTATCATTTCAAAAATAATGGGATAGTGCAAAACCACAAATGCTTGCAGGCAAAATACAACTTGTAACTGATGGGTTTTAAGTGGAAATTTCTCATAAGGGCAAATTTTCTTATTTAGCGTTTTTTTTATTGGTATTGATTGACCAGTGAAAGTATTCTGGACCAGACAGACTAGTAGTCTGATTCAGTATGGCACTTCCTGGATTTCCTAATCATGGCTTAAAACAGGGATAAAAGGACCCTAGGGATAGGAAAATAAGAACATCAGTACGTGGGGCACAGTCAGGTTAAAAACCTTATAATTTCTCCAGCTTTGAACAGAGAGGGTGGGCTTGGTCCCATATTTAAATATTGCAAGCCAAAATGTCAGTGTTTTTTCCCTTCATTTATTTCTTCCCTTTGATTTTTGCCAACCAAAGGTTTTCCAGACTGCTCAGGCTACAAGGTTTGCTTCAGTCAAGCACATTTTAAAGGCTCTGAACAAAATGATAAAACACCCTGGGACCAATCCGTCTGATTTCTGGGCAGATGCTGGTAGCAGAATGAGTTGGCCACGAAGATCAGCTTGCAATGGAGACCAAGGGGAAATTTCTTGAAGGGGTGGGGAGAAGCATGTTACATATCTGCAATTTAGAAGGAAACATTTCTCCTGCAGGTTGCTGAAAATAATTAATTTGGTGGCTGTTTGAGAAACTGTTCAGGGCTTCGAAATGATAGAAATAGTCCAGGGCATGTCAAATGAGACAGAGATAGGTGGGTGCATGGAAACCTCTTGAATGACTTTGCAATCTAGCATTGGGAGTCCAGCCTGTCTCGTAAGCTCTATATAATGTTATATGTAACTGAATGTTGTTACTACACCAACCATTTGCCACCCTGTGGCTTACATAATTCAGCTTGAAAAGGAGCTAGGAAGGCAAAATAATAACTGTTTGGTAGGATTTAGTATTCAACATAAGCCTACCAAGTCAGATTGCCAGGCCCAAAGCAAAAATGACCACTTGTTAGAAATGGTACTTGTGGTGTCCTTGCTGATCAACACAGCAAGTGAATTGATATCCTAACTGAACTACATTTTGATCTTCCAGTGCAAGGCTGAGTGAGACACCTTGAAAGAGCACCAGGAAGTAGCTTGGATTGACTCTTTTCACTCTGTCTGTCTAATATACATATGAACCTCATCCCTATATTATCTGATTGACTCCAAGTCTTTACCAAGGAGGTACAGAGAAGCGTTCAGTGGTAATTAAGAATAGCAGTACCATTTGGGGCATGATCCAGAACCCACATGCAAGTGGCTTACACACATGTAAGTTTGTGCATGCGCTACAGTCACCATAATGTGGATGCGCGTGGGTTGCACACATATGAGCAAGCAGCTGTGAGGCCTAGGATTGACCCTATTACCTTTTTAAAATCTGACCTATGATGACTTCCTCAGTGCCTCATAGGAAATATGTAACACAGTAGGAAATCAAACTTAGATCTCAAACCCAAGACTAGCACCTCTTTACTTAACCATCCTTTGCATTGATAGAAGACGTTAATTTCTAGGGCCATAATTCTAAAGTTATCTATCGGGAGTGTCCCTATGCCCCAGAGGCAGGGAAACCCTGGTTGTTGAACCTAATCCAACCCATGGCTGGCTTTTATTCCTCCTCTTTCTTATTCCTGAATCTGAACCATGAATCCAGCCTCTGCCTTCAAGTACTGAAGGAGTATACTTAGGGGGAAGGCAGCGGAGATGAAGGCATGCACTTGAGGATTAGGGATGAATGTCCATGGCACAGATTCATGATCTGAAACCTCCCCTTTCTTCTCCTATCCCAAGCATACCCCTTAAGTGCACTCTTCTCCAACTCTTTTCTGACCAGAAGAACCCAGTGGGTGGTGCTTGGGGAGTGTTTTTCATCATACCGAGACCTCTCGTGTGGAGTCTTGTAGGGTTCCTTTTTGTCCCCTCTCCTGTCCAACGTGTATGTCCATCTGCTTGGCAAGGTGATCAGAGGGTTCGGGGTGAGGTGTCATCAGTATGTGGATGATACCCAACTGTATCTCTCATTTTCGACTGACCCAGGCCTGGCTGTCTTGGTGCTTACCTCGTGTTTGGCAGCTGTGGGAGATTGCATGAGGGCTAACCGACTGCGATTGAATCCTGACAAGACGGAGGTGATGTTAGTGGGTAAGTTGATGGAGTTGGCGGCCCACATTATTGATGGGGTCTGCCCTCCATTGGCCTCCCAGGTATAGAGTCTGGAGGTGCTCCTCGATGTGCAGCTCTTCCTTGATCTCCAGGTGGAGGCTGTGGCGAGGAGTGCTTTTTGTCAATTACATCTGGTGTGATGGCTTCGGCTGTTTGTTTTGGACTCTGACCTGACCACTGTCATCCATGCTTTCATCACCTCTTGATTAGACTAATGTAATGAACTCTGTGTGGGGCTACCCATGGTGACGGCTCAGAAATTGCAGCTTGCCCATCTCTTAGTGGGACTGGGCTGCCGGGAGCATATTACACCAGTGCTCCTTTCACTGCACTGGCTGCCAGTGGGTTTCCGGGTCCAATTCAAGGTGTTGGACTTGGCCTACAAAGCCCTAAACGGCCTGGGCCCTGCCTATCTACTAGATCACCTCACTCCCTGGTTCCTGGGTTGGCCCCTGCAGTCATCTGGGGGTGCCCTGTTCAAGGCCCCCCAAGCTTTTTTGGGGGGGCACACAGGGGAGGGCATTCTTGGTGGCCGCACCGTGGCTGTGGAACTTCCTTCTGGTAAAGGCCCATTTGGCCCTTGATCTTCCCTCCTTTCGGAGAAGTTGTAAAACCCTGCTGTTCCACCAGGCATTTGGCAGGGGAGATGGGTAGTGTGTGTGTGTGGGGGGGGTGTATTGGGGGGATGTATTCTTTTTCCCCTCCTTTTATGACATTCTGTTTTAATTGTTTTTAATGATTGTAAGCCGCCCTGAGCTGCCTGTGGCAGGAGGGGTGGGGTAACAAATTTAAAAAATAAAATAATAAATAAAATAAATTATCTGGCCCACTTAGCTTGTATTTATTTTTAAAGTGGCCTGCAGGGGGGAAAATGTTCTCCATTCCTGCCATACAGAATCGTAGATTACAAATCTCTCATTAACACAGAGAGAGTGTGGTTACCACGTTGGTCCCAATTCCCAAATATAAGGGATGAAGACAAAGCACAGTAGTTGTCTTTGTATTTGGCATTGGCAAAGTAGTTGTCATTTATTTAAATGCTTTCATCTAATGACCTAATAACAGCTCCTTTCCAAGTGATTGCTATTACACATATATACCTGGCCTAGACTTGCTTACCCTGTGGTTCCGGCTCTTTATATGCCTGAGGAAGGGCTCTGTGTGGCATAGTCTCACCAACAGAAGTTGGTACAGTTAAATATATCATCTGATCCATCTCTTGCATGAGCAAATACACTTGCATTCCACTTATGTTTTAATGTGTATACACATGCAGAGGTATCTGTACAAAGTTAAATCCTTCGCTTATGCACATAAAGTCAGCATTTTGTATGAGCAACTCGAACATATGCAGAAGTAAGTCCAAGCTTTGTACTTTGTACCTAGTGTTTTTACTTTACTTTTTTAAAAAATAAACAAAACAAGGAGGAATGCATCCCACCGAACATCTACATGTTAGGATAGAATTGTTTTGTTCTTCACCCATTTAAACTGTTTATTGCTCACGAAGAAGAAAGAGCCCTGCACAGTTTTTAGCAAAAGGAAGTAAGTTAACCTTCTTACAACATCTCCTACATCTTTCCAACTCGAGCTTCTGTCTTTGGGCAGAGGGGAGAATAGGTTGATCGATGTGTTTTCCTATTGTGACAGATCTTTCTACTGTAGTATTTCCTGGGGCTAGTATGTGCCATTTCATTTGTTCCTCACTTTTTCAGACAGACAGATCAACAGGAGATATTCTCAATACACCGACTTCTAAAGATGTCATGGATAGTGTTCACCATTACAACTGATGTGTGGAGATAATGTGCACCACATGGTTGGGGTTGTTTTTTGTTTTTTGTTTTAAATGGTCTGGCTTTAATCATCAACTTTTTCTTGAAATGTTGCAATCTCAGTTGGAGAGCGCTGTTATGTTGCTCTGTGATACAGGGCTGTGGATTGTAGGTGAAACTGCATTAAGAGGCTACAGAGGTTAATTACACCAGAAAATTTCCAGTGCAATACGCATCAGTCGACACTCTCAACATGCTACATAAACAATGAAGAGGAAGCTATCATTAGCAGAGTAAAAAAACAGAGTTCCCCCTTTTTATTTTATTCTACCGTGCAATATCTCTCTGGATATTTTTTTTTTCTTTTTCTTTTTTTGTATTGTGGAACTTCTCTCTTGGCCCACTGCTTCAGATGAGTTAGTGTGTATTCAAAGTCTGTCAGTCAGCTATGTGCTATCAAGTTCACACTGCTTATGCAATAAACTATTGCAGAGAGTGCTGTCTCTGTAGTATGGTAACACCTATTGCTTTTTTTGCATGTAGCTGGATTAAGAACCTCATGAGATTTAACATCCATTACATTCTACTCTCTATGGCCACCCTTGTTTTAAAAGTAAGGTAAAACTCAAAGTGTGGTCCTTTTAATTCAAAGGTATGGAACTTCTGCCAGTGGCCCAAACTTGGCTTGCAGCTGTTTTTGATTTGGCCACTTTCCAGTTTTTGGATTTGGCTCATAGATCTAGTCCCTAACTCAAGCACTGAAAGAGTGATTTCAGAGGAGGAGAACAGGGATGAGGTCATGCAGTCAAGGACAGAGGATGAATCTATGGCATAGATTCATTTTCTGAATTTACCCTTTCTGTTACAGCTTGAACAAACCCGTTAATCACACCCAACTCCTAACTGGCCCATGGAGCATGGACTAAATTTGAAAGTGACCTAGAGGAGAGAAAAAGTTTCCCACCTCTATTTTAATTTGTGAAAGGTAACTTCAGATACTACACTTGCTGCTGAGTCCCACTGAGAATTTTTCAGGTTTTGTTATTTCTTAGGAATAGCATTTTCTCTCTGATTGATGTTTAAAAGACCCAAAGAAACGAGTGAAACGAAGGGTGTAAACTGACNGGAGTTGGCGGCCCACATTATTGATGGGGTCTGCCCTCCATTGGCCTCCCAGGTATAGAGTCTGGAGGTGCTCCTCGATGTGCAGCTCTTCCTCGATCTCCAGGTGGAGGCTGTGGCGAGGAGTGCTTTTTGTCAATTACATCTGGTGTGATGGCTTCGGCTGTTTGTTTTGGACTCTGACCTGACCACTGTCATCCATGCTTTCATCACCTCTTGATTAGACTAATGTAATGAACTCTGTGTGGGGCTACCCATGGTGACGGCTCAGAAATTGCAGCTTGCCCATCTCTTAGTGGGACTGGGCTGCCGGGAGCATATTACACCAGTGCTCCGTTCACTGCACTGGCTGCCAGTGGGTTTCCGGGTCCAATTCAAGGTGTTGGACTTGGCCTACAAAGCCCTAAACGGCCTGGGCCCTGCCTATCTACAAGATCACCTCACTCCCTGGGTCCTGGGTTGGCCCCTGCAGTCATCTGGGGGTGCCCTGTTCAAGGCCCCCCAAGCTTTTTTGGGGGGGCACACAGGGGAGGGCATTCTTGGTGGCCGCACCGTGGCTGTGGAACTTCCTTCTGGTAAAGGCCCATTTGGCCCTTGATCTTCCCTCCTTTCGGAGAAGTTGTAAAACCCTGCTGTTCCACCAGGCATTTGGCAGGGGAGATGGGTAGTGTGTGTGTGTGGGGGGGGTGTATTGGGGGGATGTATTCTTTTTCCCCTCCTTTTATGACATTCTGTTTTAATTGTTTTTAATGATTGTAAGCCGCCCTGAGCTGCCTGTGGCAGGAGGGGTGGGGTAACAAATTTAAAAAATAAAATAATAAATAAAATAAATTATCTGGCCCACTTAGCTTGTATTTATTTTTAAAGTGGCCTGCAGGGGGGAAAATGTTCTCCATTCCTGCCATACAGAATCGTAGATTACAAATCTCTCATTAACACAGAGAGAGTGTGGTTACCACGTTGGTCCCAATTCCCAAATATAAGGGATGAAGACAAAGCACAGTAGTTGTCTTTGTATTTGGCATTGGCAAAGTAGTTGTCATTTATTTAAATGCTTTCATCTAATGACCTAATAACAGCTCCTTTCCAAGTGATTGCTATCACACATATATACCTGGCCTAGACTTGCTTACCCTGTGGTTCCGGCTCTTTATATGACTGAGGAAGGGCTCTGTGTGGCATAGTCTCACCAACAGAAGTTGGTACAGTTAAATATATCATCTGATCCATCTCTCGCATGAGCAAATACACTTGCATTCCACTTATGTTTTAATGTGTATACACATGCAGAGGTATCTGTACAAAGTTAAATCCTTCGCTTATGCACATAAAGTCAGCATTTTGTATGAGCAACTCGAACATATGCAGAAGTAAGTCCAAGCTTTGTACTTTGTACCTAGTGTTTTTACTTTACTTTTTTAAAAAATAAACAAAACAAGGAGGAATGCATCCCACCGAACATCTACATGTTAGGATAGAATTGTTTTGTTCTTCACCCATTTAAACTGTTTATTGCTCACGAAGAAGAAAGAGCCCTGCACAGTTTTTAGCAAAAGGAAGTAAGTTAACCTTCTTACAACATCTCCTACATCTTTCCAACTCGAGCTTCTGTCTTTGGGCAGAGGGGAGAATAGGTTGATCGATGTGTTTTCCTATTGTGACAGATCTTTCTACTGTAGTATTTCCTGGGGCTAGTATGTGCCATTTCATTTGTTCCTCACTTTTTCAGACAGACAGATCAACAGGAGATATTCTCAATACACCGACTTCTAAAGATGTCATGGATAGTGTTCACCATTACAACTGATGTGTGGAGATAATGTGCACCACATGGTTGGGGTTGTTTTTTGTTTTTTGTTTTAAATGGTCTGGCTTTAATCATCAACTTTTTCTTGAAATGTTGCAATCTCAGTTGGAGAGCGCTGTTATGTTGCTCTGTGATACAGGGCTGTGGATTGTAGGTGAAACTGCATTAAGAGGCTACAGAGGTTAATTACACCAGAAAATTTCCAGTGCAATACGCATCAGTCGACACTCTCAACATGCTACATAAACAATGAAGAGGAAGCTATCATTAGCAGAGTAAAAAAACAGAGTTCCCCCTTTTTATTTTATTCTACCGTGCAATATCTCTCTGGATATTTTTTTTTTCTTTTTCTTTTTTTGTATTGTGGAACTTCTCTCTTGGCCCACTGCTTCAGATGAGTTAGTGTGTATTCAAAGTCTGTCAGTCAGCTATGTGCTATCAAGTTCACACTGCTTATGCAATAAACTATTGCAGAGAGTGCTGTCTCTGTAGTATGGTAACACCTATTGCTTTTTTTGCATGTAGCTGGATTAAGAACCTCATGAGATTTAACATCCATTACATTCTACTCTCTATGGCCACCCTTGTTTTAAAAGTAAGGTAAAACTCAAAGTGTGGTCCTTTTAATTCAAAGGTATGGAACTTCTGCCAGTGGCCCAAACTTGGCTTGCAGCTGTTTTTGATTTGGCCACTTTCCAGTTTTTGGATTTGGCTCATAGATCTAGAATTTACCCTTTCTGTTACAGCTTGAACAAACCCGTTAATCACACCCAACTCCTAACTGGCCCATGGAGCATGGACTAAATTTGAAAGTGACCTAGAGGAGAGAAAAAGTTTCCCACCTCTATTTTAATTTGTGAAAGGTAACTTCAGATACTACACTTGCTGCTGAGTCCCACTGAGAATTTTTCAGGTTTTGTTATTTCTTAGGAATAGCATTTTCTCTCTGATTGATGTTTAAAAGACCCAAAGAAACGAGTGAAACGAAGGGTGTAAACTGACGAGACGTTATCCCCACATTAGCTCCCCACTAAACCCAGGATTACCTGCTCATGTGAATGGTGGCCAGCAGATGTTCACCCCGATGCCACTACTCATGGCATCATCCTAGGGAATGCAGATGATGCCATGTGGGCTAATTCGGACTACCCCGGGGTAATGGGTGACCATGGGGCTGCTGCCTGCCTGTCGGGGCACTCACAGCCACTGTGCATGTACAGGTCTGCTGCCCTGCCGGTAGCAGGATCAAGCCTGGAGGAAGCACCCGCCGGCTGTCAGCCAGCTGATGGGGCAAGCAGGGAGGGAGCAGTGCTTCAGCTGGCTGGCAGCTGCTTCATCTGAGCCCAGTCCTCCTGCCGCAACAGCAGAGTTCCAGGATCCTGCCCATGTGTTGGGCTTCCTGGGCTAAACCAGAGCTGGGAGATGAGTGGTAGCTTCCCCCTTGCCCGGCTACACCACATGGGAGGCTGCCTGTTTGTTGCGCTCTCTGCACTTTCCAAGTAGGTGGTGACTGTGTGAGGGGCTCCATAGTAATTACGGGCCCCGCGGGCTCCCAACTCATGTTTTAACACCTTAACTCAATTGGTGACTTTGGGGAGAAATGCAAAACTGCCTGTGCAAAAACCAAAAAGAGCTGTAAAGTGTTAAAACATGAGAACATGTATTTTTCACTGATCTTTCATGTATAGTTAACAGTCCATTCCAATGAGAAAAGACACATTTTCACACAGAAGAGCAAATTTTAAACTGAGAATCTTCCTTTACAGTATTTTACATTAGTCCTAAACACCTTTTTTATCTCCACATTGAAATGTGTATTCCTTTCTCCCTTCAACTCCACTACCTTGGTCTGTTATCTCTCCATCATCTTTATCACTCGTTTTCTTGCAAACTAACACCACTTTCTCTTTTAATGGAGTGGGGGCAGTTTTGCACTTCTGAGAGGCCAGAGGAGTAAGTTGGAGAAGAGGTTACAAGGTCAGCCTGTGAGTTTAAAGTATTATCTCTCTCACCTGAGTCCAACTCTTTCAGAACAATAGCATGATAATCTTTTTAGTCTGTCATGTCATGTGCTTGAACCAAGCTGGGCTACGTTTGCATAAAAACTTCCTTGAGTTTGCCTGTGTAAGAATGTGTGTGGGCAGGGGAGGGAATCGTAAAATGTTCAAATAATTCTCTGACTTCCTGAAATTAATTCAAAGAATACATTGGCATTACCATAGTTTTTAAAAAAGTGAGTTATAGATCTCAACTGTGATCCTTAGATTTCCTAGCACATTAACTGTAGTGTCTCCCTCATGCAAAATGGTCATTACATTGAGATATGATGTGGACATTTCATACTGTCAAAATGTGCTTAGAGATGTGTAACAAATGCCAATGTGAGACTGTGAATTGTGAAAAGGAAAAGGGCCAGCTCTTCTGGTTGCCGCTGCCAGTAAATGTCTACAATTGTTTATATGTTATTACTGCACACACAAGCCAAGATAAGATGGTAATTTAGCCAAATGTTGTACTATGCTATATCCAGCTTGGTTCCTGAGCTGACATCTGTGGATGCCAACAATTATATTTACAACATTCAATGTGTTGTGTAATAAGTACGTTAGGTAGTTCACCTAATGAAATTATTAATCTCAGAGTTTTTGGCAACATGGAGTTAAACCAAGCTTAATACTGCTGTCATGGAAAAGTGCCTAATTTCATAATAACTGAAATTAATTCAGCCATTGTTGCTGTCAAATTAACAATTAGGAGTGGTTCTTTTTGGTAGTTCAGTTTGCTAATAAACAACACAAAAACCATTTTGTTTGTAACAGAGGTGTCTAAAAGCCTTCTGCGGTGTTTTTGTTGGCCGTCATTGGGTGATTTCAGATGTTACCACAGTGGATCCCCAGGGGGGGTGAAGACAGCAACCACCCCCCGGGGCCAAAAAAAGCCCCGAACAGACGTGACGGGGCCTGGACCACGGAGGGGAACGAAGCCACCAGATCACGGACCGGGGCAGCGCAACAGATGTTACGCCGATCCCCAGCCATGGCAAGCACACCCAGAATCCCCCGGGCAGAGGCGGGACACAGACATGGCTGCCGGAGGGCAAAAGAAACCAAAAGGCACCAAAGGGAACGCCCACACCAGGGAAACGGGAAGGGAGGGGGGAGAGGGAGAACAAGCACACAGGTCCCACACACAGCAAGCTCACACACACGCACACAGGCACGGAGGATAGCACAGACAGGGAAGGGGGGGGACAAGGGCGACCGGACACCAGGGAAGGCAGGCCGGGCTC
>QEPC01003954.1:1065647-1088395 GCA_003113815.1 Sphenodon punctatus
CCCGCCACGTTGACAAGCCGCTTTTTCCCCTTTAAATCTCCCACCGGTGCATGTGTTGACGCCGGTTGCCTGGCAGCGACGTTGTGCTCATTGCCCACTCCTGGGGATGATTTCCTTTGATCCCGGGCGGCGGTTGGCATCCAGACGTTACTTTTGCTTGATCACGGGTGCGGATATCGTTGACCACGCGTCCACGGGAATTGGTTCGGGTAGCCCGGGAAGCGTGGTTGAAATTGACCCCGCGCGGGTATTCACCGTAGTGAACATCTGGCGGCCGCCGAACAGACGTTCACGGCGCCTTGGCCCCGCCGCGGGGTTCACCGTGGTTCACTGTGGTTCAGCGTGATCTCGTCATGTCTGAAATCACCCATGGTTGAATACTAGGCTGAAATGTGTGCCAGTTAATTGTCCCTGCATACAGAAGTAGCTGAAATCAAGATAAAGCATTGAATATTAGGACACATGGACAATTTTACACATTAAAAAATGGGGACTTAAATGTTTGGCAATATAAACCTGTGAACCTCAAAAAATGAAATAAAATAGACCATCACTCCATGAAGATCTCACCCCAAGAGTGACTGCAATATGTTCCATCTAATACAAATTAAGACTGCCATTCTGCAAGCTCTCATTTATATAGTCCTTGCTGACTTCAATAGTCCCATAGAAGTCAGTGAAATAGCTCTTATGAGCCTAGACCACATACTTGTGTGTCCGCAAGGTCAGGCATTGTCTCTTGCAAGTCATCAATGGGCTCCAGAGTTGATCTAGTTTTTATGAGAGATGTTTGTTGCCTTATTTTCCCATTGCTCAGATGTCCAGGCAAGTGTTCCATAAGGACTTTTTTTATTAGGAGTGTGGCAAACAATCTCCATTCCTTCTCTCTCTTTCTCTTTTTTTTTTTGGCACCTTCTTGGCTACTAGCACCCAATTTATCATTCTCTGAGTTGCGGAATTTGAGTAGCTTGTCATTTTGGTTTGCTTGTTCAATCTCGCCAGTAAGTAGAGACAACTTAACATGTGTCTCAGTATGGAACATGATGTGAAATATGCATGCGGAAAATGATTAATTGTGGGTAAGTGAGGTAAAACTGCTGCACATCATTATTGCACAAACAACAATGAATTTGATAAAGCAAACTGCACAATGCACAAATATGGGTAGGCTAAATACCAGACTGGACCAAATATTGGCTGAACCAAATAAGTGGACTAGAATCTCTCTCAGTCTAGTATATGGAATCAAACTTTGGGCCAAATGTGGACCATCTATATTTAAAAAAAACAAAACCCTAGACCAGAGATTCCCAAGCTATAGGCCAAGCAATCTGCAGATGGGGTCGCAATTCAAACGAATATTTGAAATACTTTGCACAACTTTGTTGCATGCCTCCCAACATTGTGAGTGGTCAAAGACAGGCAAGATCTGCCCCATCAGTGAATAAGACCACATTCACACCTGCAGCAGTGGTGTCGGCAGAGCAAAGATGCAGCAGCGGGGAGGAATCTGATGACGGAAGTGGCAGGATTTTGGGTCTGCGGCAGAAGCCCATCCGCATGGGAGCTACTTCCGGAATCCTCCCCGCTGCCACATCTTCCCTCGTGGGTCTCACTGCTGCTGCCACCAGACCGCATCAGGTGTGAATGTGGCCTAAGGGCTGTTCCCTCAGCGCAATTACATGCATATACACACACCTCCCAACATTCCAAGAGCATAAAGAGGAACTGCTTATCATTCTACTTAGTTTCTTCTCATTTCATCATCTCCCCCATTGTTTCCTCAAGCGTTTTTTCCTGGGAAGCAACCAGGAAAGAGGTGCCTGAGGCTATTGAATCTGATCTTTTTGCCTTTCTATACTGAAAGAGGGTCTTTGGCCCCCTAAAAGAGGAACAGTGGGACTGAGCACCTAAAAGGGGTCTGTCCCTCCTAAACAGTGACTGTTGGGAGACATGATCTTTCTATTGGAGGTCACAGAATTATATTTAAATCTCAAAACTGGGTAATTCAGGAAAAAACATTAGGAACCACTGACCACTTGCGTGGAAGTGATCACATCATCTTGGAATTCACGTAACAAGGAAAGGGAAAGCTGAGCCTAGTCGGACGTGCACCCTGGACATCAGGAAAGCTGATTTTAATAAACTCAGAGAAAAGTTAGATAGGATCTAAAAGAGAAAGGAGTCCATAATGGGTGAGAGTTTCTGAAAAATGAGATACTGAAATCACAATCACAAACAATTCCAATAAGAAAGAAAAATGGAAGACATCTGAAGAAACTAGTGTGACTGCACAAGGAGCTTTCTGATGAGCTGAGAATTAAAAAAGGATATGTATAAGAAATGAAAGGAGGGAAAAATCACCAAGGACAAGTACAAATGAGTAGCCCAAACCTGTAGGGATGGTGTCAGGAAGACTAAAGCTCAGAATGAGCTGCGGCTTGTGAGAGATGCTAAGAACAAAAGGGGGGTGGGGTGTTCAGCTATGTCTGAAGCAAGTGAAAGAACAAGGAAGTGGTAAGTCCACTGCTTGCTGAAGATGGCAAAATACTGACGAGTGACAGAGAAGGCAGAATTGCTCAACTCCTATTTTGCCTCTGTCTTCTCCCACAAGAGAAACTATGTCCAACCTGACAAGAGCTGCACTTTTGATGAAGGGACGGAATTGCCGCTCAGGATAGCTAAAGAGATAGTAAGAGAACACCTAGCTACTTTAAATGAGTTCAAGTCTTTGGGCCAAATGAATTACATCCTAGGGTACTGAATGAACTTACAGATGAAATCTCTGAACCTCTATCTGTAAACTTTGAGAACTCTTGGAGAATGGGTGAGGTGCCAGAAGATTGGAGAAGGACAAATGTTGTCCCTAACTTCAGAAAGTGGGGAAAGGAGGATCCGGGAAACTACAGACCAGACAGCCTGACATCAATACCCTGAAAGGTTCTGAAAACATTATAAAGAAGTCAATCTATTAGGGATGTGCAAACAGAACCGAGTTCGGAAATTCGGTTTGGTTCGAAAATCAAGTCCGGTTCAAAAGTTCTTTTCAGTCGACCAAACTGTTTGAGTTCGGTCGAATTCCGAACTTCCGAACTGAGTTCGTACATTCAAAACCAGATTTTTTGGCCTTCTGAACTGGTTCGAATTCAGTTCGGTTCGAAAGTTCGGTTCGGTCGACCGAAGTATTCGAGTTTGGTCCGAACTCCGAACTTCCAAACCATGTTCGCACATCCCTACAATCTGTAAGCATTTAGAAAACAATGCTGTGATTACTAGGAGCCAGTATGGGTTTGTCAAGAACAAGTCATGTCAGACTAACCTTATTTCCTTTTTTGATCAAGTAACTAGTTTAGTAAATTATGGGAATACTGTGTATGTAGTATATCTTGATTTCAGCAAAGTATGTGACAAAGTTCTCCATGATACCTCCTTGGCAAGGTGATTAAATACAGGCTAGATGCTACTACTGTTAGGTGGATTTACAGCTGGTTGAAGAACCATACCCAAAGAGTGCTCATAAATGGCTCCCCGTCAATCTGGAGGGAGGTATCAAGTGGGGTGCCTCAGGGCTCAGTCCTGGGCCTTGTACTGTTCAACATCTTTAGTAATGACTTGGATGAAGGAGTAGACGGGATGCTTATCAAATAGGGATGGGTGAACGCAGTTCAGAAGTTCGGAGTTTGGACTGAACTCGGCCAGTTAGGTCGACCGAACCAAACTTCCGAACCGAACTCGATTTTCAAACCGAACCAAATTTCCGAACTCGGCTCTGTTCGCCCAGGCCTATAAGATAATATTCCATTTAGTTCAATGGGGTTTGAATTTCCGAACTGTGTTCGGAAGTTCGGAGTTTGGACCGAACTCGAATAGTTCAGTCGACCAAACCAAACTTCCGAACCAAATTCAATTTTCGAACTGAACCGAACCAAATTTCTGAACTTGGCTCTGTTCGCCCATCCCTATTTTCAGATTTGCAGATGACACAAAACTGGAAGGGATAGCTAACACCTTAGAAGACAGAAACAAGATTCAAAATGATCTTGACAGGATGGAAAGCTGGACCCAAACTAACAAAATGAAATTCAACAGAGATAAATGTAAAGGTCTGCATTTAGGTAAGAAAAATCAAATGCACAAGTATAAAATGGGTGATACCTCGCTTGGCAGCCAGCAGTACATATAAAAAGGATTTTGGGGTTGTAGTTGATCACAAGCTGAACATGAGTCAGCAGTGTGGTGCAGCTGCTAAAAAGGCTAATGCAATTTTAGGCTGCATTAACAGAAGCATAGGGCCCAGGTCACAAGAAGTAATAGTTTCATTCTAATCTGTGCTGGACAGACCTCATCTGGAGTACTGTGTCCAGTTCTGGGCACTGCAGTTTAAGAAGGACATTGACAAATTGAAAAAAGGTTCAGAGGAGAACAACAAAGAGGGTCCAGGGTCTTGAAAACAAGTCCTATGAGGAAAGGTTGAAGGAGCTGGCTATGTTTAGCTTGGAGAAGAGAAGACTAAGGGGAGACACAATAAATGTCTTCAAATATCTGAAGGGCCGTCACAGAGAAGATGGAGCAGACTTGTTCTCTGTTGCTCCCGAGGGCAGAACTAGAACCAATGGGCTCAAATTACAAGCAAGTAGATTTCAGTTAAACATTAGGAAGAACTTCCTAACAGTAAGAGCTGTTCGACAGTGGAACAGTCTGCCTAGGGCTATGGTGGTGGGCTTGCCTTCGCTGGAGGTTTTTAAACAGTGGCTGGATGGCCATCTGTCAGGGATACTGTATAAGAGAGAGATATAAGCTGCCTAATTGAGTCAGACCACTGGTCCATCTTAGCCCAGTATTGTCACAACCTGACATGGTAGCAGGGTTTCCAATCCAGCTCCCAGGGTCTCTGTCAGAGGCCTCACCCAGGCATGCTACCTGAGACCCTCCAGGATCCACAGCAGAGGCCTCACCCAGCTGTGCTGCCAGAGGTCCTGAATTGGAGATGCCAGGACCTTATATACGCAAAGCATGTGCTCTACTACCTGAGCCACAGTCCACCCATCGCTGTGGATTTTCTGCACTGAGCAGAGGGTTGGACTCGATGACCTCTGCAAAACCTTCCAACTCTACGATTCTATGATTCTACCTAGGCTGAAATCATAAGGGTATGTTCTAAAGTGCTCCAGATCCAAGGAAATAGAAGCATTTATCTTTTATGCTCAGGAGAGCTTCAAACAGAGCCTTTTTGCAAATTGCCAGTTTCTATTTGTAAAAAGATTTCATGTACAAAACAATAAAAATGCTTGCATGAATTGTCCAGGACTTATTCCCTCCCTATTCTTCACCCTTTAAAAAGTGTGAATGTTCCTTTTGAATTCTGATTGAACCCACTGCCTTAGAACCAAGGTTGTGCAAGGTTTTTTTTGTTGTTGTTGTTGTTGTTTTAGACCAATTTATTTGGACGAAGTTCTACCCAAATTCAAATATCTGCCCAGCTTCAGTTGAAGGATTTGTGAATCTGGTCAGGGGGTTGAACTGGTAACAAGAGGTAAGGTCACATGAGACGTTAATCCACATTGGGTGACCAAGCTTAGCTATCAGCAATGCAACCGACCCTCAGGCCGGTGGCTGATGGATGTTTTCCCACTTCCATTCCGGGGCAGGCAGCAGGCTGCTAGACTATGCATCCACCAGAGAAGGTCAGTGACGCATCACAGGCTACCGTACCTCACATTGGTCTGGGTGGATGAGGCAAATGGGCCATGTCCCGTCAGGCCAGTCCTATGCAGCCCCACCCCATGGTGAGGCCCACCAGCACCATAGAGCTGCAGGCATAGTGTGCTTTTCCTGTGCATCTGAATCACAGCAGGGTGGGCAGGATAGTGGGTGGGGTGGGGCCGGGCACCTGCCCATGTGGACGGCTCCTCAGCTCGACCCGGGGCGTGGTGATTCTTGTGACCGTGGCCCACCCACCGGAGGGCAGATCATTTAGACTGTTCTCCCTGCCAGCCAAAGTGTGGTGACTGCATTTGCTCTGCCCGGGGCGGATGGGGGATCTGGCCCTGTCTCGCGTGCCTTTATCCATTGTCACTCAGTGTTGATAATATGTGTGACTTTACCCATTATCACTCAGTATCAATGTTGTGAGCCACCCTGAGTCTCCAGAGAAGGGCAGGGTAAAAATGTAAAAATAAATAAATATCACAAAGTGTGAGCACTTCAGATCTTTTCTGTCTATGCTGAGTATCTTGAGCAGCTCCGCCACTGAGCACTGACCGATTTCCTTTTCTCCTTTGCATACTATATTAAGCATAAAGGCAGGTGAAGAACAGCATTCCATGGGTGTGCTTATTTCCAGTCAGATCCTTTCCAATTTTTTTTATAAAAGTTTCTAAATTTGTTTAAAATAAAAGCACGCAAATCTTTTTTGGAGGACGCAAAAACTCTGGCTGTGTTTTGAAAAAACATTTGTGAAAGAGCTTTAACATTATTTACATCTATAATATGTCCGCTGTACCAAAATGTATGCAAGAGGCCTCCAACAAACCACAAGGTGAAATCCTGACTTCATTTAAATCAATGGGACTTTTGATGCTCCCTGCCCTGAAAAGGATCCTATCTAATTTTTAGAAGTGACACAATGAAGGGGGCTAAAATCTGGTTGACTAACGTCTTGTGCAATAACACGGTCGGAGTTGTGTGTGACTCTGGAGAGGGTAAAAGTTTGGCAAACTAATATTGGGAGGGTGTGCATGGAGGGAAGCATGGGAAAGGCTATAGCCACAAGGGTGGGAGAATTTTATGTTGCATTAGGGAAAATACAGGTTAAAAAGTAGACATGCCCTTGTAATTGAATTGACTTTACCACAAAAATTACACACCCAATAACTGTGTTCGTCTCGCGTTCTTTGTCACTGCACTAGGGACACATTTGTGGCTTTAAAAGCCACAGTCTTTATTAACAAATCCAAACAGTCTGGAGGTACATTTCCAACAAAATCAGCACCAGTGGAACTTAACTAATCAAATGCCAGAAGAAGGCCCCAAGGTAGCTCGAGTTCCAACCATCATTCTGCAAAGCCTACCACCATTTCACCCCAAGACATCTGACTTAGGGGGGACCTATCAAGGTCCCTTACCAAGGCCCCCTGAACAGGGAAAAGGGATTCACCATTTATTTTATTTTATTTTTTTACCCCGCCCTTCCCTCAAAGGCTCAGGGCAGCTTACAAAAATATAAAAGATATATAAACATAAAACATATATAAACATATATAAAAGCAATTTAAAAAAACCCTAAACCCCACCCACCAACCCTCTCCCTAACCCCTCCACTCAATCCCACCCAACCTTATCCCAGCCCACCAAATGACTGAGCAAACAAAAAGATATTGTGTCTCTTCCGAAAGGTCAGCTGACTTGGGCTTAGGTGGATCTCCAACGGGAGAGTTCCATGACACACCAAGAATGCCTTTCTATGTGTCCTCATTGTACAAACTTCATGGGCAGCTGGTACTCACAAGAGTCTCCTGGAACTGCACCTGTCCTACAGGTTGAATGGCTGTGCCTATCTATTTATTTATTTATTTATTTATTTATTTATTCATTCATTTTCATCATTTTTATACTGCCCCCTCCTGCCCAATGGTAGCTCAGGGCAGTGAACAATAGATAAAAATACAAAATACAGTATAATAAAATATCAATTAAAATAAAAAAACAACAGAAACCGAAAAAGCAAATATCCCATTAACCCTTAAAATAAATAAAAAATAAAAGTTGGAAGGTTTCTCTGCACCAAAACCAGGGGTTGTTAGACAACCCCTGCTGGGCATACCTAGCTCCTCCAGTGCAGTCTCTCCTTCCTTCTCAGCGGAGCAGAACTACAAGAACCTTCCTTCCCCATCAAAGGCAAAGTGGGGGAGCGGAAGTGTGATTGGAGTGTGGCTATTGTGTTGGTCCCAAATATGAGAGGGACAAGAGACAAAATACAATCAACAAACTGTTCTACAAATTCCTTGTTTATAACAATACCAGCTTCAAGGACCAGCCTCCCCGTGACACATATCTATCAACTGCAGTCATTTCCAAATCCTATTATAGAGAATACACTAATATAATGAACTCTTTCTCTGGTTCCATTGAGGTTTACTAAACTGCAGTTAAAACAATACTTTTTGTTGGACCTACTTCCATTGGTGTGTGCAAGCTTACTATACAGGAGGTTTCTTTATACAGCAATAAAAGGTCTCATCTTAACTGCTTTGTCTTTGAGCCCATGTTATCTAGCTGCATGGTTTTGTTCCACTGGTAACAGTTATTATGTATTCTGCCAAAGGCAGAAATGAGTAGAACATTAATTATTCATGAGTATTTTTGAGTAGTCGAGGATTGGGCTCAGCTTTCTGGCAGCTACTTGGTAATGTGACAAATACTCGGTACTCAAGTAAAATAATTGATAGAATACTCCCCTTATGTATCCTTCTGTCCTTTATGACAAAAGAAGAAAGTACCAAGGGGGGGGGGGCATGGCGGGCAGGAAGTGGAAGCAGGAGGAATATTTCTAGGGAGGGGGGCGCAGCGGGCAGGAAGGGGGGAAGGAAGGGGAGACGGGCAGAAAACTCATACTGAGGAGAGATGCGGCCTGTGGAATCCAAGCGGAGGGCCACCACAAGTGGAGCCGTTGTGCTACCCATTGCCGCCAGCATGCTCCCAGAGAGCAAAGATGGAGGCCCAGCCTTAGAATAGTGGCTGCTGCTGGCTGGCTCTCTGGGAACATGCCGGACTACATTTCCCAGCATGCTTCCAGAGCAAAGATGGCGTCCCGATTTCCTGGCAGAGGAACAGCGGCTGCAGCTGCTTGCAAGCTGTGAGCCACCACTCGCTGTGGGAACTTGCAGCGCTGTGGGGACCTTGCGGAAAGGTAGGGTACGAGGATGTGGCAGCAGCCTGACACAGAATCAGGTAAGCATTACTCGACTGAGGCATTACCGAGTATCATGCCAATTGCTCGGGTTCTCGGTACGCAGCTAAAGCCGAGTAAAACCTAGTACCGAGTTTCTGCTCTAATTCTACCTATCTGCATGCACATGTTGTGGTAAATTTACAGAAAGGACTAATAATTTCTTGATGCTGGCCATATAAAATAAGAACAAGGCCATTCCTTTCAGAAATCTGACTTTGTGGTAGTGACTGCCTAACTAACCACTGTTAGGTCTGATGAATAACAATGGAGGCCAGTATTACAAAGTGCAGTGAATCATCAAAGGTAGTAAACTCAAGATCAGACCAAAGCAGCATCTGGGAGTGAAGTTTTAAGTAGCCGACAGGAATGTGTACTAATTATTGGACTGTTAATATGTTACATGTGTTGGTTGAGAGGAGATGGTGCAAGGAAGGGCAGGCAGTAGCACAGTCAGTAGTCCTGGATTTTATCCATCACAGTTTTGGTATTAAATCTCCAGCTGCTTTATAACTTTTGTAATACGACATATTCCCATGTAAGGAACTGCTGCATGACAGAGCATAACACTTCTTTCAGATGTCACCAAATTTATGTAAGAGCGTAGGAACATTTTGCTTCCTGCTGAACAGGATGGAGAGCTTAGATGAGACAGCTGGACAGTGTTTTGCTGCTACTGAAATATGTGTACTGTGGGCATCAGGCTCTCTGGGTTTATTCAATGTGTTGTGTTTGGTTCTTATGTGCACACTGAAGGTATTTCATTGAAATGAATTTGTGGTTTATTCTTAAAAGCCAATATTCCAAGATGGTTCTGGTCCTGAACCATCTGTCAGTCCATGCTCATTGGTTTAGAATAGGAAAGATGTAAGGTGTCTGGAGTAAGGGTTGCTGCTTCTAGACTGAGCCTGAAGAACCGGGAAGTCAAAGGAAGAATTGTCCTCTGATTAAAACATTAGTTTAGAACTTGGGTATTGGGTTCAAATCCCTTTTATGCCACAGTCTTCCTGTGTCATCTTGGAAAGGTAATTTATTCTCTCTCCACTTCAATTCCCTATCTGTAAAACTGATACACAAAAGATTGCAAAGTATTCAGATACTCTGGGAGTAGCAGGGAGAGGTTTCATACAAATACCCAAGACAGCCAATTTGGTGGAAAATACATTTTATTGTCCAGAAAATGTTCTTCACTCTGGATTTTCTCACATTTAAAAAATATGTATTCTTATTATAAACAACCATGCCATGTCAGTCTTTCAATCAAGATAGCAATAGCACATGCGCTTTGTTTGTAAAACTGTACAAACATAAAATAATTAATACTGCAGAAGGGTAGTAAGCAATAAAACCTTAGTGAAATCTAACTTGTGATGGTGCAATATAACTTTAATTAGTTTATAGGTCTGTGTGAAAAATAAGCTCAAAACTAGTTGTGCTAAGACTAGATCTATGGCCTTTTTTACATGCCCCCCCCCAGACTGGGTGGTGGTGGTCCGTGGATGCACCGGTGCATGCGCGGTGGGTGGACGGGGCATGCATATGGGTGCACACACATCCTCACGCACCCCCACTCATCGCCACGCATGGAGCAACTGCCATTTCCCCTGGTTGCTCCGTGCTTGGGGATGAGTGGGGGCACGTGTGGATGCATATTAGGCAGGACAGTGTATGCAGCTCCACTCAATGTGCGTACCTGCGCTCCGTACTTCACACGGGCCTCTCCCACTCATGAACACGCATATTTCTGCGTGTTCATGAGTGGGAGAGCCCCATGTAAAAAAGGCCTATATCTTAATAGATTTTTTTAAATGAAGTAGTTACAATTTGTCAAATCCCCTTCATTGCTGTGGTTGTACAGACAACATTTAGCCTAAAAAGGAATTATTACAGTTTGCGCTATTTGGATTAAACTTTTTGTGCTCTCATTGAGATTGCTTAGGATGAAATTCTCAGTAACTTTGGTGTGACTCCATGTAAAACATTTGGACTGTGTATGGATAAAAATGAAGAGATTTTTGTGACTGAATAATATGACTGAGTAAAAGAAAATATAAGTGGAATCATAACACTTTATTACTGATAGTACACGTTAGAACTTTTCTTCTATTTTTCTAATGAATTTAGGAGAAATGCATGATGCAATTGATGTACAATTCTGTAAATATACAAAACCTTTGTTTTGCTTTCATCACCTGCCACGGTGAGTCTGGACAGAGGCATGCCCACCACAGTGCAACTCCATCCCCTTAATTCATAAGTCCCTGCTCCTGATTCTACCCACTAAAGCTACGCATTGGGGACTTCTATGGTGGGTTCTGCCTTCAGTGCCATAACATGATGATATGGCTTTTTCCAGTATTAGGTCATACATGAGAGAAAAAGACTGATAATAAAATAGAGCACTCTTAGTACAGAGCTTCCCAGACTGTGGATCATGTTCCTATGTGGGACTGCACCATTCTGAGATGGGTGTTGCAATGCTGATTGATATTTAATATAGTTTGCATGTCTTTTGTTGCTATCCCAGGGTTACAGAATTGTACTTAAGTCTCAAAATGGGCAACATTTTGGAAACCACCAGGTCAAGAAGAACATACTGGTTGTGTACTAAAGAAGAGAGAGACTTTGAATACCTGAAGTGCTCTCTGATTTCTGAGTTCCATATATGTGTAAACTTTCAAAAATTCAGGAGAAGAAGCTATGCCATATGAGCTAGTTGCTAGTAGGCAATATTTGCCACCCAGCCAATGTGGTTATGTGATGACACAAACCATGCCATCATAATGAGCCTAGTTTTTAAAAGGAAAGGAGATGAGCGGTGGCGCTCTGCTGTGCCTCCACCATGTGGAGTTCGATTCAGCATGCTTTTTACATTCTACCACAAACCAGCTATCCGTCATTTTTGCTACTTGCTGTCAGATGTCGTCATTCCGACAGAACTGGAACAATGTCAAGAAATGCTACTGGCTTTAGATCAAATCATCTGCTGTTAGTGTTATATCAAATACTTCAGTGTTGACATATGTATATATCTGCCATGGGATTCCAGAGGTAGCCAGGGGCCAATCTAATTGTAGAGCAAGTTAGAGCAGCCTCAGTGTAACAGTCTCTTAGAATAGTTGTTCTGTGGCCTATTCTCTCCCCTAGGTCTTAGGACAGCTGCTTATGTCAGAAATTATGTTGAGGGTGTCAGGTACTGGTGGCACAGAGAGAGCTGAAACCGTTATCCGTTGGTGCTTTTACCAGTTGACCATTTTACCACATTAAGTAGAATAGTGTACTGTGCTGTGTACTGCATTGCCATTTACCATTTGTCCCTAATTCCTGTTTACTCCCTCTCCCAACCTCTGAGCCTGGTTTTAGACTAATAAGGCTAACATT
Organism: Sphenodon punctatus; assembly: GCA_003113815.1. Taxonomy (NCBI): domain Eukaryota; kingdom Metazoa; phylum Chordata; class Lepidosauria; order Sphenodontia; family Sphenodontidae; genus Sphenodon; species Sphenodon punctatus. The sequence goes on from QEPC01003954.1 coordinate 1,077,976, forward strand.
TAGATACATGGTGATATGATTATGGTAATATAATAAACCAGTTTCTGTTGCGGTACAATCTGGTTTTTCGGTTTGGCGGTTAGCTGGCATGGTAATCAGTTTACATACAAATAACCACCAAACTATCCAGAATAGTGGATATTAACTACAGATAATTATTTTACTATTTGGTTTGGCTCCAACGCAGAGCTGGTTAGGATACTGTTATGGCATTCAGTGACAGAGGAAATCTCTGCCTGGATATTTATGCCACTTTGATGATCTAGATGGGACAAAGCAAAGTAGGCTCGACTGATAGTTGGAACATACAACATTAGACCTGAAACAAGTGCCTGAAAAAATGGGTAAACCCGTTAAATGTACTCTAGTCGAATAAAAGATGGGGGTTCAGATAATAACCGATATCCATATATGCCCCCTTGGGTATTTATTTTTGTTATTCTGTTTTAGTTTTTTGGAGGTTTTGGTTGGGTTATTTTAGTTGTTTCCTCTGTTTTATATTTTGGCTGCATCATTTTAGCAATATTGTGCATGCACCGTTGCTGAAAATTATGTTACTGAAATCTTGAAATGACCGAACAACCAAAATATCCAAATAAAAAACCTGAAAGAAAAGAACACCAGTAAAAAGAGCTACATAAGTACCCAGTTTGGTCATGGATATTATTTGGGTACTCAAAGGGCTAACCGAAAATGCAAATATACCTGTAAATAATCAACCCACTACAGCTCTACACAGCATAAACGTTCAGCCTAGACATAAACAATGAAATTAGTGAGAGTTGTTAAGAGCATACTAACAAACGAAGTGCCATACTGGGTAAGATCAATGGTTTCTCAAGCCCAGCATCCTGTCTCCAACAGTGGCCACCTTGGTCAGTTCACAGAATTACACAACAGGTCATAACAGAATGATCCACTCCCTGATACTTACTCCCAGCTCTCAACAGTTGGAAGCGACATCCAAAGGCCAGCTTGACAAACAGCTGTTTATAGACCTATCCTCTAAGAACTTATCCAATTCCTGTGTAAACCCAATTATTCTATTTCCTTTAACAAAATCCACTGGCAAAAAGTTCTCTAGTGACTCTAAGTGTGAGATACATTGCAGGCTAGAGTATGCTGCTGGATCGGAACCAAACATTTTAAACATGCTTGCATACATTTTAGCAAAGCGAGTATGAAAGTGGCATACATTTCTGTCTTCATTTGCAGTTATGAATCTTCATTTTAGTTCTTTGTTTCAGTATTTCTGTCTCTTCACTGTTTTAGTATACCATTTTGAGGTATCTGGTAATTCGTATGTTGGACAACTTCCCTACTTCTCTACTTGGTATTTGTGTTGTCAGCAGTATTATTTGGCAGGGGTTTTTGAATTTTTGAATGTGAATGTTATTGTTCCATCATTGTGACATACAAACACGAAGTTGTGCAAGTACCAAATAATGAAGAATAAAGTAACCAAGGTAAAGAATACTAAAACAGCAAACTAATGAGGTTGTTGCTGCTGCTGTCCTATTCCTGGTGTAAACAGTTGTGGTTAGAGACAGGTCTCTACCCTGCCCCTGAGATGTATGCATGCATATAGGATGAACAAGGGAGGGGAGACAAGGAGAAATAGCAAAATAATGGGGAAAAGAAGCAATTTTTGCTACAGTAATGAAAATGAACTTGGATATTCATATGTGGGAATGAATACGAGTTGATTAAGCTGGTGAATACAAAAATGCATATTTGTTTCAGCTCTACATGTTACACAGAAAGGGCATTCTGCACAAAGACCCTGATGTAACATGACCATGTCCAAAGACTGCAAGCACATAATTTGGGGTCAATCCCAAGCCCTGTGGACAAGGGTGCTTTGCACACATGATGCATGAGTGCAACACACACACAACCCCATTACGGGAACTGTGGCGCAGGCACAAACCATGCAGAAATCACACAGAACTTGCACATGCCTAAGCTGTGTGTGTGTGAGTTCTGGATCCTAGCCACTAAGAGCTGGGCCCAAGCACTTAATCATCACGCTCCAGAGCATGTGCCTACAGCAGGAAGGGAATTCCTTTAGCTGCTGCTAGTAATAGGTCTCATATCCTCCTTGTCCATCAGCTGCTAGAGTGCATGTTAGTCACTTAGACCGCTTTTACATGTGCTTGCGGCAGGTGAGGGTCAGTCCACAGCGTGACAAAATGAGCGTCAGCGGGCCGCCGTCAAACCTCTTTTTACCCATAGTCATTGCAGCATCAAAAGGTAAATTTGCTGTATCTTTGAGATTTACAGACCTGAACAAAGTGGCCAGTAGAGCTGAAATGAATATCATTTGCGAATTCTTTATTGGATAAATTTTCCCATTTTGAACTGGGCCCATCAAAGTGGATACAAACCATTATTTGCTTTCCATTACATTAACAGAAATAAAAATCCATGCTGGCTGTTTCTTTTTGGCTATCTTTGTCACTTTGGTATCTCAATCACTTTGTTTTGGTATTTCAGTCAATCTGGTATTTTGGTTACTTCAGCAGTATTGCACCTCAAACTATTTTTCAGTTACCTCACTAGTACTGTTGCCCAACCATTTGGTGCGCAATAGCTCTATACACTGCCAAAATAAAGTGCCAAATACTGAATTGACCAAAATACCAAATGGACCAAAGTAATCGGACCAAAATATCCAAACAAATGAATATGCAAATGCTCATTTGTCATTTCCATGATTGATACTTATTCAGATATTGGTGGGCTATCTGTAAACATGAATAATATTTGTAGTACAAAATTGTCTCTCCATTTAAGCTTGAGTAGACAGCAGCCTGCAATAGGCTCCTGGATTTATTATTTATTTATTTATATTTTATGAATTTATATCCTGCCCCTCCTGCATTCAGGCAGCTCGGGGCAGGTCACATCATCATCAAAAATACACTAAAAAACCATAAATAACAATAATACAAAATACATAAACATTAAAAAAATAAAAATCAGTTACATTTCAATAGCAGTGTATAAAATCCCTCCTAACCCACCCTTAACTCTCCCATCCACAAAGTGCCTGGCGGAAGAGTCAGGTCTTATGCTGGCAACAGAATGTAAGAAGACTTGGGCTAAGGTGGACCTCCCCTAGGAGAGAGCTCCACAGCACCGAAACGCCACCGGGAATTCCTGCCTGCCGGTCGCTACCCATCTATAGCGGGGAACTTGCAGGAGGGCAGGCCCCGACAACTGCAGGAGTTGCCCAGGGCCCAGGAAGTAAGGCGGTCCCTCAGATAGATAGGGCCCAGACCATTTAGGGCTTTATAGATTAACACCAGCACCTTGATTCGGGCCCGGAAGACTATAGACAGCCAGTGCAGTGCCCAGAGCACCAACGTAATATACTCCCGACGGTCCAGCCCAGTGTGGAGATGGGCTGCGGCATTCTGCACTAGCTGCAGCTTCCAAACCATCACCATGGACAGCCCCACATAAAGCGTATTGCAATAGTCCAGCCTCAAGGTGACAAATTCATGAATGACAGTGGCCAGGTCGGAATCCTAGATGTAGGGGCACAGCCGCCTCACCAGATACAATTGGCGGAATGCACTCATGGCCACAGCTGACACATGGAGACCCAGATACAGCTGTGGATCCAGGAGCTCCCCCAGACTCGTAACCTAAGATGCTAACATGGGTTGAACCCTGTCAATAACAGGTAACAGCCCCTCATCCAGGACCCCAGACCCACCAATGCGCATCACCTCTCTCTTATCAGGATTCAATTTCAATCGGCTTAACCTCATCCAGTCCACAACAGCTGTCAAGCACTGGGAAAGCACCAAGACAGTAGGACCTGGGTCGGATGAAAAGGAAAGATAAAGTTGCGTGTCATCAGCAAACTGATGATAATGAACTCCCCATCTATGCACGACCTCTCCCAATGACTGCATATAAAAATTGAACAAGAGGGGGAACAGAATAGAACCATGGAGGAATCCACAGGAGAGATTCCTGGGAGAAGATGTAAAATCTCCCTGACCACCCCCCATTGGATGACATTATAGGTCGTTGCAGAGTAGGTGTTGGTACATACATACCAGTCAGCATTTGCCAACATCTTCACTTGTTAAAACTGCCTCAGTCTGCTCTCCTCACACACTTAAAGAGCAATAACAACTGAATTCTACAGAAACAGATAAATGATCATTTGAAGGGCAAGTAGCAAATAGGGAAGAGCCCAAATCAAAACCAAATGTTTCAGCACTTTTGAACATCAATAAAATTTGAATCTTCTGCTAGACTTTGTGGTTTGAGCATATCTCTAATTCTCAGTGCTTTCCTCTTAAGTTTTGAAAGTCCCTTGGAAGTATCCAACAGCCATAACTCTTGGACATGATTGAGCAACATTTTGATGGTGAAATACCACATTTTCCCTCTTATTTTTGATAAACAGTATGCTAGTATTGCCAGTCTCAAGCATGTGAAGATGATGATTTGAGACCCTTCCAAACCATACAATTGGTTTAAATATCATGAGATTATTTTAATCACAATAAATGTGAGGTTCTTCTTATTTGCCATCTGGCTTTTGAGCCGTTAGGCTCTGCTTGAGTCACGTTTTCTATTTTTCCTCACAACTATATTTATTTATTGAGTTAATTCATTTTTTTATCCCAGCCTTCCCTAAAGGCTCAGGGCGGCTAACAACATGTATAAAAACATGAAAATCCGTAAAAACAAAATACAATACCTCCCCCCCAAAAAACAACCAGCACATAGCCCCTCGCCCCCCTAATGCCCAATACCACCTCCCCATGTCCCACTCCAATCCTCCTCACAATCCTCCCCCAACCCACCCAGAAAAACCTCCACCCCCTATTCCTGCCCACCAAATGCCTTCACAAAGAGAAAAGATTTACACCACCTTCGGAAGATGCTCCGGCTCAGACTCAACTAAACCTCTGGGGGAAGGGAGTTCCATAGCATCAGGGCAGCAACCGAGAATGCCCCCCTGTAAGCCAAACAATGGTACTCACAGGGAGGTGCTCCCAGCCAATCACAGGGGCCACAGTGGGGCATAGAAGGACAGGTGGTCTCTCAGATATGTGGGGCCCAGAACGTTCCCATTCCCAGGAAGCGAGCCGCCGCATTCTGCACCAGCTGCAACTCCCGATTATCAAGGGCTAGAAGCCTAGTAAGTTTATTTATCTGTTTTAAGGAAAAATTGAAGCTGAGATTCAGGACTAGAAAAGCTGTGACTTGGAGTAAAATTACAAGAGCTAACAATTCTGCTGTACTTGAGTACTTAAGAATATGGTGTACTGTCCCTTTAATAAGCTTGGTAGCCCTGCATTTTTTGCAACAGAGTTCTACTTCCTATTTCCTGTTTTTTGCCAGAACAAAAATAGCCACCAAGATGTCTGTGTTGTAACCAGCTCTCCCTCAATCTCCTCTCTACAAAACCATAAATACAGAATTGGCAACAAAAGATTTCCATTCCCATGCCTAGAGCCCTGGAAGTTTCATAAGCAGCACAAGTAAGATAGCCAAAGGGTTTCTCGGTGACTGGCTGTTGTTTGGCTGTGAGGCAGCTGTAGTAAAAAGCTTGAGAGAGAAGAAGAGGATCTGTAGCCACACAGGGGCACAAACTATTTACAGCAGGGGCAAATTTCAGAAAGTGAAACTGCAAGGATAGCCATTTTGCTGAGGGACAAAGACTGTCCGCAACTTGTACTGAGAGCCTGCAGTCGGCAGAGGGAGCTGATTTTACAAGCAGCTAAAGGAAGGGTAATTCACCTAAGCAGAAAACTGCAAGTGTATAAGAATATTATCCCCCATATGTTCTCACACAGGTTGTCAGGTGTGTGAGGCCCAGGGTACAAGCAATTAAGCCTTGTGCAGTACATAGTGCTAAATCAAGATATTGTCAATTTCTGAATCAACGGGAAATTCCATCTTGTCAGGGACATTGATAAATATTTGGTAGAATTTTCAAGTCCAGGACACATTTTGTGTTTCTGTTTCTTTCAGGATTGCAGGTGGTGATTGTTCGCTATTTTTCACAGCTATGGCTATTGTTCAGAACTTTTTGCCATTTGACATGACTTTTTAGTACTCTCCATGATTTCTTTTCATGCTGTGGTGCCATTGGTTTCCTGGCTCCCAGACCCATGCCTTTTTCACCTCAAACTCCTCTTCATCCAATTGGGGGTGGGAAGGAGGCAGCACTGCATCTCCTTACCTATCTGGTCTGTCTTTACTGTTCCTACCTCCTTCTCCCGCTATTGAGCTGGACATACTGGTACATGCTGAGAGTACCTACTGAAGGGCATTTATGAACAGGAACAAAACAACAAGGCAAAAACCTGGCAAGTTTCCATATCATGGGGTTGGGGAGGCAGCGAATCAGCTGCTTTAGACAAAAACAGCATTCACTGCAAATCGTCGTTTGTATAGGAGTCAAAGTCCAGACATGCAAGGGTCCTGAAGGTCAATCCAGAAAGAGCATCTAACCAGTGTGCAGCCAGGGGCATCAGGGTGAAGAAACCAGACAAAGTCCAAGGTGATTGGTTCAGGAGGAACAGGAACAAGGAGAGTTGGTTAGGCTGGCTGTAGAAGTAAGGCACGGGCAACAGTAGGCCTGTAGCCATTGGGATGCTCAGGCCAAAACCTCAGAGATGACCCATGAAGGGCAATGAAAGGGATTTCTCAGTCTGTGCAACCAGAAATAGCTTGGGGTGATTTCTGACAGACAGCCAAAAGTTCCACCATTTGACCAGCATAAAGCTGTCCTTGTTTCCGAACCTCTGGGAGAAAGAGTAAGTTACTCGGAGTAGTAGAGAGTAGGGAGGTGCCACACTTCTCGCTACCATTCCACTTGCTCTTCCAGTTGCTCCGTAAACAAAAAAATACACTTAATTTTGCACCAATGCAAAGCTCTAATAGTGTTGAAACAATGAATCGCTTCAAATACCTGTCCAAATATCCAAATAATATCCACAACCAAAATGGATATTGGTGTATCTGCTTTTTTGATGGTGCATTTATTTAGTAGTTTGGCTATTCAGTTACCTCATTTTCACTACAATTGCATAGCCAAACTGAAATATCAAAAAGAGAAATCCAAGATAGAGGGAACCAGCAAGCAGTTATTATTCACTTCAGTTGATACAGTTCAAAATGGGTGAATTCGATGAAGAAGAGATTAGTTTTAGCTCTAGGCTGTAGTTTTCAATGTACTTAATCAATGGGAGGAGTCTCATTCAAATCAATGGGAGGAGTCCCATTCAAATCAATTGACGACGGCCTCAATAATGTTAATCACAACGCTGTTTTTGGTGCAAATCTGTTATTTCAGAATGAAAGTCTCCTATTTTAATGTAGTTTAAGGGCCTTTTTAGACAAGCTCCATTTCTCATGGATTGCAGAATTCAGGAGAAACAATATTGGGGGAGGGGAGGAGTTAGACTCCCCCATTCCAGAAGTCAGCCTGCACTATGAAACCAGTGCACTTGCGTATGGATGGAAATCCACATTTATGAAACCTCGATATTGGGGTTTCATAAATATGGATCTCTGTACATGTGCAAGTGTGCTGTTTTCAGTGGGTGCTGTTTGACTTCTGGAATTGGGGTGTGTGTGTGTGTGTCTAAATACACACATACAGAGCGACTTGTTTCTCCCAGATTCTGCAATCCGTGAGAAACTGCATTCTTCTAAAAACGCCCTAAGTTGTTTTTTTTTTTTTAAAACAGAGCTAAACAACTTTTAAATATGGTGCATGTATTCCAAAATATATGTCAGTGCGTAAATGTGCACCAGAAATACCACAAGTGTAAATTACAAGTAGAAACCTCCTTTCCACTAGCTAAATCATGGCGAACTCACAGATGATTTCATTGATGTAACTCAGAGAACTTGTCTCTGGACACTTTTTTTTAGTGCTCCTTGTAAGTAAAGGGCACCCCAGATGTTCTATCTTTTATAGTTATCCTGAGTTGGTCATCCTCATAAAACCAATGAATAGATTTAGTCTTCTTGAAAACTCCCAGCTACTGTTTGATTTAAATTTTCTTTTCATGATGATTTATTGTACTAGTTGCCAAAGGCTTCCTCAGGGTCTAGTGGTGTAAAGTCATAGAGGAAGACACCATCCTCGCCACAAAGAGCTTGAAATTTAATTAGCTTATAACCAAGGGCAGGAAGGAAGGGGAGATTTCAGAATGCATGAATTGTGAACAAACTCAAAAATATCATAATTTGAAGCTCACTCCAGGGTAAAGGATCCACGCTTGGACAAATACATGACTACTTCCTTTACCACAGGGTTTAAGAGAAGTTTAAACTGTGTGTATTACTCTTTTCTCTGGAGAGAAACTTACCTTAGAGAGGAATGAGCAATTTGGAAGCAAGCAGACAGGAAAAGGTACAGGGAGTTTTGAGTGGGATTTCTGGAAGAGAGGTGGGAGAGAAGGAACAGAAAGAAGGAAATGAGTGAGTGACAGCAACTGGGGGTGAGTTAAAACTGGTCTTCTGCCAGGTACTAAACTGAAGAAAAAAATCAGCATCATGTCCTCAAGGGATTTACTGTATTTGCTTAGTGTATTACACCATGGAAATAGGAGCTGTTACCCAGCTATATACCCAGATGCTGATGGGAGTTTTGCCACTGGCTCCAGGGGGAGCTGAGTCAGAAATTATGAGCATTTGACTAGTAAAGAAACCTCTGCTTTCCAAAAAGAGACACATTGTTGCCTAATGAATAAGTTATTTGACTTTACAGCTGAGAAACTAGGCTTCAGTTTCCCTCTTGGCCTCACTAGGCAGCCTTGACTAAGGAACTATCTCTTTCAGTTTCAGTTCCCCATCTGTAAAATTGGCATAATAATGTTCTAACTCACAGCATTGTAGTGAAGATGAACTAAATAATGATTGTCAAGCATTTCGAACTGTGCTATATAAATGATAAAATAATATTAATAGAAAGCCTGATTTATTTGCTGTACTTTTGGTGCTATTTTTATGTGTATGATTGAACGTTTGATAATATTTTTTTAACTAGTTATTTTATAATGGAACCGTAAAGTTATGAACCTGGTTTTTACTTTCTGTCTTTCTATTCCTTGTTTTACTCTGGAATATAGCATGTATGTTAAAAATAATTTCAGGCTTGCGAATACCTTTGGTAAAGCTAAATAAATAATATCTATCTATCTATCTATCTATCTATCTATCTATCTATCTATCTATCTATCTATCTATCTATCTATCTATCTATCTATCAAAAGAGCATTACTAAAGGATCCATTGAAATGGCTTCACACACTTAAATAAGAAGTTCCCAAACCTCACAACTGCAAGTAGGGTTGCAGCATCTGTGGGTGGAGACTTAACTGTCAGTGACCTCTGATATACTTTGGGTGATTTCAGGCATTACGGCCGGCAAGATTGCTGTGGGGTGGTTCGGACCATGGGCGGGGGTGAAGGGGTGCGCCAACAGACGTTCGCAACCATGGCCCAGAGTCAATACTGCTGGCTGTAACATCTGTTGGGCAACCCCCCCTCCCGGAGGCGGCGGGGCCGTGCGATGCAGCGTGCGGCTGCACAGCCATGCCCCCTGCGCTCCCCGGCCACCCACTCTCCCCGAGACAGGCAGCCTCAGCGGCCTATGTGGCCGCTGCCGCCGCCTGCCACCAAGACTCCGGAACATGGTGATGGTAAGGTAGCAAACATTACTTTTCCTTCACGGCATTCCGGATTCCCCCTAACCATGCTTTGTTCGCCGCCATGATGCGGGAGAACAAAGCGTGTTTAGGTTCACCACGGGGGGTGGGTGACTGAGATGAACATCTGGATGTTCGCAAACAGACGTTCACCTCCGTTTACAACACACACACACCGCGGTTGACTGAGGTTGACTGAGATGATTCCAGACAGCGTAACGTCTGAAATCATGCTTTGTATGGGTGTTTTCAGACGTTACGGAGCCGCTTGGCCCCGTACCGAAAACAACCCTTTCATTCCCCGCCGGGGTCACTCCGTCACGCCATATCAGACGTGCCGGGGGGATCCAGGCGGGGAATCTGGGAGGGGGCGGGGCTGCGCAGCACAACGTGCGGCCGCACGGCCCTGCCCCCTCCACGCACCCCGCCGCCCACCCTCCAGGGAGACGGGCGGGCGGCGGGGCCACTGCGGCCACCGCGTCGGGCCGGATGTGCCGTGGCAACCGGCCAGATGTTACTTTGTTTTGGTCCCCGCTGGGGATCTTTTTGACCACGCTTCCCGGGACATTCCCCCGGCTAGCCCGGGAAGCGTGGTTCAAATTGACCCCATGCGGGTATTGACTGTGGCGAACATCTGGCGGCCGCCAAACAGACGTTCGAGGCACAGTGACCACAGGTGGGTATTCACCGTGGTTCACTGTGATCTCGTAACGTCTGAAAAT
>QEPC01003954.1:1089997-1125568 GCA_003113815.1 Sphenodon punctatus
CCCCCCCCCTTTTTGTCTTTTAGATTGTAAGCCACAGGCAGGGACCACGTCTAATTCTATGTTCTGTACAGCACCAGGCCACATGACTGGCGCTATATAAATGTTTATAATAATAATAATAAAATGAGAAAAATAACCAAAACGGAATACTGAAATGAACCAGAAATGAATATTTGTTTCAGCAGATGAAAATGAAGACAAATAGCTTTTGTATTCTTTTTATCAGAGACTAAACAAATTGTCAGAATTCATTGTTTTTAAAAAAAATTATTTTCACAAATTATTAATATCAGCCCTAATACTGACACTAGGGCATACTTGCTATGTTACTTACAAAAGCCACGCACTAAGCAGCAAGAAAGAGAATACAAAATGGTACCCTGCCCAAAAAAGAAATGGTCCTCATTGTGCTAGGGCCTTCATGTAGATCTACTGAGTTTGATAGAACAAAACTGAACTCTGGTGGTAGAGCATCTGTTTATTCTTATCATGTATGTACGTATGTATGTATGTATGTATTTAAATTTATATGCCACCCTTCCCACAGTGGCTCAGGGCAGCTTATAATCCATTTAAAAAACCACAACGATAAAACAATAATAAAATTCCTAAAAGAACACCAACTCCCCAACAAACCCTCTCCTCAGCTCTACCCAAAACCTCCAACCAACCCGTTTATCCCCACCCGCCAAATGCTTTGTCAAATAATAAAGTATCAGTAATGACAAGTATATACTTCATTGTACTTTGTAACTTATTTCACACTATGGGCCATGAATTTTTTGGTTTGCCTTATATTTCTTTTCTCCATTTTGGTATCTAAAAAGTTTATAAAGAGTACAGTCGAGTGGGAGCTATCAGCTATTGAATGAGTAATATTTTTCATAAACTACTTATGCAATTGCTAATGAAAATTACCATAAAATGTTTGAACAAATTAAAGCAATTAACACAAAACATATAAATGATAATTTTAAGTCATTACTAAGAACGTTTTCAGACAAGACACTCTCCACCCACTCCCCACCCATTATACAGGTTGCAGGGATACAGTGTTGCCCTGTGGGTGGCCTGTAACATGGATAGTGGGTGGGAGATGAGTGAGGAGTGGGTGGAGAGTGTCTTGTCTGAAAACGCCCTGAGTGATACAGGGTGGCTAGTCAGTCTGAGTAACTAATACAGAATTTTCATATGGAATTTTGTTTTGACATTACAATGAGATAATTTCTACTTTGGGTCAGAGTTATGGTTGTGTTTTGATAAAACTAAAATGTAAAGAGTCATACTGAAAGCCTATGAAAGCTAATAAATGTTTTCCCATTAACTCTGATGGGCCTTGAATGAAACCCAGAATGAATAGAAAACAATGGCCTCATGTTCCCCTGTAATTATTCATGGCGGAGCAGCCTTCACTTTTATACTAATGGCAGGAGGCTAACTGTAATTTCAGCTCAAAAGTATCAGTTTCCAGATGCAGTTTACTCCTTCATGGGAATTATGGGGACTAAGATATAGTAATGCAGCACTTAAATAGTATGATTTTCATTACTGATACATGGTAAATATCAATATTCTATATTTCGTAAAGTCATCTGTGATCTAGATAGCAGTAGCTTTTCACCTTTTGGAGACCTGTGATAAAATCTGCTTTAAAGTAAGCTTTATGGTTTCAATCAGGGGCCATTTCTCTGATTTCCATAATATAAAGCATTCCTGTGTTAATTCCACTTGGGAACGGTATAAAACTGTAGAATACAAAGAGAGCTGGATTGAGGAGTATTAGTAAATATATTGCCTCACTTAAACAGCACCTGACCTCATTGGACTTGAAAATATTCCTGTTCAAGTCAATGGCAAACTCCTGTTGAAGGACTTTCTCTGCCTCGTAGTAATTGGTCGTAGAGACAAAGTAGTGTAGAGATATCTTCTATTGGACCAACTTAGGTTGGTGGAGGTTTGCAAGCTTTCGGACCTCACAGGCTCCTTTGTCAGGCAAGTCAGAAGTCCAAGCTGTACACTGAGTGTTTACACAGATGCCCCCACCCATCCCCACCCAGGGAAATGCTCCCCACCCACCGGCCAACACCCATCTCCACCCAGAGGAACTGGGTGGAGGTATCATGTGTGCATGGGGCCCATGGTGATTGGCTGCAGTGGTGCCCTGCAACATGTATAATAAAATGTAACACCCATTTTATGGGTTTTAGAGCGTCTGTGTAAAAAGGGCCAAAGAAACATAGATGACATCTTCATCATATGGACTGAAGGGATAGACTCCTTATTGGCATTCCACCAAAACCTCAATAATCAACACCCCTCAATCAAACTAACACTGGGTGTTTTCAGACGTTACGAGATCACGGTGAACCACACTGAACCACGCTCAACCCCCCCGCGGGGCCAAAGGGCCCGGAACGTCTGAACGGCGTGCGCCAGATGTTCATCACGCTCAATACCCACATGGGGTCAGTTTGAACCACGCTTCCCGGGCTAGCCGGGGGAAGGTCTCGGGAAGCGTGGTCAAACCAACCCCCACAGGGAACCAAGCAAAAGTAACGTCTGGACGCCAATCCCCCAGCGGAACCAAAAAAATGGAGCCCCGGCCGGGGACGAGGCACGCAGCGTCGCTGCCAGGCAACCAGCACCAACACAAACACCGGAGGGAGATTTAAAGCGAGAGCAGCAGCAAGCAAGCGTGGCGGGATGGAGCGAGGAGGGAAGCGGAAGAGAGCGGAGGCACGAACAGCGACAGCGGCGGGACAGGAGGCGGAGGACGTGCAGCCAGGCCCAGCGATGCAGGCGGAGGGGGCACAGGTGCAGGAAGGGGGCACACGGGAGCACCCGACCAGGGAGGCGCCCCGGGAACACCAACCACAGCTGCAGCCGGGTCGCGCCGCCCCGGGGACAGCGGCCGGAACAGGCCCACAGGAGGCACCCAGGAAACGGGTAAGGGCACCCACTGGGAGGGGAACAGGGGGCACAGGGGAACCCCCTGTGGAGGGGGCCGGGGGGACCCCGGGCGGAAGGCAGGGGGGCAGGGGGACCCCGGGCGGAGGGCAGGGGGGCAGGGGGCCCCCGAGAGGGCCCACACCCTCACCCAGCAACCAACCACCCCCCTTCCCCCCCCCAGACACGAAAGTCGGCCCGGGCGGACGAGCCCCAGGAGGAGCCCGGCCCCCGGCCCCCGGAGGCGCACCCCCAGGAGGAGGTGGAGGAGGAGCACAGGCAGGTGCAGCAGGAGCTGCACCGGGAGGAGGAACAGCAGGGGCCCAGCCGGAGGAAGGCCTATCACAGAGGGGGACAGTGGGGCCTCCAGGAGACCCGGGACTTCATACGGATCTGGGGGACCCTCGAGTACCAGGTGGAGCTCGCAATAAACCAGCGCAACGAGCATGTCTACCGGGACATCGTGCGCGACATGGAGGCGGCGGGGCACGAGCGCACTGTCAACCAGTGTCGCTCGAAGGCCAAGGAGCTCAAGAGGGGGTACAAGGCCCTCAAGGACAATAACAGCCGCTCCGGCCACGGGGCCCGCACCGCCCCCTACTACGATGCCCTGGACCGCATCCTTCACATGAAGGGCTCCATCGTTGCCCCACGCCTGGTGGGCAGCGCTGTGGTCCAGGGCAGGGAGCGGGCCGAGGTACCCCCTCCCCTCGCCGCCCGCCCGGTAGACACGAGCTCAGGGGACCCCCACCCCCAGGAGGACCACCCGGGACCCGCAGAGGCCCCAAGGCCCCCCCCCAGCAGCAGCCCGGAGACATCCCAACGCCGGGCCGGCCAGGCGGAGTCGGAGGTCGGCACCTTCACCACCCTCAGCCAGTGGTCCCAGGGGGAGCACTCCCAGGGTGAGGCGCCGGCCTCCGAAGGCTCGGAGACGGACATAGAGGGTAAGCGGGCCCCCAGGGCAGGGGGGGGCATGACCAGGGGGCCGGTGGCAGGGGCGGGGGTGGGGGCCCTGCTGCAGGGGCCACAACCAGCCCCCTTCACCCGCTCCCCCCTCTCCCGCCCGCAGGACATGGGGAGCCCCAGGACCGGGCCAGCGAGACGGTGCAGGCCCCCGCGGAGGGCACAGGAGAGCAGGTGCCGGACCCAGGTAAGGCGGGAGGGCTGGGATGGCGGGAGGGCCCCCCGGGCGCCAGCCCAGGGGGGCCTCCGGCCTCAGTGGGGGAGGGGGGGCAGGGGGCCCCGGGACCCGACCCCGCTAGGGGACAGGGCCCTGCACTGACCCACCCGCCCATTTCCACAGGGCAGCCCCCGCGCGCGGCGCCTCCGCCGGCCGCAGCCCCAGCCCAGCGGATGCGGGAGTACCGGGCGCGGGTCCGCAGGCGCAGGGAGGAGCAAGCGGAGGACATCGTCCGCAGGGCGGAGGAACAGGGGGAGCGCATGATCGCCTCCGTGGACCGCATGGAGGCGGCCATAGAGCGGTCCATGGAGAAGGCCCTGGAGACAGACCGCCGGCTGGAGGCGGAGGTGCGCCTGGAGCGGAGGCGGGAGCGCCGGGAGCACCAGCGGCAGCAGGGGCTGCTCAGGGGCCTCCGGCAGGACATACAGGGCATGGTGCGGGAGCACAGTGCAAAGATGGACAGGTCCCACGACATTGGGACCTCCCTGCTCCTGCATGCGGGCACCATGTGTGCCTACGTGATGGCCGGCGCACCTCCGGGCGCCCTGCCCGCCCAGGTCCCCATGCCGGGCCCCTCGGCGCCCCCGGGCCCAGCCCTGCCGCCCCTGGCGCCCCCCCGGCCCCAGGGCCCTCGCATGCGCCTCCCAGTGCCCCCGGGCCTCCGGAGGGTCCAGCCCCCCCGGGGCGCGACCGGGGCACCGGGCACAGCTGCCCATCCGCCGCCCGGCCCCCTGCCGGGGCCGGGACCGGCCCAGGACACGGCAGGGGACACGGACAGTGGGGGGGAGGGGAGCTCCCAGAGCTCGGTGGGCCCAAGCGGCCGCACGAGGGGTCGGCCCAGGAAACGCGGGGGGATGGTGGGAAGGGGGGGGAGGGGGAGGGCCACATGAGGGCGGGTGGTGGACGGGGTCACGGGCACGGGGGTGGGGAGGGGGCACAGGGTGATTGTGTGAACTGTGTGGGCAATAAAGTGTTGTAAATAGACAGTTGTCCCCGGCCCGTTTGTGGGGGGGACAGGGCTGTGGGACCGCGTGTACAGGGGCATGGGCACGGAACGGGGGGTGGGGCCCCCAGGGGCGGGAAGGCCCTCACAGCGGGCCCCCCCGGGCGATGTGGGTTGCAAGGGCGTTCCGGATCCTTTTGGCATACCGGTACTCCCGGGGGTTCCCTGCGTTCACGTACAGGGGAACAGGACCGGGGGGCCGGTGGGGCTCGGGGTACTCCAGGGCCGCCCCCTCGGTCTCGCACACATTGTGCAGAACGCAGCAGGCACCGATCACCAGGGCGGAGGTGGGGACGGTGAAGTCCAGGCGGCCAGCTATACTCCTCCAGCGCTGCTTCAGGGCCCCGAAGGCACGCTCCACCACGGTCCGGCTCGCACACAGGCGGGTATTGTATACCTGCTCCGCAGGGGTGCTCGGGACAGGGTAGACCTTCATCAGCCAGCGGGTCAGGGGGTAGGCGGGGTCCCCCAGGATGCAGGGGGGCATGGGAACCCCCTCGATCCACCTCATGCCCATGTCCGCGAAGTCCCCCCGGTACATGCGGGCATAGAAGGGGGAGATGGTCATGATCCTGGCGTCGTGACTCCGGCCGGAGTTGCCCGTGTAGATGTCTATGAAGCGGGCCCGGTGGTCCACCACCCCCTGCAGGTGCAGGGAGTAGTATCCGTGCCGGTTCACATACTCCAGGGCCTCCCCCGCGGCCGGGCGCAGGATCTCGATGTGTGTGCCGTCCACGGCTCCGATGCAGTTCGGGAAGCCCCCGGCCGCGAAGCCAGCCATCACAGCGCCCTGGTCCAGGAGCTGGATGGTCCTGTCGAGGAGCACGCCCTCCACAGCCTCGCACACATCCCGCACGATGCAGGCGACCGTGCTGAGCCCCACCCCGAAGTGCTGGGACACGGAGCGGCAGGAGTCGGGCGTTGCGAGGGCCCAGACCCCTATGGCCACCCGCTGGACCATGGGGATGGGCTCCCGCATGGAGGTGTGCTGCCGCTCCAGCCAGGGCGTGAGGAGCTCCGCTAGGCGCAGCAGGGTGGCCTTGCCCATCCGGAAGTGGGACCCCCACTCGGCCTCCCCCCAGTGGGCCTGGGCCCGCTCCCACCAGGCCTGGGGCCGCTCCGTGACCCATAGGCTCCGCGCTATGGGCATAGCCAGCAGCGCTGCCCGGCGGAGGGTCTGCGTTGCCCAGCGGAACCGCCTCGCGGCCCCTCGGAGCGCAGCGGGCCGGGTGAGGCTCCGGCAGGCGGCCAGCCACGCCCCCCAGGCCCGGCGCCGAGCCCTGAGCCGGGCACGGACTCTCCTGCGGGCCTGCTGGCCCCGGAGGCGCACGCCAGCCCGCAGGGCCAGGACATAGCGCAGGCGGACGGCCAGGTGCACCCTCTCGGTCAGGAGGCACAGCTGCTCAGTGTGGTCACGGTGCCACTCAGCCGCGAGCGCGAGGAACATCCAGTTCCCACCTGCCCTATCGCGCTCCATGGTGCTGGGGCCCCGGTGGGGGCTGGGAGCGCTTATGGCGGCCCGGTGCTGGTGGCTCCGCCCGGGGGTCGGCCTCGCGGGCCTGCGCGCGCCCTGTGCCGGTGCGTTCCGGCTGCTCCCGCCCCCAGCACCCCGGGCCCCCTCCCCTCGCTGTTTGTAGCGGGATGGCCTTGAAGGTGCGATTAGGCAGACAGAGAGCTCGCTGTTGTTCTCTGCAGCTGTGCCGGGCCCGCACCCCACGCCTCGCTCTGTTGTGCTACAATGTTGCGGTGCGGGCCCGTGTTCCCTGTCCCGGGGGCCGGGCCGAGCCTCTCCCGGCCCTGGGCAGTCTGTGTGCCCTCCGGGCTCCGTGTCCCATTCCCTGTTGTGCTGGACCATGGCTGGCTGCCCATCCATGGGGCTCCCGCTGTCCGGCCCCCAAGGGGCCCCCCATATCTGGGCCTTCCGCGAGACCATGTCTCTGTGCGACCTGTGGCACACCCCTGCCGTGCAGCTGCTCCTGGCCGGGCCGGGGAGCCGTGCAGGTGCCTACGAGAGCCTGAGCTCCGGGCTCCGTTACTTTGGCCATGTGGTGAGCGCCCGTGATTGCCGGCTGCATGCGGAGGCCCTGGGGCTGGCTCGTTTCCCCGAGGGGCGCATCCCGGAGGTGCTGTGCGCCCATGTGCCCTGGAGCGCCTCGGAGACCGTGTCAGCGCTGGTGGTGTGTGGTCTGGGCGCCTACTCGGAGTGCCTGGCCGAGGGTGGCCCTGCCTTGGCCGTGAGCTACTTCTCCTGTGTTCACGGGGCCCGTGGGTACCAGCGCACCCGTGGGGCGGCGTTCCAGCGGCTTCTGGAGCTGGGGCATCTTCCGTGGCCCCCTTCTGCTGCCTGCTGTGTGCCGGAGCCCTCCGCGGTGGAGATGTCATCCCTGTTGGCGGTGTGGGCGCGTGTGGATGTGCAGCTGGCCCTCACCATGCCCGATCCCTTCGAGGCCTACTACCTGATCGCCCACTACATGTCCTTGCAGGGGTACCGCCGGGGCATGCTGCACTGGCCCCACCTGGTCCACCGGGCGGGCCACCCGGGCCCTCGGGCCAGCGGGGCCCCCGGCAGCGGCCCGTGAGCCCCGCGTCGCTGGCCTGCCCCCCCCGGCGTGGTGCCCCCGTGTGGGCTCCCGCCCCGGCCCGGGGGGGGGCCTGGTCCCCGCTGGCCGCTCCCGACCTGCGGACCCCACCTCGGTGAGCTCCCGCCCGCCTCGCTGCTTGCTGCTGCCCCTGGCCGTGGTCCTGGGCCCCCTCCATCCCCGTGACTCCGTGGGTGCTGCCTGAGCGTCGCTGGTGCTGCGGAGGAGCACCGCTGGACCCGGCTGCCCTGCCTGTGCCAGCCTTTGACTGTGGGGCCCCCTTCCTCCTCCTCCTGGCGCCCCTCCGCCGGCCTCGCTGTGCTTTGGGGGCCCCCAACGTGCCTTGCTCCGGGGGTCCGCCCCCCCCCCCCGAGACTGCCTCTGTTCCTGTGGGGGCACCTCCTTGGACTGGACTGGACTGGGGTGGTGTGGGGGTGGGGGTTGCTGCTGTCTGTGCCTTGCCCCGTGGTGGTGCCCCCCCCTCCCTGCCGGTGTTCCGGGTGGGGTGTTCCGGGCGCCCCTTCCCCCCTTCCCGGCCTTTCCCTGGTGTGTGTGTGTGTGTGTGTGTGTGTGTGTGTGTGCCCGGGCGTGTGGCCGTGCATTGTGCCCCGCTGCGGGACCGCTGTGTGAGCCGGCTGTCAGCCTGTTCTCGCTCTTCCCCCCTCCCTTCCCGTTTCCCTTGTGTGGGCGTTCCCTTGTGTGCCTTGTGGCTTCGTTTGCCCTCAGTCGGCCATGTCTGTGTCCCGCCCCTGCCCGGTGCCTTGTGGGGGTTTAGCGCCCGCCGGGGGTTCGGCTGCACGTCTGTTGTGCTGCCACGGGCCGTGATGGTGCGGCCCGGTTCCGGGCCGTGGTCCCGTTCCCGGCACGTCTGTTTGGGTCGTTTTCCAACCCCCGGGCGTGGTTGCGCTGTTCGCCCCCCCTGGTGGTTCGCTGTGGTGAACCGGCCGCCCGTAACGTCTGAAAGTACCCATCGGAACACTCCCAAGACTTCCTGGACACCACCGTTAGCATAAAAGATGGATCCCTACAGACAGCAATATACAGGAAACCCACAGACCACCATACATACCTCCTCCGATCCAGCAACCACCCAGACACACCAAGAAGTCCATCATCCATAGCCAAGCCCTCAGATATCACAGGATCTGCTCAGAAGAGAAAACCTATCCACACTCAGAAGAGCTCACCTATCCACACTAAAGACCACTTTCACCAAGCAAGGACACTCAAGCAGAGAAGTGGATCGCATAATAGAATGGACCATCCAAATACCCCATAACAGCCTACTACAATGCAAGAAGAAGGAACCCTCCAACCGCACTCCTCTAGTCCTCACCTACCACCCCAAACTAGAACCCATACGTGACATCATAAAACAACTTCAACCCATACATGATGAAGACCCCACCCTAAAAGACACTTTCCCTGAACCCCCTCTTCTGGCCTTCAAACAACCCCCAAACCTCACCCAACTTATCATCCGCAGCAAACCACCCAACACCGAGCACAGCCCCACTTCCACAGGAACAAAACAGTGCCGGGATAAAAGATGCAAGACCTACGCACATATCTCTGCTGCTAACAACATCCCTACACCCTGTGGTAAACCACGCCAAATACAAGGAAGTTACAACTGCAAGACCAACGACCTGGTCTACCTCATCCAGTGCACCAAATGCCCCCACGGGAACTACGTATAAGAAACCCACCAACCCCTACACAAACACATGAATTCCCACAGGAAGATGATTATGGACGAAAACACAGACTCTACTGTTGGCATCCACTTCTCCCAGGATGACCACTCCATCTCTGATCTCTCCATCCTAGTCCTGAAAGGCAGCCTCCACAACACTTCCAAAAGGCGTGCCTGGGAACAAAAATTCATCAGCCTGCTGGATACAAGAAACAATGGACTTAACCAGGACATTGGCTCCACAAGCCACTACAGAAATTTACAAGCTTAAACCTGTCCATTTACAGCCCACCACTTATACTATCACAGGCACCTTTAACCCCCCCCACTCCCCATTCCAGGCACCCTCTCAATTACTCACCCACCCCTGCTAACTGGATTTGCCCCACCCCACATCCTCTACACTATCATCTCACAATTACAGGCACCTTACTCCCTTCCACTCCCCTTTCCAAGCACCTTCTCAATGATTTGCCCCATTATATCACACCTACTCCCTTACAAATGCATACTTCTTCCCCCACCGCTCTCTGTCCTTACCGTCCCAGGATCCTGTGAGGTCAGAAAGCTTGCAAACCTCCACCAACCTAAGTTGGTCCAATAAAAGATATCTCTACACTACTTTGTCTCTATGACCTATTTTTGGGACCAACATGGCAAACACACGCTCTCTGGTAGTAATTGGACTATCAGAAAGGCTTCATGGCAGTGGTTGAAATAAGGCCGCAGAACACGTTTGTACACACACACACACACACACATGCACACACAAAAGACATATACTAGTTAACAGTTCTAGTTACCTGGTGTTCAAAAGGTGTTTGAGCCATGTTTTAGCACAGGACCACATAAAGCAATTTCGGTTGCTCAGAAAGAACAACAGACTGAAAGATATTTTAACTTGGGTACAGCAGGTATAGCATTCCATTCCTGTTCCTCAAAACACTCCACAAGAACTGGATTTCAAACACCATAAAACATATAGGATATTTTAATCTTGGGAGAGATGATAAAGGAGCATCTGACACATTCCATGCAATGCAATACCCCAGAAGCTAGGAAGCACACCTGGGTGGCATCTTCAGCTTTGACCTTGAACTTGTCCTTGACAAATCAGGGTCTTGCCTATTTGGGCCATGACTCTGTCTCAGTCATCCATATTGGGCCTGGCCACATGGCTGTCATCAAAGATTTAGTTTTTTCTGACAAATGGAGACTATCATACAACAGTAGCCCTTCTCATCTCCCCGCAGTTCCTTCTCACAAAACGACTCCTTACTCATCTCTCACACAGTCACTAATAAATCTTGCTCAGAAACCACCCAAAGGTGACAGCTGCTTGTCAGCTCTAAGAAACACCAGGTGGTACCCGTGCATAGCACTACTTAGAGCTAAGCAAAGGATTATTTAACACAAGTAAACAATTGATTCGGCAATCCTGGAAGTCCAGAGAGCCCCCTTAAGTCTCCCAGCAAAGCCAACCACTCAGTCCAATTTCATGTCAAACACAACACCTTCATACTTGTCCCCATAAAGCCCTTTATACAGGGGATGATCTCCTGTTTAAAATTGTTTAAATGTCTCACTCCATTAAAATAGCCTGCGTAGTAGTCAACTTCATCTCCCCTCCTTAAAACTCCTGTTCCTAAACAAACACTACAAAACAGTGCTGTGCTTTGACTGCTGCTGCTGCTAATTATACAATTCATACCAGTATAATTGTTTCCCCATATTTATTTCCTGCCCAGAAGCTTCTTATTGGTTTCATGAATCCATTTCAGTCAGGTTTTCATCTGGGGTATAGCATGGAGACCGCACTTGTGACCTTGGCCGATGGCAATCTCCAGGTGAAGATCAATCTTGTCTGTACAACAAAAGCCTGCTCTCTTGCAGGTACCACCTGCCAATTTTGTCCATAGGACAAGGGCCAGCAGAGGTATTTTTGATTGCTGCTGCCCCAGTATTATGGAAATCCCTTCCCCTGGAAGTCCCTCAGAGCCTGAGCATATTCCAGAGACAATGTAAAACCTTTCTCTTTGGAAAAGCATTTGGCAGGTGGGGATAGGGGCTGGAGTGTGTGGGTTTTGGAGTGAGGGTGGGTTTTTTAAGGGATCTTACTTCTTTTGTTTCTTGCTGTAAGATACTCTGACCCTTTGGGGAAGGGTGGAGTAGATATTTAAATAAATAAATAAATTTATGCGCTGTATCCACCTGTTCTCATGTATGTAGATTGCAGACTTTGGAGGGAGATTCCATTCTTTTCATTATATGCATTTGCAGTGTCTTAACACTTTTTAGTGAGACCTCACATCTTTGTGAATGCTACATTCCTTGTTTCTCCCTCTGTTCCCCTTCCTTCGTCTCCCCCTGCCCCGCTCCGTCTCTCAGATTATAAGTCCTAGGGAAGGGACCGTGTCTTTTCCATTACTTTGTAAAGTGCCAGGTACATTGCTGGTGCTATATAAATGCTTGATGATAATAATAATAATTAATAATAAATAGTCATTCTCAATGTTTGTAAAAGAAATGTACTAAATTACTGCAGTACCTTTAATATTTAATCCCCACCGTATCTTCTCAACATTGCTTCCCTTCTGAAGCCTGCTGTCCTACCCCCATCCCTCCTTCCTCTCTCTCTGCGCAGGATCTTCTCTCCTCTCCTTTTTCAACAAGATTGATAAACTCTGTGTTGCTTTTCTTCTCAACACTCTCCCTCCTCCATTTCCTTTCCTGTTATTCTCCCTCCTGCCTCTCTTCTTTGTTCCTTCTCCCTAGCTTCCCTTGATGAGGTCACTTCACTCCTCTCTTCATACAACCCCTCAGCCTGCCCATCCCCTCTCACCTCCTAACAGCGTTTACCCGCACCACTGCACACCAATCTCTCTCTCTATACTGGATCATTTCCATTGGCTTTCAAATATGCCACTGTCTCCCCTATCCTTAAGAATGTCACTCTTGACTCCTCCAACCCTTCCAGCTATTGCCCCATTTCACTCCAATCCTTTGCTTCCAAGCTCCTGGAATGGGCTGTCTACATGTGCTGTCTTGATTTCTTCTCTTCAAATTCCTCTTTTGATCCCCCTTCAGTCAGGCTTCTGCCCTCACCACTCAGCTGAGTCTTCCCTCACCAAAATCACCAATGACCTTCTCTTAGCTAAGTCTAAGGGCGTCTGTTCTTGTCCTCCTCAATTTCTTGTCCACCTTTGACATTGTTAACCATGGCCGCCTCCTGAATTCACTACACTCCCTTGGTTTCTGGGACTCTGTTCTCAACTGGTTCTCTTCATATCTCTCAAACCACTCCTTCAACATTTCTGTTGCTGGTACCACCTTTACATCTCTTCCTTTCTCTGTGGGAGTTCCCCAAGGCTCTGTCCTGAGCCTGCTTCTCTTTTCCCTTTGCACTCTTTCTCTGGGTAAACTCAGTAATCTCATGGCTTCCAGTATTACCTGTATGCAGATGACACGCAACTTTGTCTCTCTACTCCTGTGCTCTCCCCCCTCCATCCAATCTCATATCGCTGGCTGTCTCTCTCTAACATCTTTGCTTGGATATTTCACCATCAACTCAAACTTAATATGGCCAAGACTCAACTCCTCATCTCCCCCCCCAAAAGTCCCCTCCTAATTCCCCCAATTTCCATTGAAGATGTCACCATCCAGCCTGTCCCTCAGACATGTAGCCTGGGATTAATCTTTGAATCCTCCCTCTCCTTTGTGCCTCTGATCTACGCTGTTGCTAAATCCTGTCACTTCACTCTGTATAATATTGCCTTACTGTTTCCACCATGCATGTCATTTTTGTTATTACAATAACGATAATGAAAATTGTCATTTTCATTATCGTTATTGCAATAACGAAAAAGACAAATAATAATAATGAAAATAGAAACAAAAATGACATTTTGTTTTTGAAATAAAGGGAAAAAACTGAATATAACATTTTTGTTTCTTATTAAATGTTGATGAAACTTGGAGAGATTGTACCCCCAATAGGAGGCACTATGTGTACCAATTTTTGAAATGGTTAGATAAAGGGAACCAATTTTAGAAGCAATTGAAAGTTGTGAGTTTAAGAAAAGCTCCATACACGTTCATGGCTACAACTTCATTATCTTCCACTCAATTTGCATGAAACCTGTGAATATTATGTCCCTCCATTAGCTTAAAATTTCTACCAATTTTCAGAAAGATTGGGTAAAGGGTCCTGATAGTATAAGACATTAACTTGAAAATACATTTCCAGTTATAACATTTGAATATTCCATCCCGTTTACAAGGTATTTGCAAAGAATGTATCACATCCCTTTCCTGTCATCTCTGCCAAACTACAGGACAATTTGATAAAGGAACCCAATTTTATAAGCAATTGATGTTGTCCCTGTGAAGACCATGATTCAGATAAATAGCAGCACATGCAGTGCCAGTCAGAGGCAGGCACCCTGCACGGCATGGAGAGAGAGACTGTAGTAGGGAGGATGTGGAGCAACCCAAAAGACTGACAGACACATTCACTGGCCAATTACTGCATGCTTCCAGGTTTACAGGACCAATCAGTAGTGGCTTTGAGGAGGACATAGGGGGTGGCCCTGTGGCGGGTGTAAGGGACATAACTGGGACTTTGGGGATAGCATCCCAGCAATCAGGAGACATAGTTTACACATCCATGCTGGCCAATTATCATCACAATCACATCCTGCAGCACTGTGACAGAGGACATAAGAGAGTCTCTGTTAGCTCTTTCCTAAACAGATGCTTCTCACTTCCCAGTAACAAGTGGGGAAGAGATGTTGGGATGGCCACAGCACAGAATGAGGATATTTGGTTGACCTTTCTGCTGGCCAATTGGCATCACAACCCGATCTTATACCACAGTGACACGTAAGAGAATCCCAGGCATAGGCTCTGTCTCTGCATATGCTGTGCAGGCATATAAAATTGGTACACTTTATCACATCTTTCTGATAGTTGGCAGCAATGATCATGAAGTATAATATACAGCTGTGCCAAATTTCATGTACAGTGGTTGGAGTACAAAGATGTTATAGTCATACATACATGTATATGTTAATTGATTATAACACCAAGACCATTTATCCAATCTTTCTGAAAGGTGGCAGAGATAGTAGATATGGAAGGGGTATAAACATGCCAAGTTTCATCTACATTAAATGTGAGGCAAAGAAGTTACAGCTAAGAACGTATATAAAGATCTTTGCAAAATAAAATAATTCAACTGCTTCTAAAATTGTATTCCTTAATTAAATCTTTTTGGAATTTAGTACACATAATTCCATCCATTGGAGGTATATTAACCCCAGGTTTCAGCCAAATATAGTGAACAACAAAGAAGTTACAGCTAAAAATGTGTTTTCTATTGAAACCAATGGAAAACGAAAACAAAAGCAAAAATGAAAACGACAATTTGATATTAATGGAAATGAATATGACAGATTTAAATAACAAAAATGAAAAATGAAAATGACATGGGCCCCTGGTGCACATCTCTAACAAAAACCCAGTCCACACGCTAGTCATCTCTCGCCTTGACTACTGCAGCTTCCTCCTTACTGGTCTCCTCTGCTCTGACCTCGCACCCATAATCTCCATTCAATGCTCTGCTGTCAGAGTTATCCACCTTTCCCGTCACTTTGACCACGTTCAACCCCTTCTCTCTGCCCTGCACTGGCTCTTTCTACATGAACACATTCAGCACAAACTCCTGGCCTTCATCTCCAAGGCTTTTCATGGCTTTGCTTCCCCATATCTCTCCGTTCTTGTATCTCACCTCAGCCTTACCCAAGAGCTTTGCTCCTCCTCTGCCCCACCCTCACCTGCTTGTAACTCCTTTATTCTGCTAAACATCTTCATCCCTTCTCTCTTGCTGCCTCCCATGCCTGGAACTCCCTCCCTGGATACATTCATTCTGCTCCCTCCCTCCCAATTTTTGAATCCCTCTTGAAAACCTCTTCCATCAGGCTTTCCCTGGCTCGTCATGAGTGAAATTGAGCCCTCACTCACAATTTCTTCCCTGCAACTCAGGCTGCTTTCACACATTACAAAATGTGCTATTATAATAACTTGAGATAATCATAATACCATGGTTTTTGCAATGTGTGAATTCACTATTCCCTTCTTATGCGGTGGGCAACTTTCAACAGGGGTCATTGTAAAGGGCCTTTCACACAGAGGGCCAGCGTTGCTGGACATCCTGAAGCATGACCAGAACATAGTATGAAATACAAGAGAGGGTGGAGCCTTCTCCCCAACCTCCATCTTCCCCTAAATGGCACCCACGCACACAGAAAATTTGTTGGCAGAATTACAAGGGGGAAGATGTACTATCTTCTGTGTCTGCTGAAAGCTCAGAGAAGTATATTTGCCCAATGCCCCTGAACAAAGTGAAGTATTTAGAAGAGCCTGTCATTGTTCTGTACATGAAGCATGGCCACATCATCATAAGTTTCCCTTTTTTCAGTTCAATATCAGAAATACTCAAGACTAGACACAATCCAGTAACAGAAATGCTCAAGATTACAGTTTCCCTTTCAAGTTGTTGAAATAACTGGAAATACACCTAACCTTGACAGATAGTGCCATTTCCAAATGTTCTAAATAACTTGGGAGTAGAGACATTTTGATTTGTCAGTATGTAACAATTTGGCTTCTGGAATTAGGATATACATGTAATCTAGCTATATGTGACCTCTAGCTATATTTCTAGTTCTGTGATTTATTAACAGACAGCTATGGTTTGTGTGAAATATTCCAGATCAGACATTGTTTTACTTAGTTGCCATAAAACTGTCTTTTAACTAGCCAGAGTTCATGGTTCCCACTAAATATTCTGTCACTGTTACACAGAAAGAATGCATGCATTTACATCTCTAGACTTTATTTTTAACATCATATTCTGCATGGGATGAGCACGGTGTACACAAATAATTTTATGGTAGTACTTATGGATATTCTGTGAGCTGCTCCGATCTGCTGGAGGCAGGAGGGATGGGATAGAAACAAATTACTAATAATATTAGTATTAATAAATGATTAATAATAATTCATTCATATACATATGGTTCTTGAAATTTCTATTTTAAGCCAATGTTCAATGAAGTGCAATTTTTGTTGTACAGTATGCCCATAAATCATACTGTACAGCAGATCTGATGAGAGAATGATATAGCCAGCACAAAGAAAATGAAAGGCTCATTGAATTGGATTTGATCAAGATCTTTTTAAAAAAATTATTATTATTTTATTCTTTTTCAGAAAGAAAAAAAAACCAGAACACAAAAAGGTGGTACAACAATAAATAAGTCCCTCTAACCGTTTCGATCCAAAATACAATTCCAGTTCCGCACAGCATAATCCATAAATTTCCCCCAACGAATCATAATCACTTCTCCAAAGAACCTCCCCTCCCTTCTTCTAACAATATCAGTTAAATTAATCATACTATATAAGTCCCATACAGCATATTTCCAGTCCTCAATCTTTAATTGACTCATACTCTTCCAATTTTTTGCGATCACTAATTTTGCAGCTGTCAACAAATTTACTATCATTTCTTCATCTTGCTTAAGTATTTTACCATCCATCATACACAACAATACCAACTGCGGCTCCCATAGCACCTTATACCCACATGTCTCCTCACATATTGATCAAGATCTTTTTTTTTTAAGTGTTATTAAAAGATATGTCTTCAGAGAGAATAGGATATTGACAGACAGTGAAGTCTAGAGTTCACAATAATGGGAGACAAGAACTCTGTGATCCTGGCTCTGCCACTGATTGTTTGGCTTTGGATAGAGTACTTTTCTGTTCTATTCTACACAGGTTGGTACTTTCTTCTCTGATGATCATTACAATAGCATCTAAGCGTCTAACTTTTGTCTCGTACTGTTCAGTCTCTCTTGCATCCTCGGAGAGACTTATGTGTGAGTATTATGGGTAGTATTACTTGATGGATTTGGAGGAATTTGGGACCCTGGAGCAGGGCTGTTTGCATACTTTTAAGAGTCTAATCCAATGACCGCAAGACCCTGGAAGCTGTATAACGAGCCCCAGATGATCCCCGGATTGCAGTTATGTGTGAGTGAGGCAATCCGAGTTCCAGCCCCGTTTTAAACTCAGATCTGATTCTTAGATCTAATCATCAGATCCAAGTTTAAAATGGGGCTGGAACACAGATTGCCTCACTCACAGGCAACAGCAATCCGGGGCTCATTTTATACAGTTTGCAGGGCCCCGTGGCCATCAGATTCTAGCAGCGTTACTGTGAGTTCACTGTCTGTATTAGCAAAGGCAATTTCTAAAAAATGCAACATGCACTTAGAACTGAAAGTGGGGAAGCTTTGAATGAGTTGGCCTGTTTCCAGTCTCTTGGGTTGACTGCTATAAAGGTTCTCTCTTGTACACAGACAAGCTTTGTCCTTGATATAGGCAGTTCCATTGCTTCAGAGGAGCAAATTTATTGTCCAGAGTCCTCCTAAAGCTTTAGACAATCATAAGTTTGCAGTCTGCCCTTGGTTTCCTTTTCTGTTAGTTTGCTTAGGAAGTATGAATTTGCTACTGGCAGATATTTGGCTAAATCTGTTGTATCCAGGTGAGTTTTTTCAGGGTTGATCAAATGAGCATGTGTTTTTCACGTAGGAAGGGAAGATTGTTTCCCTTAACGGGGTTGGCTGTCTGTCATAAGAAACACCTGTTGCTTTCACCAGTTTCACAGGTCTTGGAAAGGATTTCTTCAGGGTGTCCAGAATTTCTTGTGGAGAGAATGAACTGAACTGAAGTCAGAGTTGAGGTGTAAGTTTTCATTTGAGGAGAATCAGATTCTCAAAGTTTGTGAGACTTCTCATATATGTGTCATCTTCTTTTTAGCAAAGCTAGATGAGAGTTCTTCTCTTGATTCTTCTCTTAAGTTTAATAATCTAATTTAATAATGAATTTAATTTCAAGATTAAAGAAGCTTATTGCCACTGCATTCAGCAGAGCTGGGATTTTATTCACTGTCAGCAGGTTTCTAAAAAAAAATTAGATTACAAATCAATCAACATGTTATACCAGCATAATATTTTTAAAATTCAAGTCTTTTCATGCCAAGTCAATATACATCCTCAATTTTACAAATCATATGCATCGTTTTGACATTGTTTTGATGGTATTTTTAAGATGTTCTGAGAACGAACTCCTAATATATTTCCTTTACTCCTTTTTGTGCCACTATGGGACAGAGGCTTTGTTTGTTATAAAGAGTACCTTAACTCCTGATTAGTCCCATGGGAATCAGTAGGTCTAGTCAGAAACAAGGTACAAATGCCACAAGGAAGGATGTCACAGAATTTAGTCCCGTGTAAACAGACCTGTTCCCCTATTACTGCAAAACTTCTTGAAACTACTTCAGCAAAAGGATATTGCTTTAAAAATATTATTTTAAAGCTAGCAAAAACCTAAACTCGCTAGTTATGCTTTGTTCACTGAAATCTATCCATAATTATCATCCTGCAGCAGTTTTCAAATACCAGCCGACTATATATTCTCAGTGGAGATACCTCCCCTGTGCAGATCAAACTTGATCATTCACGCCCCCTCCCAAAAAAAGAAAGAAGGAAAGAAAAAAAGCTTCCTTTCTTTTGTGTGTGGTAGATGAAACGGAATACACTGATCACTAAAACCACCAACAAAAATTAATAGGGTGCTTTCCTTTTACTTGGGATGAAGACATTTCTGACAAATAAAGTTATACTGAAGCTTCATACTGCAGTTCAAAGCTGTTAGGAAGCTTTTGTTACAATATAGCCTCTTCATAATATATGTTTCTTTTGAACTCTCACCACGGTGGGGGGAAAGATGTGGAAAAGGCTTTGCTGATATGTTAAACACATCAAAGGCTTAAGAAACTAAACATGCGAGACAGATGCTTTCTTCAACCTGAAGAGTATCTCCTTTCCCCATCTTTAACAGCAAGCATATATAGCATTGTCTTTTCTGGAAGTAAGGAAGTGATGTGTTCATGTTTCCCTGAGGATTGCTACAAGGCCTCCCTAGATTCCCATGATTACATTTTTAACAAAAATTCCATCTATCTTTGATCGCAAATGGATTAAAATAATAATAAATCTCACAGCATCTCTGTGGTTATCTTGTTTCACCTTCCTCTCTCTTTCCTGAGCTTGAACCTCACGGTTAGTGGGGAGAGCTATTATTTTACCTCCTCAGTGATAGAGGAACCTGATATGGTAGGAAATACTCATGCAGTAGGGAGAAGAATTAAACTCTCTCATCTTTTGGAGAATGAGATCTAATCTGGGAGTAAAGTTTGGAGGGAATTTAATAAATAATCTTTGCAGCAATATTCTATTGCTCTTTAAACAATTCGTTTTTTAAATTGCTAAATTCATTTCTGACCCAAAGCCTGTTAAAGTCAGTAGGACTAGGAGACTTTCCAATGATTTCTATGGGACTTGAGTAAGGACTCTAATGTTAGTAATACAATAGGTGCCACACCCCTGGGACAAGACATTTATAATCAAAATTTCTTCAGCTTTCCGGGGACAGTTCTTCTCAGTGCTATTTGTTGTTCTCTCTGGTCACCAGAGGCAATGATCTTAAATTAAAGAATAAAAGATTTAGGCTAAATGTTAGGATTCTGTTCCTAACTACAGTTAGGCAGTCAAATAGTTTGCCAAGGGAGGTTGTGGCAGCCCCATAACTGGAGGCCTTTCAGGCTGGGTTAAAAAGACCTCTCTCAGGCATAGTGTAGATCCTGTGGGTCTATTCCTGCTGAATGGCAAGGGACTGGATTAGATAATCGATGGGATTTCTTCTAGCACTATGATTCTGTAATTCAAAGTTTATATCCATTAACATAATTTTGTTTATTTAGAATGGGGGCTAAAAATGAGAATACTTTTTTTCTCATGAGAATCTTGTGGAAATCAAGAGCCTTTAGAGAGTTCTCAGGAAGATCTTGCTAACAATGGGTATTTTCAGACGTTACGAGATCACACTCAACCACAGTCAATACCCTGTGGTGGGGAATGGTCCCGTAACGTCTGTTGGGGAACCGGAAGTTCCCCTCCAGATGTTTGCCACGGTCAATCTTGGCAGGGAATCACATTCACCACTTGTTCGTCTGAACCGGCGGGACCGGCGCCTATCGCGTGGTGAATGCGATTCCCCGCCACGATGAAGGGGCCTGTCTCGTCTGGACGGGAACCACGGCCCGGAATTCCCGACAGGATTCTGGGCCGTGGTCATTTCGGACAGGAACTGTGGCCGCATTGGCCGTGGCGCCCGCCCGTCTCCCCAGGGCGGGCGGCTGGGGAGCGTGGGGGGGTGGGGCTGAGCAGCCGCATGTTGTGCCGCACGGCCCCGCCCCCTCCCCAATTCCCCACTGGGATCAGCCGGCACGTCTGTTGGATGTGCCGGAGTGATCCCGGCGGGGAATCATTTGGGTGATTCTGGGACGGGGTGAATGCCGCCCCGTCTCATCTGAAATCACCCAATGTGAGATCTCGATGAGAATCTCGTTTTAAAAGCAACTGTGCATGCGCAAAATGGCTGCCAGGACCATTCTGTGCCTGTGCAACCCTTTTCCAAAATGGTGCTGGCAGCGTCACCGCCATTTTGGAAAAGGCAGCTAATCTGCGCATGCACAAAATGGCCACTGTGCATATGCAGAACAGCTGCCCTTTTTCAAAAATGGCAGCAATGCTGCTGGCACCATATTAGAAAATGGCTGCACATGCACAGAACGGCCCTGGTAGCCATTTTGAGCATATGGAGTTTTTTGTTTTGTTTTTTGTCTTTTCTTGAGCTTCTCTCAACAAAGGCAGCTGAGACACTGCTGGTTCTCGGCTGGTTCTCACTTGTCAGAATGAGCCAAGAACCGTGATTCTCGATGAGAGTCGAGAGAAACACAAGATCAAGTTTCAGCAGTATTTTCAAATGATAAACAGAGGTCCCTTTTCAGAGCCATTGCCTTAATGCAGAATTTGCAAAGGTGGAACACTTTAGAAATTACATGCAGGAAAAAGGAAGGAAAGCATGCTGCCCTTTCTGAGGATGGTGGAAAACAAAGGCCAGCCCAGTGAACGAGACTGTACATACTAAGACCACTTTAAATGACACATTTAACGTTTATTTATTTTATTTATTCCAGTTTTTACCCCACCTTTCCCATTAAGAGTCAGGACAGCTTACAACCTATAAAAACAGCTTTAAAATCCTTATAACTTCCCCCAGCCCCTTCCCAAATCCCTCTTCCCAGCAGAGGCAACATTTAAGATATAGAGGGGTTTGAGGGCTTCAGGTCCTCATCAGCAGTTGGCAATCCAGACCTTTCATTGCCAGCATGCCTCTGGGTAGGGTGGTTGAAGGTGGGAATGCATATGGAAATAAAAGAAGGGAGATCCTGGACCAGATCTGACTTTGTCACTGGTACCATTTTCACACTGCTCCCGCCTGTTAAAAAAATCCCTGCCTGTGACATTTTACTACTCATGGACAGGGCTGGCCCCAGGCATGTGCCACATGTGCATCCGCACATGGCCCCACAGCCAGCTGGGGCCCCGCACTTGCCTGGCTGGGCAGCAGGCTGCAGCCAGCTTCTCCCCCAATAAGTTCCCCCAATAAGTTCTTCTGCCTCCCCTCCCAGTGGCTCCAGACCCCATCCCTCACCTGCCTCTCCCTCCTAGGAGGCTGCAGCAGCGGGGACACCAGATGGGGCTGGGAGATAAGGCTGTTTGTTTACAAACAGCTCCTCCCCATGTGCTGATCAGAAGGTTGCTGCCGTGTAAAGAAGGTTCTTCGAGATGGCGCCTAACACTCTCACAACTGGGTTGTGCGCACTCACCCTATTCAAATAATTGATCACATGATGGTCTCGAGCTCCTCTAGTATAAAAAGCACTGACTCTCCCCCTCAGAATGACAATTCCTTCCAACCCTTTCTAGAAATATAAAGAAAAGAATTCCATGCGGGACTGGAACGGTGGGTGTTGTAAGAATGTTTGGAGCCATCTCAAAGAACCTTGTTTACAAGGTAGCAACCTTCTGTTCTTCTTCGAGTGGCTCCTCACATGATATTTTTACATGGCTCCGCCAGGTGGGGAGTCCGTGGGCGTGCCAGTGCATGGACAGGGCATGCACACGGCTGCACACGCATCCCTACTCACCCCCCACTCACCCACACCCACATAGTAACCAGAGTTTCCCCTGGTTGCTCCGTACGTGGGGATGAGTGTGGGGGGGTGAGTGGGGATGCGTGTTAGGCGAGCGCGCACACCCCCACACACACACCATGGGCACGTGCACCGCGTCGTTCACACGGGGCTCCCCCACCCATGAACACACAGAAATCTGCGTGTTCATAGGTGGAAGAGGCCCGTGTAACAAGGGCCACATTCTCACAACTGTCTTATTTATACACTACCTTAAGTAGGAATTTAGGATGTAAAGCAAAATCTATTCTGTCTTGGAAAATAAATCTGCAAATATGGTTCTGAAATTATTATAGCTGCTATTTCACTAACTCTTCTTAATGAAGTTATTGCCAACAGAAATACTGTCTTTAAACCCGAACCCCATAACCAATTCATTTGCGCCCCCATATAATTCATTCACGCTGCCCTGGGGGCACAAATTAAGTGGTTATGGGTGGGGGCAGCGTGAATTGATTATATGGGGGTGTGGGCAGCATGAACTGATTATGGGGGCACAACTGAACTGGTTATGTCTCTTTTCATGGCATAATGCGCTTAATAAGCTAGCTGTATTTTGGGTGTCTTGTGTGTGTGATAGCAGCACCTCTGGACTGGTCACACCGCATGCGTGCACAAGACACAGGTGGCACCGGCAGCAAGAAGCAACAGGCCCTGGAGGCCAGACAGGCTAAGCTCACCCTCTCCCCCAGTAAGGCAGTGGACACAGTCAGTCTCTCTGTGCCTGCCTCACTGCCTGCTTCGCTGCCCCTACAGTGGAACCACTCCTGGGGAGCAGAGGTAGACGCTTGGCTGGGGAGTGGGGGGGAAGCATTAGGGGGCCGTGCTTCTCCATGGTTGCTCAGAGTGGTGGAGAATGGGAATCCTGCCTGTCCAGAGGGAGTAAGTTTTATGTAAATTTATATATTTGCATAATTAGGTGGGGCCTAATTATGCAAATGAGGCCCCGCACCAAGACTTCACACATGGCCTCACAAACCCTGGGGCCGGCCCTGCTCATGGACCTGCCCACCCCCTCCTCCTCCTCCTCCTCCTCCTCTCTCCCTAGTTTACAGACTGTCACAACAGGGAGAAATGTGGCAGTTAGCATTATTTCCAACTGGGAAATAATAGACTGACTTGGGTCTGGCCTCTAAAGTGCCTATGAATTGTGTATGTATATGTATATGTGTATATGTATATGTATATAAAATATATGTTAAATTAGGGCGGAAATAATAATTTATTCAGGGCCAGAGGAGGTATAGGAGGCCTATATAAAATATATGATTTTTAACCATTATATCGATCAATTGATAGATAGATATAATGGTTACAAATGATATATCTATCTATATAGGAGTCCCATACCTCCTCTGGCCCTGAAGGAGAGAACAATAGTTGCACGGGCAGCATACTTTCTGTGACAGATCTTGCCACTCTCTGGCAAGTCTGTCCTATTCTGCCTACAGCCCATCAGTTGCCACCCACACAACCCAAATTCCCTCCTGCATCTGCATTAGAGCATTGGGCAGGAATGGTGCCTCTCCTGGACTGTGGAGGAACAGATGGTGGCTGCTGGAGTTCAACAGGTGAATGTGGAGCAACTTTATCTCCTCTGCTAGCAGCCCACATTGGAAAGTGTTCTAGTCTCTGACCTTACCCCAAGGTGATGCTCATTCTGGGTTGTGCAGTAGCCTCCGAGCACCCAGCCTTTTGTTGCCCAGCTACACACCATGAACATGTGCAGGATGGTAGCACAGGCTGGAGGTGCCATGATCAGCCCCCTTGTGCACCATGCCTCTGCCGAGACCACTTCAGGGAGCTGAATGAAGCAATCTCAGACTCGGGATGAGCGTTCCATCTTCCCTGTCCACTACGGCCACAAACCTGCTCCCTTGCAAGGTCTGCCATCCTCCCCTCACCATACACTTTCCCACACTCCAGTTCCCGAACACCCCATTATTTTTGTCACTGCCCTAACACAAAATGAACACAATTACATTCTATCATTTTCTGTCAATTTCTGCTTTGTTCATCAATTTCTGGGACTTTTGTAGACTTCCCAGGACTTAAAGTGCACGTCCAAAACATTAAAAAAAGCCTCAATCAGGTTGCTCCTTAGCTTTACGGGGGGACCTGTGGCTTCCTCAGGCCTCCTAGAGTGGAAAATATCATTGTGATACTTCTTGATAGAGGAATCAGGCTGCCTGATGAACCTGCGCCAGAATTCTGCACATGCATGACATAACTTCACCAGTTCTCTTTCTCCATTGGATAACATGGAACTGTAAAACATCCTAACTTTAAAACTACATGATGAATTCTGAAAATCTAAACTCAGGCAACTACTAGAATGCACACTTAAATTTTCTGTCACCTCTACACATTGACACAGATAACTTAAAATGAACTTTTACAGATCAACAGTAAAAGTCACAAAAGATGAAACAAAACCAGTTCTGCCTCCAAAATTCAAAGTCTTATAACTCAGCTGTTTCTCAACCAATCTGTCTGAAAGACAGACAGCTTGTACCCCTCACCTAAGCAATCCTTCCTACAATATTTCACAGTGATGGGATAAGTCATCTCAGGTTTATAATGAGTAGCATTTTTTGTGATTTTAACAAAGAATGCAAACCGCCTTAACTTTATTTATTTATTTATTAACATTTCTGTGTGCCCCCTCATGCCCACGGCATCTCGGGGCGACTAACTTTAGAGCTGCTCCCACAGCTAATACGCTCAATAGAACAGTGAACTGAGACAAACCTGGAGTAAAATAAAACTCTGGAATATCTCTGTAGCAGTGTATATGTCTTTAGCTATAAATGTAGATAGGGGTAGCAATGCTAGAGCTAGGGAAGTTGGGGCTCAATACAAAATGGTGATGTGGGCCCCACCCCTTCACCTAGGAATGTTTGTTAACACACATTGACTCAGCCATTAGAAAAAGGCAAGCGTTACCATAAGGCAACCGCCCCACCCACTCCCTTCGTACCTTCAGATCCCTCCTCAAACCCTACCTCTTCCGCTTTTCTTTCCCTGAGTCCTCGCTCCCCTCTCCTAACTCCTGCTGATACCCTCCATCCAGTTCAGTCTGTTACTTGAGGTCTGTGTACTCACCACATGGATCAGCCAGCCATCATTCTTGATGTAACGTGCACCTGGGACCTCGCATCCTCGTGAATGTTACACTCGTCTCTCTCTGTTCCCCTTCCTTCACCCCCCATCCCACCCCCACCCCCGTCTCTCAGATTGTAAGCCCTAGGGCCGGGACCGTGTCTATTCCATTACTTTGTAACGTGCCAGGTACATTGCTGGTGCTATATAAATGCTTGCTAATAATAATAATAATAATAATAATATTCAGTTATACATAACTACCCCATCAGGACCTGGGTGGGAGGGGAGAAGGGGTGTTCTTTGTATTGCAGACCTTGTGAGACTTTTTGTTACATTTATATTGTCATTTCATTCTCATTTATTTATGGCCCCCAAGTCACTGCAGACCCTCCATAGATTGAGACACCCTGTGTTTTGGCCCATATTTTACTCCAGTGATTCTCACACTCAAGTTGTCATTACAAGGTTATTCATGGATCCCATGTCTTGTAGAGTCCCCTGTCTCTCCTTCCTCCCCTGCCAACATATGGGCCCTGTGTGGTCACACAGTCTGCACTTGCCTGGATCCAGCCATGTTGTTTTGAGGCTTTTTATTTTTACTCCCAGTCTGTCTCTACTTACTGTCCTGTTTTAACCATCTTGCTGTGATATACCAACATTAATTAGGTGACTCGATGCTATACATGTAGCAAGGGATCTTGTAGCAGGGTTGACTGTGCTGTCGGTTCCTCTGTGGTGGTAGCGTCCTAGAAAGGGGGTGTAGCTCCTCAGTAGATTGCGCCTCTGTTACACCATAACAGGCTGGTGTAAGCTGTAGGGGACAGGATTGGGAAGAACCAGTAGGTGTGGTTTGGCTTCTCTCACACACAATAAAACCTTACACATTAAAGCAGGCTTACACTCATTCCACTACCATTGCATTCCTCACGATACTCTGGAGTAGCCTCAGTAAAGTCCATGGGACTATTCTGAAGTAAGTGATTTTAGTATTGCTGCCTACACTGTGGAAAACCCATCTGGTTGGTGTTCAGAGGGGCCATCACCCATCAGACATTCGGGAAGCCACTATCGCTACTGAGGCCACAATTCTGAACCATTCATGTTAAAGGCAAAACCCCCATTGACTTTAAAAGGGGAGGATGACACCCTACACCATTCTCACTTAAGAAGATTTGAAAGTGCAGCCTAGAGGGTTCCCCCCTCCCCCTTGCAAGTGCAATTCCCAGTCATACAGGCTATTGCAAAGAGAGATCGGCATGGAGCTCCTCTGTTGGGAAGGTCAAGCGGTCTTTCTGAACACACAAAGGGACCCTGACAAATGACACAGCAAAGAATCTTTTCCATCTACATTTTAGCTGAATTATAGCGCCATTTGCTTAATCCAGTGCATTGTGGCTGGCTACAGTTGCAAGATATTTTAAACCTTAAGCCCCTATATTTATTCACTCATCAGTTTATGAGAAATGTCCATATCATGCTGAAAATTTCTGCATTTCATGTTAGAAGGGAGAAAAGGAAGTGACAGGAAAATTGCTTCGCAAATTTGGAATGATGTGATCTCAAAGAGAGAGAGAAATACAGTGTTCGCTCTGTAAACAATTACTGGCAGACTTTCTCACATGGGCAGTTCATAAATTACTGAATTTTAAAACTTTCCATCCAAAGAGTGCTCATTTTGAAGAATTTCCACAAACAAGGCCTGACTTCCTTGGTGCCAAAACACCAAGAGGTTCTTTTTATATGGCAACAAGAACACAAGCAGGACACATGCCCAATACCCTGTACAGAATTGCCAAACCCAGGCTTCCAAAAATTATGACACCCCAAATCACTAGATTGCCTAAGAATTCACCCTCTCTTTGCCTTCTGAACCCTTTGGGGATTCAGGTTCTTGGACCTCTCCCCCAGGCTTGATATGGCTGTGATCCTTAAACCACTGAAGTAATTGTAAATACTGTGGGGGAAATGGCTTGAGGATTACGGCCTTATTCTACTTAGGGTAAACACAGATGAGACAGTAGCCCAGATTAGCCCCCTCACGATAAGTGACCACCTGCTTGTCAGGTGGCCACCGGATGTTTACCCTGTTTGCCCTATCTGTGGCCCTCACTCACGGCAGCATCCTGGTGAATGTTATTTCCTTTTTTGATAAAGTTACTAGTTTAGTAGATCATTGGAATGCTGTGGACATATTATATCTTGATTTCCTGGCTCACTTTCTTCCTCTCTGTTGATATCCCCACTCTCATCCTTGGTGACTTCAACATTCATGTTGATGACCCATCTCAGCCCTCAGTCTCTCGCTTCCTCTCCCTAGCCTCCTCCTTCAACCTCCACCTTTGGACCAACTCCCCCACCCATACTAATGGCCATTCTCTTGATCTTGTCCTCTCTAGAAACTGCTCTGTCGCTGATCTCTCCTTCGATCCTCATCCTATATCAGACCACTTCCTTGCCTCTTTCAACATTTCCCACTGTCCCCCCTCCTCTTCCCCTTCTCTACGCCCCTTCCGTGACCTTCAAGCTATTGATCCCCTGGACTTTGCCTCCTCTCTCTCTCCCCTTCTTCCTACAGTCTTCTCTTCCTCCTCCCCTGACTCCGCTGTCTCTGCTCTCAACGCCTCTCTCTCCTCCACACTTGACTCCCATGCCCCTCTCTCTTCCCGCCCTGCCTTCTCCCACAACCCCCGTCCTTGGCTCACCCCTAGTATCCGCCACCTCCGTTCTTGCACTCGTGCTGCTGAACGACTCTGGCGCAAATCCCATTCTCACGCTGACTTCCTTCACTTCAAATTCTGTCTCTCCACCCTTACTTCTGCTATCTCCCTTGCTAGACAACACTACTATGCCTCCCGCATTGAGTCCTGTTCTCGGGACCCTCGCCGCCTGTTCTCTACCTTTGACTCCCTCCTCAAGCCTCCCTGTCCTCCCCCTCCTTCTTCCCTTTCTGCTCAGGATCTTGCCTCCTTCTTCACCTCCAAGATAGACAAGATCCGCCTCGACATCGCTTCCCACTCCTCTCTTCCCACTCCCACCCCTCTCCCTCCTCCCCCTCCTTCTCTCATGTCCTCCTTCTCCCCTGCCTCCCTTAAGGAAATCTCCTCTCTGCTCTCCTCCTCCAACCCTTCCACTTGCCCCCTTGATCCCATTCCTTCCCGCCTCCTCACCTCCATTACTCCCACTGTCGCCCCTTCCTTCCTGCACATCATCAACCTCTCCCTCTCTACTGGCTCTTTCCCTTCTGCCTTCAAACATGCCACAGTCTCTCCTATTCTCAAAAAGTCCACTCTTGACCCCTCTGACCCTTCTAGCTATCGTCCTGTCTCACTCCTTCCTTTTGCTTCCAAGCTGCTTGAACGTGTTGTCTACTCCCGCTGCCTTGACTTCCTATCCTCCAACTCCTCCCTTGACCCCCTCCAATCTGGCTTCCGCCCCCTTCATTCTACTGAAACTGCTCTCGCTAAGATCACCAACGATCTTCTGGTGGCTAAATCTAAACGTCTCTATTCCATTCTTGTCCTCCTTGATCTCTCTGCTGCCTTCGATACTGTTGACCACTCACTCTTGCTGGATTCCCTTCACTCCCTTGGCTTTTGTGGCTCTGTCCATAACTGGTTCTCCTCCTACCTCTCTGACCGCTCCTTTAATGTGTCTCTCTCCAACTCCGCCTCCTCCTCCTTCCCCCTCTCAGTTGGTGTTCCTCAAGGCTCTGTTCTTGGCCCTCTCCTCTTCTCGATCTATACCTCATCCTTAGGCAAACTCATTGCCTCCCATGGCTTCCAATACCACCTCTATGCTGATGACACTCAACTCTATCTCTCTACTCCCTCTCTCTCTCCCTCTGTTCAAGCTCGTCTCATCAACTGTCTCTCTGACATCTCTACCTGGATGTCTCAACGTCAACTCAAACTCAACATGGCTAAAACTGAACTCCTTATCTTCCCCCCTCATCCTTCCTCTCCTTCCTCACTGTCAATAACTATTGATGGAGTCACCATCCTGCCTGTCCCCCAAGCCCGTAGCCTAGGCTTCATCTTTGACTCAGCCCTTTCTTTTAAACCCTACATTGACTCTGTTGCTAAATCCTGTCGCTTCTCCCTCCATAACATTGCTAAGATTCGCCCTTTTCTCTCTGTCTCGTCTGCCAAAACTCTTGTTCATGCTCTGGTCATCTCTCGCCTCGATTACTGTAACCTCCTTCTCACTGGCCTTCCCCGGTCTCACCTTTCTCCCCTCATCTCTGTCCAAAACTCTGCTGCCAGGGTCATCTACCTCGCCAGTCGCTTCGACCATGTGCAGCCCCTCCTCTCTTCGCTTCACTGGCTTCCCCTTCCTGAACGAATCCTGCACAAGCTCCTAGTCTTCACCTATAAAGCTCTTCACAACCTTGCTCCCCCCTACCTCTCTGCACTTATCGCCCTCCATACTCCAGCCCGTGCACTTCGCTCCTCCTCTGTCCCTTCTCTCACCCTTCCACGCCTTCCCTGCTCCCCTAAGCGCCTTCGTCCCTTCTCACTTGCTGCCCCCCATGCCTGGAACTCCCTCCCTGTCCACATCCGCCTTGCCCCCTCCCTTCATACCTTCAAATCTCTCCTTAAAACTCACCTCTTTCGCTCTGCTCTGTCTGACTCTTTATCCTGCTGAGCCACTATTCCTATACCTAAGATCTGTTTACCCTTATCC
Source organism: Sphenodon punctatus (assembly GCA_003113815.1). Lineage (NCBI taxonomy): Eukaryota > Metazoa > Chordata > Lepidosauria > Sphenodontia > Sphenodontidae > Sphenodon > Sphenodon punctatus. Next base: position 1,120,418 of record QEPC01003954.1, read on the forward strand.
TTGCCACATGGACCTGCCTGCTGTCATTCTCATCGTAACCAAGCCAAGTACGTGCACTTGAGACCTCGCATCTTCATGAATGTTAGACCCCTTGTCTCTCCCTCTGTTCCCCTTCCTATGTCTCTCCCCCAGCTCCTGTCGCTCAGATTGTAAGCCCTAGGGGCAGGGACCGTGTCTATTTTATTACTTTGTAAAGTGCCATGTACACTGCTGGCGCTATATAAATGTTTGTTAATAATAATAATAATAATAATTTCAGCAAAGCATTTGACAAAGTCCCCCATGATATCCTCCTTGACAAGCTGGTTAAATATGCACTACATGATACTATAGTTAGGTGGATTTACAGATGGTTGAAGAGCCCTACTCAAAGAGTGCTCATAAATGGATCCCCATCAGTCTGGAGGGAGGCATCAAGTGGGGTGCTTCAGAACTCAGTCCTGGGCCCTGTAGTGTTCAACATCTTTATTAATGACTCAGATGAAGGAGTAGAGGGGATGCTTATCAATAGTGGTTATGCACCAGGGACTCATGTTTTCATTCATTTTTGGTTTTGATTTTCATTATTTAAAGCTTTTATTTTTGTAAATATCAACATTTCATTTTTGGTTTTGTTTCATTTTTGATTTCCATTGGTTTCAATGGAAAACACATTTTCAACTAACATTTTTGTTGTTCATTATATTTGCATGAAACATAGAGGAATGATATCTCCAATGGACAGCATGATGTGTACCAAACTTCATAAACATTCAAAAAAGGAATCCAATTTTATAAGCAGTTGAATTATGTTATTTTGCAAAAATCTGCATATACATTCCTGGCTGTAACTTCTTTGTCTTCAATCTAATGTGGATGAAACTTGGCAAGTATATACCCCTTCCTAGTTTTACTATCTATGCCAACTTTCAGAAGTATTGGATAACGGGCCCTGGTGGTATTAGCAATTAACTTACAAACGTATGTCTGACTGTAACAACTTTGTAGTTCAACCAGTGTACATGACATTTGGCAGGGGTGTATATCGCACCTTCAGGATCACCTCTGCCAAATATTGGAAAGATGTGATAAAGGTCCCAATTTTATAAGCCTGCACAGCACATGCAGAGAATGAGCCTATGCCAGAGATTCTCTTACGTGTCACTGTGGTATAAGATACGTTTGTGATGCCAATTGGCCAGCAGAAATGTCAGCCACAGATCCTCATTCTGTGATGTGATCATCCTAACATTTTAGGAAAGAGCCAATAGAGATTTTCTTATGTCCTCTGTCACAGTGCTGCAGGATGTGATTGTGATGATAATTGGCCAGCCTGGATGTGTAAACCATGTCTTCTGATTGCTATCGCCAAAGTCCCAGTTATGTCCCTTCTATGCCCGCCTCAGGACCACCCCCTATGCCCTAAGCCACCACCGATTGGTCGTGTAAAGTGGGAAGCATGCAATAATTGGCCAGTGAATGTGTCTGTCAGTCTGTTTGGTTTCTCCACATCCTCCGTCCTTCAGCCTCCCTCGCCCTGCCATGCCAGGTGGTTACCTCTGACTGGCACTGCATGTGCTGCTATTCATCTGAATAATGGTCTTCATAGGGACAACTTCAATTGCTTATACAATTGGGTCCCTTAATCAAATTGTCCTGTAGTTGGTCAGAGATGACAGGGAAAGTGTGGGATATATTCCTGCCAAATGCCTTGTAAACAGGATGGAATTTAAACATTTTACAGCCAGAAATGCATTTTCAAGTTAATGGCTTATAACATCAGGACCCTTTATCCAGTCTTTCTGAAATTCAGAAAGATTGGTAATCTTGTGGGGGGGGGTGCATAATCTTCCCAGGTTTCATGCAAATTGGATGGAAGATAAAGAAGTTACACCAGGAATGTGTATGCAGCTTTTCTTAAAATCACAAAATCCAATTGCTTATAAAATTGGTTCCCTTTATCCAATATTTCTGACCTCTGGTAACCATAGTGCCCTCTATTGGCGATACAATCTCCCCAAGTTTCAACAGAATTTAATAAGAAACAAAGAAGTTATAGCCAGAAATACATTTTTTCCCATTATTTCAAAAACAAAAATTTGGTTTTGTTTTCATTATTATTATTTTTCGTTATTACAATAACAAAAAAGAAAATGAGCATTTTTGTTTTTGTTATCAGAATAATTTAAATGAATTGCATGCCCCTACCTATCAATTTTGCAGATGACACAAAACTGGGAGGGATAGCTAACACCTTAGAAGAGAGAAACAAGATCAAAATTATCTTGACAGGATGGAAATCTGGGCCAAAACTAACAAACTGAAATTCAACAGAGATAAATGTGAAGTTCTGCATTTAGGTAAGAAAAATCAATTGCACGAGAATAGGATGGGCAATACCTGGCTTGGCAGCAGTGCATGTGAAAAGGATCTTGGGGTTGTTGTTGATCACCAGCTGAACTTGAGTCAATAGTGTGGTGCAGCTGCTAAAAAGGCTAATGAAATTTTAGGCTGCATTAACAGAAGCATAATGTTCAGGTCAATGGAAGTAACAGTTGCACTCTATTCTGTGCTGGTCAGACCTCATCTGGAGTTTTGTGTCCAGTTACGGACACAGCATTTTAAGAAGGTCATTGAGAAATTGGAATGTGTTCAGAGGAGAGTGACAAAGATGGTCAGGGGTCTGGAAACTAAGTCCTATGAGGAAAGGTTGAAGGAGCTGGGTATGTTTAGCCTGGAGAAGAAAAGACTAAGGGGAGACATGATCGCTGTCTTCAAATATCTGAAGGGCCGTCACAGAGAAGATGGAGCAGATTTGTTCTCTGTTGCTCTTGAGAGCAGGACTAGAACCAATGGGCTCAAATTACAAGAAAGCAGATTTTGACTAAACATTCGGAAGAACTTCCTAATGGTATGAGCTGTTCGACAGTGGAACAGACTGCCTAGGGCTGTGATGGATTCTTCTTCGCTTGAGGTTTTCAAACAGAGGCTGGATGGCCATCTGTCAGGGATGCTGTAGTTGTGGAATTCCTTAATTGAGCAGGGGGTTGGACTAGATGCCCTCTGAGGACCTTCTCACTCCAAGATTCTATGATTTCTATAAGCTTACCATGTAGGCAAATGCTGGGTGATGTGGGCTAATGTGTGCCCACGTAGCCGCCTCCTATCTGCTTGGGTGCATGCAGCCTCTGTGTATGTGTAAGTCCTCCAGGACCATAGAGTCCCAGGTGGAATGCCTAGAGCAGTCTGGGGAGCGACTGCATCTTGGTGGGAGGGAGGGAAGGAGAGATGGCAGGGGTGGGGGAGGAATGCCTCCCCATCTGTCTACAAGTGGTGGCTGCATGGGGGCTCCACAGAGTCACTCCACACTCAAGCAGGCTAATCACTCGTCTGTTAACACACTATGTGAAAGTTGGGTATCTTGCATTATCCTAACCTTTAAGTATGGTGAGAATTGTGTTACAATCATGAGTTGGCAAACCTGCCAAAAATATCATATTGAAGGAACATGATAATAGTAACACACAAAGATGTAGTTAAAATAAGTTATGGTTGCTTTCCCTTCCATCTTTCCAGTTTCAAAGAAGAAAACTGGAATTGCAGGAATTAAGGAAGAAAGATTCCTCTGACACCACTCCTTTGTTGCCACATCCTGGAAGGAGACATGGCCACATAGGGTATTTTTAGATGCTACGAGACCACGGTCAACCACAGTGAATCCCCTGTGGTGGCTGTTTGTCCCGTAACATCTAAAAGATTTGCGCCAGATGTTCACCACAGTGAATACCTAGCAGGAATCAAAATAACCACGATTCTGGAGGTGAGGCCGACCTCACCTCTGGGATCGTGGTTAGATTGGCCACGATCAGGGATGGGCCAAATGTAATGTCTGTTACTTTGGCCCATCCCAGATCGTGGCCCAGACTGCGATGTGGGATTGGGCGCAGTGGCCGGATTGGCTGCTGCGCCCGCCCGTCTCCCGGAGGCAGGAGGCCAGGGGAGTGCGGGGGGTGGGGTTGTGTGGTCGCGCCATGCAGGCCCGCCCCCTCCATGATCCCCCTCTGGAATCAGGTCAGCACGTCTAAAGGACGGATGGCCTGATTCCTGACTGGGATCTGAAATGGATCCCGATCCGTGATTGACTGTGGGTTTTAATGGCTGCTGGGGGGGGGGGTGCATTTCATTTTTGTTTTTATAATAATGATAATGAAATGAGCATTTTCATTACTGTTTTTGGTAATAATGATAACAAAAAAAATTACAAAATAATAACAAAACCTTGTATTTGTTGTTATTTTGTCATTTCCTGATGTTGGGACACACATTTTAGACTTTAGCTTTTTTATTTGGCATCTGAGTTTAATAAAATTTGGACAGATTGTACCCCTCAACCAAGGAAACATGTCTGCTAATTTAATTCCTGAAGGATTGGATGAAGGGTCCATATTTTATATGCATTGTGGTTTGTAATGCATTTCTGGCTGTAACTTCTTTTCTGCCCATCCAATGTATTTATTTATTTTATTTAAATTTTTTACCCTGCCCTTCCCTTAAAAAGGCTCTGCGTGGCTTACATAAATGCAGTTTGGACTGACTGCACCCCTCATGCAAGGGATCATCTGTGCCAAGTTTCAGAAAGATTAGATAACAGGTCCCAATTCTATAAGCAATTTACAGTTTGTGGTTTGTGCACACATTTCCAGCTGTAAAGCCAAATGCCTTACTAACACACTTTGAGGAAGGCAAAAACTGGGAGTTTCACAAGCCAATCAGATACTCCTGTAAAAATTCCTTCTCGACCCAACACAGCCACCAGCTAACGCCCACATCGTTCTCCGAGAAGAGGGTGGGTGGGTGATTGCAGCTTTTTCCTTCCCTCATCGCGCTCACGCTGTGGTGTGAAGTCAGGCTCGTCTGCCTCTGAGCCAGCCAGGTGTCTGCTTGTGAGTTCTGCTTCACGCCACAACCCTGAATTGCCTAGAAACCTCTAGGGTGCAGCAAGGCATCCCATGTGCCCCTTTGCAAACTGTTCTGCAAGTTCTACTCCTTCCTTCAAGGAGCAGGACAAATGGGCCCTCACCCTTTATGCTGGATACTTGGGTGAGGGGAATACTCCCTTTTCCCATTCTGCAAGTTCTTGCCATTTCACATTGCCTGTCTTTCCACTGCGAC
>QEPC01003954.1:1127018-1146317 GCA_003113815.1 Sphenodon punctatus
GGGGGGGGGGGTGCATTTCATTTTTGTTTTTATAATAATGATAATGAAATGAGCATTTTCATTACTGTTTTTGGTAATAATGATAACAAAAAAAATTACAAAATAATAACAAAACCTTGTATTTGTTGTTATTTTGTCATTTCCTGATGTTGGGACACACATTTTAGACTTTAGCTTTTTTATTTGGCATCTGAGTTTAATAAAATTTGGACAGATTGTACCCCTCAACCAAGGAAACATGTCTGCTAATTTAATTCCTGAAGGATTGGATGAAGGGTCCATATTTTATATGCATTGTGGTTTGTAATGCATTTCTGGCTGTAACTTCTTTTCTGCCCATCCAATGTATTTATTTATTTTATTTAAATTTTTTACCCTGCCCTTCCCTTAAAAAGGCTCTGCGTGGCTTACATAAATGCAGTTTGGACTGACTGCACCCCTCATACAAGGGATCATCTGTGCCAAGTTTCAGAAAGATTAGATAACAGGTCCCAATTCTATAAGCAATTTACAGTTTGTGGTTTGTGCACACATTTCCAGCTGTAAAGCCAAATGCCTTACTAACACACTTTGAGGAAGGCAAAAACTGGGAGTTTCACAAGCCAATCAGATACTCCTGTAAAAATTCCTTCTCGACCCAACACAGCCACCAGCTAACGCCCACATCGTTCTCCGAGAAGAGGGTGGGTGGGTGATTGCAGCTTTTTCCTTCCCTCATCGCGCTCACGCTGTGGTGTGAAGTCAGGCTCGTCTGTCTCTGAGCCAGCCAGGTGTCTGCTTGTGAGTTCTGCTTCACGCCACAACCCTGAATTGCCTAGAAACCTCTAGGGTGCAGCAAGGCATCCCATGTGCCCCTTTGCAAACTGTTCTGCAAGTTCTACTCCTTCCTTCAAGGAGCAGGACAAATGGGCCCTCACCCTTTATGCTGGATACTTGGGTGAGGGGAATACTCCCTTTTCCCATTCTGCAAGTTCTTGCCATTTCACATTGCCTGTCTTTCCACTGCGACTCCTGCAATCAGTCGTGTGTATCCCGTGAGGGCTCACCGTTGGACATTCTCGGTGGCTGCCCCAATGTTACGGAACTCCCTTCCTCTAGCAGTTCCAGTGTAAGACCTTTCTTTTTGTTAAGGCATTTGGCAGGCAGGGATAGGGACTGGGTGTTTGGGTGGCCACTTGGAGTACGGGTATGAGGAGGTGGTTGGGAATAATTTTTTGTGGGTTTTGTGGTTGGGTTGGGGAGGAGGAGCGGAAAGGTTGGGGGTTCGTGGTTTTATGCTCTTTTATATCTATTTATTATTGTTGTTTGTTTGTTTGTTTGTTGTTTTATAAGCCATTCTGAGCCATCTAGGAAGGCCAGGGTAGAAATCTAAATAAATAAATAAATAATATTCCTTTATAAAATAGAAAACCCCAGCCTCCTTAATTCAGGCTACAACATCAGAATAAGTGTGTTAATTCCAGGCAAGGGTACATACACAACATTATTGTGTTAACCGTTTTTGGAAGGAATCTTATAGCCCAGATTATAGTTTTCTCTTTGTTTGGAATACGGAGGGGGAAGAGTAAGGGATCGAGTACTGGAGGAAAGGACTGGAAGTTATAACAACAGGCCAAAACACATTAACAGTTTATTCATGTGAGAATTTTTTTTAAAAGAAATGTTAATGTAGAAATGGTTCCTTCTCCTTTCCCTTTATTTCCAGACATTCGAGTTTTATTACAGCATACTGAATGTGGTATTATAAAATTCCATAGCTCCACAATGTTTCTCTCTTTCTGTTGTTTAAAAGAGTCCAAGATGTATTTTTAAGAATTGTGAAACTCCTCCTAAGGCTGCAATAATTTCCATCCAAACTTTGGTGTAACTATTGCTTAAGACCACCCTGACCCTTTTGAAATGATTGCAAAAAAGGCCAGACAGGCATGTCACATTTTTAGGGGGGTGTCCTGGTTTTCTGTGCAAAATTGTGAAAAGGAAAAAAAAAAAAGACCAGTGACACTGGGTATTTTCAGACATTACGAGATCACAGTCAACCACAGTCAATTGAATTCCCTGTGGTGGTTGTGATTGCGTAACGTCTGATAGGGGGAACGGATGTTCCCCCCCAGATGTTCACCACGGTCAATTGCGGCGGGGAATCACATTCACCATGCGATCGGCTGAACCGGCGGGGCCGGCGGTGATTGCGTGGTGAAGGCGATTCCCCGCTGTGATGAACCGAGCCAGCACATCTGGACGGCGGTCACGGCCCAGAATCCCTGCAGGGATTCCAGCCCATGGTCAATTCGGGCGGGCGCTGCGGCCGCATTGGCCGCGGCGCCCGGCCGTCTCCCCGGAGGGCGGGCGGCAGGGGAACGTGGGGGGGGCCGTGCGGCCACACGGTGCGCTGTGCGGCCCCGCCCCCCTCCCCAATTCCCCGCTGGGAGCCCCCGGCACGTCTGTTGGGCCGTGACGCGGTGGCCCCAGCGGGGGATCAACAGATTGGTTCCGTGACGGGGTCAATTGGCCCCGTCATGCCTGAAAATACCCACAGTCATACAATTTACATAGAAAATTCAAGTAGCTTCTAAAGTTTAAGGTTATGTTTTCTCAACATCTTCCACAATTAAAAAGGTATAAAGCAACATTCTCACTATTAAAAGGGAATGTAAATTACAGTCTTTAACTGCTCCATCATAATGATGATATAACAAATGTACGTGTGTGTGTATATTATTGCTGGGCTTTAATGTATGTATGTATAGGCCCTAACTTGATAACCATTAAGGAGATTGTCCTTTAGCAATGCCATTGGAGTAGGATAATCTGGGTTTTATCCCTACTTCTTCTGTGCAACCGCAAATTTGTTATGGTACTTTACACTTACTGATCTTTATTTGAAGATCCTGTAGAAAATACCTTTCTCCTTTAAGTATTTCCAGCCATATTTTTTCCTTTAGAATTTGATATATCCTTTGGGATTTCGTTATCTTGTTTTTAACTAAAAATGGGCATGGGCTAAGATTATCAACTTTGCTTTATTCCATTATAATAAAAGTTGCAGCCTTTAATCACTACCAGCAATATTAGTGGCACACCAGTGTTTACATCTGAAATATGCTTCTAATTTTCTCAGTCAAAGGCAAATTGTTGGTGATATCTTAATGTTTTAGGTAGTTAATGCCAAAATACAAGGTTATGATCTTGAACTGAATATTTCCCAGATGTGTGGTAAGGTGAAAGGTGGAACAGCTAACAGAACCTGACTTCCTATCTGTGTTAGTCTAACTTAGGTGAATTTTAAGTCAGGCTTAATTAAAGAATGAGCCCCCTGCAAGACTTCACCTTCACAACTGCCTGAGATGAAAGTGTAGAGCCTTTGTGGATGTAACATAATCCATATGTTGGAAGAGAAATAAGAATCAGCTGTCACTGTCTAGTTGCACATGGTTTATGGTACCCTGTTAGCCAACTTCTTGTCCAAAGTCAGTGGTCCTGAAAAAGCTAAAAGTTGCTCACACATCAACAGATTTAAGGCCAGTTATTGCTTCCACTGATGTTAGTTACAAAACTCCCATTAGCTGTAATTCATCAGCAGAATTCTGGAAAATGCTGAGCACCTTCAACTCCCCATTGGCTTCCATGGAGGCTATAGGTGCTCAGCTGCTTGCAGGAAGAGCTTAACTAAGGCAACATATGTGACTTTTTAAAATAAAGGCTGACAATATATGTATTGTTAAACTGGAAATCGAAGAATTTGAATAGCTGATTTAAACTAACAACTAGAAAAGGTTACCTTTAATTGGAAGTAGCACTGCAGAATTCTCAGCTTCCAAGAACACCGTATTGTACTGACGAACATTTCTGGTAACCAAGACTGTGAGAACAGTACTTCCCAGAATGAGACCGATGGGACACTCCCCTCCACCCCCCTCCCTTACTGTCCTCCAGAGAAAATTGTTGCGTGTGCTTTGTGGTTTGGAAAGTGGGCAGTCATTTTTCCGAGTTAATTATATTCTTTCTTCACAGTTATCTTAGGACTAATCCTTAACATTTTCATTTCTTTGGGATGAGTGACAGGATGGCATTACTATCTGTTACTATGGGTTCCCTGGCTATCATCTCCCCTTTTGATGCCATGTGAGCAAAGATTTTACTTTGTGTTTCAAGTGCTGGGAGCTGCATTAAGTAATGAACCAGTCAGTTTGGTTATTAGGGGTAGATGCTATTGCAAGTAAATAGAGAATTAGATAAACATCTGATAATTGTAACATGCTTTGGGACTGAATGGGCTACCAGGTTTGCAAGTGGTTACTCTATGAAGGAGAGAGTAATCTTAATGAGTTACGGTCCATAGATGATGGAGATAGCTAATTTAGAGGGTAAGATGTCATTTATTTTCAAGGATGCCATAGCAAGACATCACTGAGGACTCATTTTCCACTGATGACTTTACCAATCATAGATTAGCATTTCAGGGAAGCAAACTTAGGCCTGAAATGACAAATCATGATGAATGCTGTTTCCATCAGAAAGGGTCATTTGCCTTTATTCACACAACATGGAAACTTACCAGCTTTTCCACTGTTGTTGCCATTTGTCATTATTTTTTCATATTGAACAGAGCTTCTAAGGGGCCAATCCCAGCCCCATGTGTGCCCTGCATGCACCCCCGGGGGCTGTGAAGGTGAAAAAGTGCAGGGGAAGTGCTGGAAATTGCTGTAAAAGTGCTGTTAAACTGTCATAAAAGTCCTGGAAAGTTCCAGAAAGTGTCCAAAACTTCCAGAAATTAATGAAAAATAAATGACAACCCCCCCCCCCCAAATTGCCAGAATAAAAATGATGAAAAATGCCAGAAAGTGATGAAATTGAGGGGAAATTATGAACAATCACTGGCACCAATGTTGACAATGGCAGAAGTGCTGAACCACTGGAGACTGATGAAGTTTGGACAAACACACGCAAGCACTCTGAATGGTCGATATTTCCTCGCAGAACAGGAACACTTGCTCTCGCCTCAGCCCCAGAAGCAATAAAGCTCGAGGGATAAAGAACTGTGGCATTATTTGCAATCTTCAGTTTTCCTTGATTCTAGTCAATCTGCTTCGGTTTGGAATTGCATTTATGGCACTGATTTGTGATCTCCTAATTATGGATTAGGACATCATGATCATGCTCAATTTGTTGTAGTAATCAGCTGCCTTCCATATACAGTTCCCTATGGAGAGTTGTTGACACAACTGTGACCTCTACTAGAAATGGCTCCTGAATGCTTTGAACTGGCCTCATTCATTTTTATACTGGAGAATCCAGAGGATTATTTTAGTGAAGCATTTGTCCAGTTCTAGGGCAATCATGTGGAAAAATACCATGTGGTTCTTTATTTTATTTGATATTTTATTTTAAAATCTTGATACCCCGAGCTCCTGACACAGCAGCTCAGGGTGGCTTACAGTAAACAAACAAACATTAAAACACTAAAACATATAAAACAATTTATGACAAGGAAGATTTTAAAAATCCCTTCCCCTCCCAACCCAATTTCCCCCCACCCTTTACCCATCTCCCCCGCCAAACGCCTGGCGGAACAGCCAGGTCTTACAACTACGTCAAAAAGAGGGGAGTTCCAGGGCCAATTAGGCCTCCACCAGAATGGAGTTCCGCAGCTGCAGTGTGGCCACCAGGAACGCCCTCTCCATCGTGGCCCCCCAGAAAACACGGGGGACCTCGAGGAGGGTACCCCCAGATGACCGCAAGGGCCGATCTAGGACCCGAGGGGTGAGACGGTCCCGCAGATAGGTAGGGCCTAGACCATTTAGGGCTTTATAGGCAAGCACCAACACCTTGAATCGGCCCGGAAGACTATAGGCAGCCAGTGCAATATGCTCCCAGTGACCCAGTCCCACCAAGAGGTGGGCCACCGCATTCTGAACCAGCTGCAGTCTCCGAACCATCACCATGGGTAGCCCCACGTAGAACCTTTAACACTGAAGAGCATTCTAGTGTCTAGATAGATACATAATGATCTTCTTGTTCCCTTCCTAACTCCCTACACCACTGTATGTCCTGTATTTGTTTTTTTTAATTATAGTATTGTTATTTATGCACCTTGTAAGCCGCCCTGAGCTGCTCTGTGAGCAGGACTGGGTGGGGAAGAAAAATGGTGAAATAAATAAATAATAAAAATAAATAAACCACTGTTGTTTTTTGTTTGCTATCAGATTCTAAAGAATAGAGGTCTCATGTTGACTAGGGCTGCCATTGTTTTTGGTAGGCTGAAGGAGGAAAAGTGAAAAGAACACATGAAAATGATATGACATCAAATATTGTAATTTAATTATATTACAGGCACAGTTCTGTAAATAATATATGCAGGAGGGCAGATATTTCAACTGAAGAAAAATATCTTCTCCAGCTTGGATGTGGAAAGAGAATTTGTATAAATGGACAAGACAGAAGGCACAAGCTTGTGCAATTAGATCATGTAGTCCAGTGCACGGAACATAATTGCTGGCTGCTATCTGAGGATGTCAGCAGAAGATGAGGAAACAATATAAAAGTAGACTTGAGCATAATGAGAGCAGAAGGGTGTAAAGAGACTGTTCTCTTCAGTCCAGCCTTTTAAATTTCTCTGCAAGACAGAAGGTTTTGTCATCCAGTTTTGTGATGAGGTGCTGAATGAATGTTTAAGATGACAGCACTTATTGCCTCTCATCAGAGGGGTTGTCTTTAAGTGTTTTTACAAGAGAGCAGAAGACACCAGATGCAGACATGTTACAGGACACACAGTCAAGTATCAAAGATTTAAAGAACCACTGTGAAAGATGGATGTCAGGTGCTTGCAGTATGTCAGACAATTGTTTGCATGTGTGCAAGAGCTCGGAGCTTCATGCCCATTTCAATCTCACTGCAGAATCTTCATGATGATAAAGGTCCACTGAATATGTGAGGAAAGATACACGACTCTTTTAGAAAAGAAACGATTACAAAGCAATGCTGTATATTTCGTTAGCTTTCTTCATGATTGATTCACTCAGTGGAATAATTTACATGAAGTCAGAAGAAGATATGGGATAGAAAAAGATTTAAACTGATAACTGAAGGCACCAATCTAAGCATTGGGTACAGCAGCGGAAACAATTTGCAGTTAAAAGCTTATTTATTTAATGTAGACCTCCTTCTGCTCTCAAATTATCCAGAAACGGGCCACAATATCTCTGAATTTCTCTGCTTTTCATGTCCATTCTACAAATAATTTATGTGAACACATTTTTATCCCAATTTATTAATTGTCTACTCAAGAGTGTTTGCCACACACACCCTAGAATTGATCCCCTGTGTCGCACATGACATAGTTTCTCTCCTTTTTATTGGCTGATGTAAGCATTATAAATGGAAGGTGTGTCTGAATAATATCCAGGTGGCTTTGATTCTTTTGGGGGCTTAGAAGAGTGAGGAAGCAAACATTTTAACAAAAGAATGCTGCCAGGAAATTAGTAGGCCTGGGGGATTTTGAGGTATTTTGAAACATATGTACTGTCAGTTTCCTTCAACTACTTGACCATAAAAGCCCATTCAGATGATCTCCTTACTAGGTGTAAAAGGGCTTAAAGTCTGGGGTGTGAGGACTTAGGGAACAGGTCTGGAGTAGGGAGGCAGAGCTGGGGTACAAGGTTCAGAGCAGAGGTCCAGGGTTTAAAGCAAGGCATAGAACAAAGCAAAAGGAGGCAGGTTAATACAAATGGGAAGATGGGGAAGAGGGTCAGATGATCCACCCAGTTTCCTGGTGCTACCAGCTGGTTGTACAGCCTGGCTGGCACCAATTAGGAATCTGGGACAGAGGGTGTGGCAGGGGCTGGGACAAACTGGAGGGGGCATGGCAAAGACTGCAATTGAGGAGGGTTAATAAAAGGGCCAGGAGTGGGCCAATCCAGGCCATTGTGGTGGCTCTGTGGAGCCAGACGCTGCTCCAAGAACCCTGTCAAGACCTGGGTCCCGACACTAGGGAAAGTAACCACTATATCAAGCAGAAATGGAAAGTATTGAAAGAGATGTGTCACTGGCTTAAACAATTTTGAACTATTGAGTGACTGCCACCCTGGAAACTGTATTAGCCATTATTATTATTATAGTTGTACAGTAGTTGTAAGTATTGGGGAATGCATGTTTCTCCTCCAGATTTTAAAATTAAATGAGTTCTTTCCTACGCCGAGAAGTAGATGACAAATGGGCCACGCTCCATGTGGACTTCAACGAGACTACTCGAGAGTAAGTTTTTTGCAGATTGCAGACAAACTATTGAAACAAAGATTTAATGAAAGAGTGACTTAATGCATTTGATGGAACTGTAATGCATATTCTCAGTGGAGCTGAAATTATTAATTAAAAAAACTGAATTTCCTTGCTTTGGGCGGATACAAATAAATATTTCCACTTTGTTTATTCATTTTGAATATTTACTTTGTTTATTTTGATCCTTTTACTTTGGTTATTTTGCTTCAACCAAAGTGATCAAAATAATAACTGAAATATCCAAGGAAACAAGTATGTAAATAAAAAAGGGGTGGGTGGGTGGGTGTGAATACTTATTCAGAAGGCAGATATACAGATAATATTTGTGAATATAAAATTTGCTATTTATTTCAGCTGTATGTCTCATGAGTGCAATGCCCTTTGGAAATAAGCACAACAGTAGCAGGGCAACAATGGGCACTGAGAGCAGATCAGATCCTTTAGGTCATTTTGGGATAGCTTGGAGGAGTCCAGAATTTTCAGGGTTGCACTGAGTTCCAGAAAGATTTAACAGAAGCAACAGCTGCTGGCTCTCTGGTGAGATAACACTGTTGTCACTGTAGGTGTTTTTAAATGAGATGCATCCACGCATGGCCCCCCACTAACCATGCATCCAAATTCTCATGTGAAGGTGCTGCATGAGGGAGCACGCTCCCATGAACTATGCAATGGCCACACATGGCACTACACGGATCACCTCCAAAAAATCAGCAGTGCTCTGTGTGGGGCCAGCCCCATGTGCAGAGGCTGCCTCCATAGCCGAAGTAGCCATACCGGGAATCACCCATGTAAAGTGCTCCCCACACACATCATGTGTGTGGGCGTTCTGCAGCTGGAACACTCAGCGGCCAAGGGCCCTCCTGCCCACCTTGCTCATTTAAAAACACCCAAAGAAGGCTCCAAAGTATTGCATGTCTGGAAGAATGTGTGTCAAGCCCTGTTTAAAGTATGCAACAGCTAACCTGTATTCTCATAAGTCGCTACTCTTTTTGAGTGACTGTTTGGAATGACAGGTGCTATAGACAACCAGGGGCATTCATTCATTCATTCATTCATTCATTCCAGCATTTATATCCCGCCTCTCCTGCCTAAGCAGCTCGAGGCTGCTTACAAAAATTAACATATATAAAATACATAAAAGGGAGACATAAAAGAAAATAAAACCCCATCCTCTCCATGTTTGCAGTCCAATTAATATCGCATTGAAATCAAAGTATGGATGCTGGAATGGGTCTTAACCAGAACACCATGGAATCCAGGGCACCGAAGACATAGGGGGCCTCACAGCCAGCTTCAGGGGGTCACGAAGGGGTCCGGGGCGAGGTGGCCCACCAGATGCACGTAGTGGGCCACTGAAGCATGCCCCGACGGTAGCCCAACACAGACGTGGTGGGCGACAAGGTAGTAGGTTTCAAACGGATCCTGCATGGCGAGCCCCACCTGAACATCAGCACAGGGCCACACACCAACTAGCGCTGCCAGCTCCGCGCCGGTGGGCTCCGACAAGCCAGAGTCAGCAGCAGGGGACCATGGAAGGTGCCCAAGCTCCAACAGGTGGTGATACACTGCCCCACGCGAGTGCTGGTACTCACGGGTCCCATGGATGCAGCCAAAAAAGGAAACAGCCAGGGCAGAGCCCCCCTCCGCCAAACAGGTTATGAAGGTGGCCAGGGGAGCAAGGGAGCTCCAAGGACACGCAATAAGCCCACAGGCCGCAATTTGGGATGGCTAACCAGCGAGGCATGGGGTGCGGACCGTACACAGTTGCAGGAAATGAGCGCACAGATAGTATAGCAGGTCGGTGATGACAACAGGCAGCTAACACTGATAGCAGGGAGGTGATGTCAACAGGCATGCAGCTGCAGACCGCACACCCGGGCACATGCGGGCCCAGGGCAAGAGCCGCCGTGCTGGGAGCACAGGTGTGGTCAGGGGGGGCGCATCCAACAGCTGCTCACCAGCCGCCCAGCCACTGCCAGGGCGGCCGGGCAAGGGGGCAAGCACAGGTGCTCTGGGGCAACCTGCACAGGTGCGGCAAGGAGGTCGGGCAATAGAGGTGCGCGCCAGACCTCACCAGGGACACTCTCCACCATGGATGTGGGACAGAGGGGCGCATGCGGGATGCACCTGGCTATCTGCGCGGTGTGGTTCCAGGCTCACACAGACCTCATGTGCATCGCTACAGAGGTGATCCATCTGGCTACCCGCATATGGGTGTGCATGTCCGGGAGCACTGCGGCCGCCCAGCATGCCCACCACAGGTGCAGGCACTTCCTGGCCTGGCTCAGGGCCCTGCGGGTATTCGGGGTGTACTACCAGGCCCTCCACTGTGTCCGAGAGTGGCCAGCCGCGCTCTGTGCGGCTGCCGGCCAACAACACTGGTGGAGGGAGACCATGGGACGAGCAGCAATGCTCGCTGTGCCCATTCCATGGTGGATCTGGGTCTCTGAGCAGGCACAGGAGTGGTGGGTCGCCGCCCTGGTCTGTTGGGATGTATCCATCTGGAGGGCGCACTTCAGGATGGACAGGCGATGCCTCCTGCAATGTGCAGAGCTGTTGATTGACGCCCTGGCTGGAGTGACACCACACACCCCATGCGGGTCCCCATTCCCATGGTCCAGCGCGTGGGCATAGCAGTCTGGGCCCTGGCAATGCCCGATTCCTGCCGGTCCATGTTGCAGCACTTTGGTGTTGGGGTGAGCACTGTCACTGGTATCCTGAGAGACTTCTGTGAGGTCATGGAGGACGTGCTCCTGGACCGCGCGATCCAGCTCGTGGACCAGGAAGCCATGATGGCTGACTTCATGGCTGGTGGCTTCCCCAACTGCCTGGGCACTGTGGACGGCACCCACATAGAGATCCTCCACCCCTCCAATGGGGAGGCCACGGAATACATCAACGGGCATGGGTACCATTCCCTGCATCTGCCAGCGGTAGTGGACCACCGGGGACAGTTCATTGACATCTACACCAGCCACTCCATCAGCAGCCATGATGCCAGGATCATGACCATCTTGCCCCTCTATGCCCGAATGTACCGGGGGGACTTCGCAAACAAGCGGATGTCCAGGATCGACGGGGCGCTGATGCCCCCCCCTGCATCCTGGGGGACCCGGCCTATCCCCTACTCCAATGGCTCATGAAGGTGTACCTGGTCGCCAGGAATCCTGTGGAGGCACTCTACAACACCCACCTTTGTGACTCCAGGACCATGGTCAAGAGAGCCTTCAGGGCTCTCAAGCAGCGCTGGAGGTGTCTCATAGGCTGACTGGACTACACGGTAGCGACCTTGGTCCTGGTGATCGGCACCTGCTGTGTGCTGCACAATTTGTGCGAGACCGATGGGGACGCCCTCAAGTTTCCCGTGCCCGGGCGCCCACCCAGACTCAGGCTGCTGTACATGAACGCCAATAACCCGAAGGAGTACCACTACACCAAGTGTATCCGAGCAGCCCTGACGAGGCTGATTGCCAGAGATGCCGCCGCATGAGGGCTCCACCCCCCACCCTCTGTGGGCAGCACCTGTACCAGGCCCACACCTGCACGTATCTCACTGCCCCCAACCACTGTACAGAGACGCTCAATAAAGGTTACGGTTGGTTCCACCAATGCATTTATTGTGCTACTGTAGCTCCGTGTCTCCCCACCTTGCCCCCCCAGCACCCTACCCCCATACCTCCCCCACCCCACCCCCCACCCTGCAGCTTCCTGGGCCATTCCCTCGGCCACCCTGTGAGCGCCATGGAGCTCTGGGAGCTCCCGCTGCCACCGCTGTCCCTAACCGTGTCCTGGGAGGCCTCCGTGTCCAGAGCAGCCGGTCGGGTTTGGGGTGTGGGGTGGCCCCAGTGCCGGAGGGGCCCCCCTGGGTGGCTGCTGTCTCAGGAGGCCTGATGGGACCAGGAGGCAAATGCGCGGGCCCTGTGGGCGTGCCAGTGGCTGCGGTGGTGGAAGGGGGGATGCTGCGGGGCCCAGCGCAGGGGCCGGCAGGCTTCCTAGCGGAGCAGCGGCCATCACATATGTGCTCATGCTCCCCACCTGTAGCAGCAGTGATGTGTCTATGTCCAGGGACCGGTCCATCTTGCGTGAGTGCTCCATGACCATCTGGTCTATGGCCTGCTGCAGCTGCCCCAATGCCTCCATCTACCTGTTGTGCTCCCGGCACTCCCACATCCATTTCAGGTGCACCTCCGCCTGCAGCCGCCAGTCCCTGGTCTCCGCCTGCTGCAGGGCCCTCTCTGCGGCCACCTCCATTCGGTCAATGGCCACTATCATCCGCTCCCCCTGCTCGGTGGTGGTCCGAATGATCTCCTCTGCCTGCTTCTCCCTCCAGCACTGTACCCATGGCCTGTGCTCCCACATCCACTGTGCTGGGGGCACGGGTTCGGCTGGAGGGGCCGCTGCTGGTTGCTCTGTTGGGGTGCACAATGGGGTCTGTTAGTCCGGTCCCATCACCTGACACCCATCCCATGGCGGTGCTGTGCGTGGTGGGCTGGCCCCCCAGTGGGTGGGCGGCTGGTGCCTTCCCCCCAGTGGCCCCCTGTGCCCCGACTGTCCCTCCCTCGCACCCCCATCCCAGTGTGCCCCATGTGCACCCCCATGCCCCCCCCCTGCTGTGGAGCCTCACCTTGGTCCTGAGGCTGCTCCCCACAATCCCCCTTGCCTGGTGGTCCTGTGTGCCAAGGCGTACTGTGACCTGTTGGGAAGCAGTGTGGGGTGGGTTGCATTACCCTTGCATGGGCCCATTCCCCATCCTGTTGCCCCCCCATCCCACTTGCTGGCACCGGTGGCCGGCCTGCTGCACCTATCCCCCCTGTTCTGTGCCCTGGCAGGACCCGGTGCCCTTCGACCCCCTTTCCACAGTCCAGGGTTCCCGTGGGCCAGGGGGTAAGCCCACCATGGTCCCCCACCACCACCACCCACTTGCCTACCCTCAATGTCAGTCTCAGAGCCCTCCGAGGCTGACCCCTCTGTGTGGCTGTGCTCCCCCTGTGTGCACTGGCTGAGGGTGACCAGTGTGCCGGCCTCGGATCCTCCTGAGTTGGACTGCGAGTGTGGACTTCCTGTGCTGGTGCGTGAGGGGGGCCTGTTGCTCCCCGATGTCCCGGGGCATTCCTCTAGGGGGGCTGGGCCCCCAGAGCTGGTGCCTTCTTGCGGGACTGCCAGTGGCAGGGGTACTTCAGCCCGTTCCCTGCCCTGGACAATGACGCTCCCCACAAGCTGTGGGGCGACTATGGAGCCCTTCATGTGTAGGAAATGGTCCAGGGCGTTGTAGTAGGAGGCGGTTCGGGCTCCATGTCCAGACCGCCTGTTATTGTCTCTTAGTGCCTTGTACCCCCTCTTAAGCTCCTTCACCTTGGAGCGGCATTGGGCCACTGTCCTGTGGTGACCCACCACCTCCATGTCCCGCACTGTCTCGTAGACATGATCATTCCTCATGTTTATGGCTAGTTCCACCTGGTACTCCCCATTGCCCCCATTGCCCCCTCGCTGGTACTGCTGTCTCCCGCGTGTGCCCTCCTGCTCCTCCTCCTGTTCCTCTGCTTGCCCTCCACCTGTGTCCTCCAGGGGCACCGGCTCCCGGGCTCATTTCTGGGTCTGTGGGTCATAACGGGGGGGTTAGTTGCCTCGATCCCTTGACCCTGCGGCACGCCTCCCTCCCCCCCTCTCACTGGGCGCCCCCCCTTCATGCCGCTGTGTGCCCCTCCTCACTCTCCTTACCCATTTCCGGGGTGCCTCCATCCCCTGGCTGGTTGGCCCCTCTGGGGCAGTCTTCCATGGCTGCTGCTGTTCCTCTGCCACCGCCTCCATCTCCAGCACCACCTCCTCCTCCTCCTCCCTTCCTAACTCGTGCTCCATTCTCCTCTCCCTTCCATCTTGCTCCATCCCGCCACATTCCCCTGCTGCTGTGTGCCCTTTAAATGTGCACATTTGCTCGTTGCCTGTGTGTTGCTTGTTGCCTGGCAGCAATGCTGCATGCTCTCGCCTCGGCTAGGGATCCTTGTGTTTGCTTCCGGCTGGTGGTTGCCATTCAGTCGTTACTTTTTGCGGTTTCTCAGTGGGAATCACTTTCAGCACCCTTCCGGAGATGGCCCGGTCCCGACCTCCAGAAGAGTGGTTGGCTTTGGCCCCTACTGGTGATTGTCCGTGGTGAACATCTGGCGAACGCCGATCAGATATTCAGGGCTCTTTGGCCCTGCCGCGGGATTGAGTGTGGTTCAGTGTGGTTGACTGTAATCTCGTAATGTCTGAAATTACCCACAGTACAGGTTGAAATGGAAAGTGGAGCACACATGACTAGTCTGTGTTGCCATTAGATAATGGGACAAAGAAAGGAAGTGGAAAATAATGCTCTGTTTATGCACCTCTTTCACTTTTTCCATTCTCCTCCATTAATTTTGTCACTCTGTCAGCCTATACAGCTATCTAACCACCTACCCATCAATGGAAGGGGCACAACTAACTGCCCTGCTCCTCTTCAAGCCACTGCTCCCAAATCTCACTCTGCACTACCATCCTCATCACCCTTAATCTCAGGGACAAAAGACGCCAGGCCTCTTAACAGTTTCCCATTATGTAGTTAAATCTCCCCCCTACGAGTGTGTGAGGAATTTCTAAGAAAAGTCCCATGGTTGCCAATCTGTAAGCAGCAACAGCAGCCACCTTGAGCCCTACACAATTAAAGGGGAGCTATGGCAACCCAATTCCAACCCTATTCCAGGCAACCCTTGGAACCAATCCAGCCCTGCACCATGTATTTTTCATAAGCATCCTGGATTAAAGGGGTGGTATGGCAACCCGAGTCATAGCTGACTGAGAAGCTCATTGTTCCAGCAGCCCTTCCCATATTGTCGCATTCCATCTAGTTGGACTTGTTTTCCATCTATAGTATTTTCACAGTGAAGAAGAGGGAAAGGAGTAGCCTGTGTCTGTTGAGAGAGATTGGGGAGAAACTTAAAGGGGAAATAAGTGAGTTGATGTGTGGGAAGGAGAGTTGGGAGGTTCAGACAACAGAAGGTGGCTGGCCATTTTGCTGCACATTGAGGCAGAATTTATTCCTAGAATCATATGGTCCTCCTTGAATGATGCTTCTTGGCTATACAGACCTGTCATAGCTAAATTAATATGTATTGGTGAGTTGGTGTCCAGATAAAACATCTGTTAATTTGTTGGTTAATAACCACTTCCAAGATGTCTGTTTCCTAATAAGTTTCAGTATGAGATTCCACAATAATCCTGTGATTTGCTGTAAATATGTTCTCTTTGTAGTTTTTTCAGCACTTTTAAAAAACCCAAGAGTTTGCGAATAGCACACCCAACTAGGACTTTTTTTAAAAAAACAACTCCTTTCTGTGGTGAAAGATGGTCAGCAATTCTTCTCCTGCGCTGTCCTTTGTATAACAAATACTTATTTCAACTATAAAAGAAGAGTTGATTTAAGATAAATCTATTTAGTTCCTATGAGAAATAGGTTTTGGACTTTGGGGACCTGTAAAATGAGCACATGAATGTCTAAAGGGCACATCTCAAGTTGATATTTGGAATGTTTCTAATTACCATGAGTTGGAAATGATTTGGGTATTGAAAACCATGCTTTTACAGTGGATGTGGTCAAACAGGATTAGCCATAATTGTTGCAGTTTACAAAGTTATGACTGTAAAATAATAGTGTGCTATCTGTTTTGAAAACCATGGTGGTTTTTTTTTTTTTTTTCCAAAGTCCTAGAGAACATATAATGGAATTGGGCAACTACTAACAAAAATCTCCCCAAATAACTATAACTTTTCTACACTAGTTATTATGAAGCCAAAGTAGACACAAGACAGACGGTTTCCATGGAATGAGGTATTTTACACATTTTGTAAACTTTAGCATTTTCCTGGTTAAAACTTTTACAAGGAAACCTTGGTGTACAAGCCTACAATGTGAAACTTTTTCGCCTTATAAGACCCATCCATCAAGCCCTCAGGGTATGGATTGATTTCACTGGGAAGTTACCGTAAGGACATAAAAGCTGCTGACTGGATCAACCAATTGTCCCTCTAGGCTAGCATACTGTTTCTGACAGTGCCCAGTGTGCCAGATGTTTCAGAGGAAATGCACAAGGAACAGTGCTCTATCAAGTGCTCAGTTCATGGTGATCACTCCCACTTCCAGTAGTCAGAGGCTTAGGAACATGAGGTTGCATCTCATACCCATCTTATTTAATACCATTGATGAACCAAACCTTCCTGAATTTCATACTTTACTGAATTCAAAATTTCCATCTTAAAAAAGGAAAATTTTCAGTAGATGGCAAAAAAGAATCATTAGTCAGAGGAGGCTATGGTGCGTCCTTTGCTCAAAACCATCACTTGACATTGAGTCCCTGGCAACCTCTCAGCCAGTCTCTAACCTTCCCTTTTTAGGGAAGGTTATAGAATGGGTGGTGACTCAGAAGCTTCGGGAGGATCTGGACCGTGTCAGTTTTCTAGATCCCTCACAGTCCAGCTTTCATCTGGGATATGGCACTGAGACTGCACTTGTGGCCTTGGTCGACGACCTTCGCTGTGAGCTGGATCAAGGAAGTTTGACCCTTTTGATCCTGTTAGATCTGTTGGCTGCTTTTGATACAATTGACCACAAGATGTTGGTGACCTGCTTGCTGAACCATGCTGGGGTGGGTGGAATCGTTCTTGAATGGTTCTGCTGTTTCTTGGCCAGGAGAACTCAATGTGTGGTACTGGGGGATCATTCTTTGTCCCCCCGGGATCTCATGTGTGTGTCACCGGGGCGGGGGGAGAACACAAAGGGGTTTCCACACTCTCTTTTCATACGCTGGGTATCTCTAACAGCGGCTCTCTCAGCGTGGCAACAACGAGGGTTTTCTATGCCCGTCAGGATAGTGTGTTGGCCGTTACCTCTAATGAAAGAGAACAGGCCGCTATCATCATAGGGCGCCTGGATTGAGAGAGCCCGCACGATACCCCCACACTCCCTATAGCACACACTCAGGGGACGGAAGGTTGGGTTGAAGCCAGATGCGGTGAGAAGCCCGTGAGGGGAAAGGGCCCTTACCCAGACTTGCAAGGGGGGAGACAGGGTCACGCACACACGGTGCTCCCCAGGGAGGGGGCCTAACCCGGACCTGGGGTGGAAGGGAAGGGGGCTCCCACACCTCTCGCACTCACCACTCACCCTGCACTCGCTTCAGGCACACCAAGGGAATTTCAATGGAGGAAGTCACACAGTCACAAGTTCAGGAAGGGTTCTAGCAAGCAAGCTCCACAGTCTTCACAATCTCCGCACAAGCACAAGGGGGCCGGTTTCCAACAATCACCAGCGTCGCTCTAACTGCGGCGCTGGTGTTTATGCGGCAGGCCCCGCCCCCATACGTGCCCGCAGACGCTCTGAGCGTCGCAGCAACGTCGGGGGCGTGGCCGAGGGCGTGCCCTGCTCCGCAGGGAGAATTCTCTGAGCGGCCTCTGGGGGCGTGGCTACGGCCCCCGCGTCAGCGGCCGGTGCGCCGCTCGTGAGGGGCGTGTCCTGCAGCCCATTTTGTGTTCCTGTACTCCGGGGGCCCTGCTGGGCTGGGGGACTCCGAGGCAGGCGGCGACGGCTGACAGTGTGGTGTTTTGCAAGGATCCATTATGTCCCCTCTCCTGTTTAACATATATATGCAGCCTTTGGCCGAGGTCATGAGAGGGTTTGATGTTCGGTGTCATCAGTATGCTGATGACACCCAACTCTACCTCTCATTTTCAGCTGACCCAGGCCCAACAGTCTTGTTACTTTCCCAGTGTTTCCCAATGTCTGTTGGGGACTGGATGAGGGCAAGCCATCTGAAGCTGAATCCTGACAAGATGGAGGTGATGCTAGTGGGGAGGGCTGAGGAGATGGGGATCCCCATCACTGATGAGGTCCGTCCCTCCTTGGGTCCTGAGGTTTGTAGTCTGGGGGTGTTCCTCAATTCACAGCACCGCTTGGATGTCCAGGTGGAGGCTGTGGTGAGGAGTGCTTTCTGCCAGTTACATTTGGTACGATGGCTTCAGCTGTATATCTCAGACTCCGACCTTGCCACTATCATCCATGCCTTCATCACCTCAAGACTGGACTACTTTAATGCGCTCTACATGGGGCTACCTTTGGTGCAGTTTGGAGACTGCATCTAGGGCTGAATGCAGCAGCCCATCTCCTTATGGGAACCAGCCACCGTGAGCATATAACATCAGTGCTATGGTCACTGCACTGGCTGCCTGTAGTCTTCTGGGCCTAATTCAAGGTGTTGGTTCTCACCTATAAAGCCTTATACGGTCTGGGTCCCACTTACCTGTGGGACCGCCTCACCCCCCGGGACCTGGAACGGCCCCTGCGTTCAACTGGAAGCGCCCTTCTCGATGGCCCCTGTGTTTCTCAGGTCGGGACTTTGGAGAGGGCATTATCGGTGGCAGCACCATGGCTGTGGAACTGTCTCCCGGCAGAGGTTCACCTATCCCTGGACCTGTCATCTTTTTGACATCAATGTATAACCTGGCTGTTTAATCAGGTTTTTCCTGAGGGAGATGGGTAGTGGGAGGGTTGGGTTGGTGTAGGGGGTGGTTTTAACTTTGGGTCTCCTGCTTATGATGATGTTTGCATTTTTAGATCTTATATGTAATATTTTATTGTTTCTTGATTTTATGATTATTTTTGTACAATGTAAGCCACCCTGAGCTGCCGAAGGCAGGAGAGGGCAAGTAAGAAGTAATAGTCATAAGTGATAATGATGATGATAATAATAAAATAAATGTTTTATCAGTTGGGGCTCAACTTTTTCCTATCCATTCCCTGGCAATGATTCCATACTACAAAGGTCTAGTAGCTCGACGCAGAACCATTCAGTTTTCTAACCAAGGCAATTGGTTTGACTGCAGTCCAGGTCATTGTTCCTAAAAATCTTTATGATGGCTAGTCAGTGTGACTGGTGTGAAATGAGCTGCTAGGACACTTACAGAGAAGGCAATTTTTACACGGATGTCCCCCCCCCCCCCATTCAGTGTTCCAGTGGG